>CM046888.1:22383298-22640298 GCA_025688845.1 Cucumis hystrix
TTATGACTACCTTTGGATTTTAATTAAGCGTGTTTTCAATTACTGTACTCATCTTTTGAATTGCTTAATGAAGTGTTGCCCTTATGACTACGTTTGGATTTTAATTAAGCATGTTTCACAGTGAGCAACATGGGTACGAGACTCAAACTTTTTATAGCCGTTCTCTTCATTTGCTTCTTTATGTTTCCAATGGTCTTTTGTGCATCCAATGATGGGAAGGTTAGAATTGGACTTAAAAGGAGGAAGTTTGGCCAGAACAACCGAGTTGCTAGCAAGATTGCAACCAAGGAAGGAATTTCTTTGAAAAATTCTGTTGAGAAATATCAACCTAGTGCGAATTTGGGAGATTTGGATGATTTTGATATTGTTGGATTGAAGAATTACTTGAATGCCCAGTATTTTGGTGAGATTGGTATTGGTACTCCCCCTCAAAAGTTTACTGTTATTTTTGACACTGGTAGTTCAAATTTGTGGGTTCCATCATCTAAGTGCTTCTCTGTAAGTCCCCATCATCTTAGTAATGAAATGATTTATTTGTCCGTTATATATTATAGCATGAAATGATTTTGAGTTGTCTGCAGGTGGCTTGTCTACTCCATTCCAAGTACAAGTCAAAGCGATCAAGTACTTATAAAAAGAATGGTCAGTACTCTTAGTAGCTAATGTTATGGTTGTGAAGTTATCTTCTTATAGATACTTAATTTACTAATTGGTTTGAGCCACTTGTACTTCTTTTGTGATATCACCAACGTTAATTTGATTCGTTTTGGCTATGGGCACTGATATTCTGTTCCCTTAATGTGCAGGTAAATCTGCTTCGATCAAATATGGGACTGGTGCTATTTCTGGCTACTTTAGTGAAGACAATGTTAAAGTTGGCGACCTAATAGTTAAAAGACAGGTCTTTGTTTGTGTTTATGACTGTTCTTTTCATCTATTTTTTTATTGGTCGACCGTTACTAAAATATTTTTCATTCCAGGATTTTATCGAGGCAACTAGGGAACCCAGCCTCACGTTTGTACTCGCCCAATTTGATGGCATATTAGGACTTGGCTTTAAAGAGATCTCAGTTGGAGATGCAGTGCCTGTATGGTATGTAGTAGAATCAATACTGCTTTTTGCATCCGTTATGTAACGGAGAGTTAATGTTGATGGTATAGATTACTAAATGTTTAGTAGTACAGGTACAACATGGTTGATCAAAACCTTGTAAAGGAACCTGTTTTCTCTTTTTGGTTTAATCGGAATGCAGATGAGGAACAAGGTGGTGAAATTGTATTTGGTGGTGTGGATCCTGATCACTACAAGGGGGAACATACATATGTTCCAGTTACTAAAAAGGGATATTGGCAGGTTCGTTGTGTGTGCTATTTCGTAAACAAGCTTGCATATAATATATAATTGTCTTTGTTAGAAGTTTATTATTAGGTCAAACTTTTATATCATTTTCTATGTTGGCAGTTTGATATGGGTGACGTCCTGATCAATGGCAGTACAACTGGTATGTTCAAAATTATCAACTCTGATCAATCAAATATTATTTTCATAACTGGCTTCATTAATTTCGACTCAAAAATTCATATTGCAGGATTTTGTTCTGGTGGTTGCTCAGCGATTGCTGATTCAGGAACTTCATTATTGGCTGGTCCAACGGTGTGTGTTGCCCTTCATGTGCAATAATGGGGTTAAGCATGTTTATTGTTTTTAGCATATGGTTTTACCTATGTTGTAGGATCCGTTTATTTCAGCTCAATTCATAATAAAAACCATTAGGGATGGTTGAAGTGTTGAGTTGAGTTTTGAAGCCTAGAGTTAAATATGTTGGAGTTATGGAGTTACAGATTTGTTTAGTTGGAGTTTCTTATTTAATGTGCAAAAAAAGAGAAATAGGGAAAAATGAAATTTCTCCATAATTGTGCAAGCTTCAGTGAACATCATTAAAATGTTGAAGTTGAGTTATTTAACACTGATTTATGAATTTGATGGGCCAAATCCCCCATTTAGTTTCTCTCTCACATTGATTCACCTTCCAACATCTTAGGGTTGCATCTTCATTTCTCTTTGCACATATGTGCAAGAAAGACCATGGCCTGGTGTTCCTTCATTTTCATAGTAAGGCTCTGAGGTTTCTTGTTTGCATTAATTTTATCATTTTCTACGTCATTTCAGACTATTATTACTCAAGTTAATCATGCCATTGGGGCCTCCGGGGTTGTAAGTGAGGAATGCAAGGCTGTCGTTGCAGAATATGGAGAAACCATCATTAAAATGCTGTTAGCAAAGGTATTTGATGTCTTTCTTCACATTATCCAAACTTGAACTTGAGATTCTCAGGTGTTCATTTTGCTTTACTATTTTTCTTCTGGCAGGATCAACCAAAGAAAATCTGCTCTACGCTTGGCCTGTGTGCTTTTGATGGGGAGCGAGGTGTAAGGTTTGCAATTTCTTCTCCTTGGCAGAAGCTGATGCTTACATTTCATGGTCTTATTTCTGTTCTATTTTTTTTACCGGGGAGTAATATTTACATTCCTGTTCATATTTTGGTGAAATTGGTTTCAGTATGGGCATTGAGAGTGTTGTCGATAACACCACCCGGAAATCTTCAAATGGTTTACGTGATGTTATGTGCAACGCATGTGAGATGGCAGTTGTATGGGCACAAAGCCAGCTGAAGGATGAGAAAACCCAAGACCAGATTCTCAATTATATAGATGGGGTAAAATAACACTTCATCCTCAAGTTCCTTCAATACTCAGCTTCACTTGTGCTCATGTAGTCTTCTATTGTGATTGCAGCTCTGCGAGAAGTTGCCTAGTCCAATGGGAGAATCAGTAATTGATTGTGATTCCTTGTCTACTTTGCCTAGTATTTCATTCACTATTGGTGGAAAGGTCTTTGAGCTCAAGCCCGAGCAGGTAAGATATGGTCGATTATCTATTTTCATATAATCATTTCTTTTAGCTCTACTAACAAGCAACAATAGCAATCTTGTTATATTTTACAAAACAAGCCTATAATGAATGAATCTATATGGGTTTCTTTTAATTCGACCAGTACGTGCTCAAAGTCACCGAGGGACCTGTAACTGAATGCATAAGTGGATTTGCCGCTTTGGACGTTCCCCCTCCACGAGGACCCCTCTGGTTAGTCTTAATTTATCTTAGTTTCTCCATGCATACTTCAAAATCACTTTTGTCATTTTCTAAACTATTCTAAATCACATTTTTAATCCCGTGTTACTAATGGAATTTTAAACTTTACACTTTCAAATTCTATATACAATTTTAATTACAATTGTCAATAATGTAGGACTAATAATTAAAGAGTATAACGACATTTTAAGAATTACAAATATAGCAATATCTATAAGTGATAGGCTCTATCGTTAATACTACTACTACTAGTGATGGCTATAGTTTATCACTGATAAATTCCAAATAATGGATCTCAATTTTGTTATAGTTACAAATTCTTTTGCATTGTGCTATATCTACTAACACTCATGTCTTGTTGCTATAGCATTACTACTCCTACTTTGAAAGGATTTTAAACATGTTTTATAGTGATTTTGAAAAATCACTCCAAACATGCCTACATCAAGTTTAGTTGAGGGATTCTTCTTCGCTTTCGGATTCCTGCTTTAGCTATAACATCGTCTTGTCTATTCCACAGGATCTTGGGGGATGTTTTCATGGGTTCCTACCATACAGTATTTGACTATGGAAACTCGAGAGTTGGGTTTGCAGAAGCTGCTTAAAATGCTTAAAATTTCAACTTGCTTTGTTTCTTCAAGTTGGTCAATTTCCACGACTCTCTAGTGTTTCTTGAAGTTGTTTATGTAAATATGTATCTATATTTAGCATCGACACTTTCTGTATACTAAAAAAAGGGGACCGTTAGGATATTTGGGACTCATTAAAAGGTTTGGATTTACATGCCGCCATCTATTTTAGAGTAAACTGGACTTACAGTACTCTTATTGATAATGTTTCAAGTCTTGCGCTCTTCTTTGAGTTTACAAACACCTTGTGGCCAGGCTGCAAAAGCGAATCAGGAAGCTGAAGGTTTAATGTGTGGCCCAAGACCAAGAATAAATTTCCCAAAAATCCAAATACAATTCGGATTTTTTTTATCTAATTTGACTGCAAAATAGCATAGGTGTTAGTGTTAGGTGTTTGCAAATTAGCAACCAAGCGTTTAGGGGAGTTTAAAAGGTACAATTCGGCATTGTCTTCAGTGCTGAAACTGTTTACTTATGCACTTGTTGTGCCGGTGTGAGGAGTTGGGTGGTGGAGTGGAAGATTAGATTGGCGGGTTCATGAGCGGTGAACTGAATTTGTTCGATTTGCAAGTCATAAGAAAGGTTTCCGTTTTTTCCTACAACGCATAGATAAAAATGCAAAAATAAAAGATTAATTTAGATAAATGTAATGTAACTAAAAAACAAAAAATTAAAGTTCATGAAGCCATAAATTTGTCGCTTGTGTTTTTTCCTTTTTAAATTGCGGAACCAATATGCATTTTACTTTTTTTTTTTTTTTCTCTTCGATTCGTATTATTAATTTTTTTATATTCTGACTTTTTATTATTCATGATTTTTTCATTTTCTCTTCTAGAATTTCAGATAAACCATTATAACTAATAAATCGTTTAGATTAGATACAATGGTACAATATTGTTTATACTTGGTACAATGATATTAGATTGTTTAGACTTGCTACAAGATCGTTTAAATAGGATACAAAATAATTTTTTCAAGCGTGTGTGACCGATTAATCGTAGGGGTATTTTTGTTATTTATTTCTAAGCTTTTTACTTTTTCAAAATTGTTTTATATGATGTAAATATTTTGACACTTTGTCCTTTTTTTGAAAAAAAATTCTAAATAAAAGTATAAATACGTCATTACCACATTTTCACTCATTAAATAGAAGAGGTATAAAACATCTACATACAATGGTAGCACTAGAATATTAGGTAAGTGATTCTATAATTTTCCAAAAGTGTATTTTCATTTTTAGAAAAAAAATCATAATTTTGACATGGGCTTATAAGATAATTGAAACTAATATTTATGAAAAAATCTTAGCAAATTAGGCTATGAAAAAAAAAAATAACAAATGAAAAATTACCTTTATAGTTTTCAAATTTTTAGTAATACGTGCATTTAGTTATTGTGTTTGAAACAAACATTTTTAGTTCCCTTTGATTCTTAAAATAGATTTAAGTGGTCCCTTTCTTCTAACAAAAGTGTTAAATACAGTGTAAACGTGACTTTTTAATTACACATGTGGTTGGGGAAATTTTCTAAAATTTCGAGTTTGTTTGGATTGCCTTTGAAAAAAAATATTTTTTTAAGAATACATTTTCTAAAAAACCTTTTTTTGTAAAATGAGTTTAAAAACTAAATACTTACGTTTGGTTTGACCTATTTATAAACGTTTATATACAAAAATGTGTTTGGTTTATCCTATACGTAGGTTAAATTACCATAAAAAGCTATTAAACATTATGAATTAATTTTATAACGAAATACACACATTTTAAATCTTTATTTCAAAAATATTTTTTAAAATTAATCGCACGTCATCTTGAAATTATTAATTTTTTAAATACTTGAAACTAAATATTAATTTCGTTCTTCTTATTATTATTTGGGACAGTTGAATTTTAAAAGCACAAATATCTTGAAATGTAAATACATAACTATATAAAAAAAATTAATTGATTTCCAACAATAAAATATAAATAAGATAAATAACGTTCTTAATTCATTTTCATTTCACGAACCGAACGATCATGTTCTTAATTGGCGTCCTCATGATTTATTTCATAGATGTTGCGAAGTAGATTTGGTTGAAGAGAAACATTTGCAAATCTTTATATTTAAATGTATATGAACACACATTAAAACAATATTCAAAGTATTTAAAAAAGAAAAAAAAACGACGGAGTGAAAAATAGATAGTAAAAAGGAATAAAAAAAATAGAGAGACAAAAATACATATTTTGAAGGAATTTTTTATTAAACCCCAAATAAACATTTATTCTAAAATCTGGTTGAATATATTTTCTCTAATCTCATTTTTTCAAAATTTATTTTAGATAAATGTCAAACACCTCAATTTATTTTAAAATGAATTATTTAAAAAATTAAACACTTTAAAAATCAATCCAAACACACCAGAAGTTTAGGTGATTGACTAGAAAATTGGCAATTTTTTCTGTCTTTATGAAAATTACAAAACTGTCCTCCATACAATATTGTTGAAAGAAATAAAATATTGTTGAAAAAAATCTCATTTTTTTTCTCTTTTATTTTGAATAATTAAGAGAATAATTACTTAAACAATATAATAAATCAAGCTCTATGTATTTATTTGTTGTGGCATTATTAATTTCCTTTTCTCTTATTTATTTATTTTTTCAAAAGAAAAGAAAAAAGAATAAATATCTTGATTATGAATTTAAATATCAATATACTTCTACTTCTAAAATAAAACTATCTAAAAAAAATTAATAGGAGAAGAAATAATGCTTTCAGTTCTAACTTTACTAATTTCAAAATTTTAAAACAATTAGTTCCAAGATATAGTGCCATTAATTTCAAAACATATTTCTTTTTAAAAATTAAAATATATGTATTTTTTTATGAAATTAGGTCATAATATTTAGTAGTCCTTTATAGTAATTTAAATTAAGTATAAACATTTTTGGTATATAATAAATTAAACAAAATTCACATATAAACACTTATAGAAAAGTCTAACAAAACATGTAAGGGTTTAAAGTTAAACTCATTTTCAATAAAGTATTTAAAAGGAAATGTATTCTTGAAAAATATTTTGTTCTTAATTCAATCCAAACGGACCCTAATCCTGCAAAATCTCTAAAATGAATTGGATAAATACCATAAAAGTCAAATAACATAATAATACACATTAACTAAAAGCCATAAATGGTAATTACAATAAATAAATATATATAAAAGTCGTCGGCATCGTTGAGTCCAGTAGTAGGAACCCTTACCTTAAGGTTACCTACTCTTCTTGATCAAACTGAGATCAACGCAACCTAAACACCAAGATAAGTACCTCAATATTTTCCTCAACAACACCATCCACTTAATGCCAATCCAATGTGATTATTCACACTTACCCAACTTGAATGAAGCAAAACTTCCAATGAAGCTTGCTTTGAAACTTAGATATTCAAGTTTAAGATCAAACAATACTCAATCAACTAGCCAATCTTGAAGTTTACGCTAGCTAAGAACAATACTATTAAACCCAAAATTCTTCTTACCAATGAACTTGCAACATGGACGTCGGATCTGCGGTTAGAAGACAGGAAGTCACGCAGCGACGTTTCGCAAACGAAGACAGGACGTCGGCTCGATTCAAACTCGAACGATGCTGAGTTGTAGCTGGCTTCAACGAATGGAAGCGGCTCGGAGACAGGCGCTAACGAGGATGCGACGACTGGATTTCAACTTCAACAATAAGCAGAGGCGGAACGTGATGCCGACGACTCTAACCCACGACGATCGATGATTCGGATTTGTCGTTGCCCGAGACAAATTAGAGCGAAGGTGCTCGACGACGGCAGCTTGAGAGGAGCAGAGACGCGTCGGCTGAGCAAACTGGAGAAGAAAGAAAAAGAGGGACGGTGGTCGGTTGGAGGTGCGGTGGCTTCGAGAACCTTGGGCTATCGGTCGACGTCGAACAGAAGAGAAAAAGAAACTAACAGAAATATAGTTGGCGTGAAGAGGTGATGTTGTGGCAGCTAGGGTGAGCGGGAGAAGAAGAAGACGAAAGGGAAAAGAAAAAAAAAAAGAAGAGGGGGAGGGTGTTTGGCACGCGTGAGAAGGAAGAAGAAAGGATTTTAATTTGTTTTAATTTATTTTTAAAAGAATTAATAAGAAAATCAAATTGATAATAATGAAAATAGAAGTAAATTATACTAATTATTATTTCCACCAATTATCTTATTAAAAGCTTACTTCTTTTCTTTACCAACAAATCCACTCATCTTCTACATCAAACTAAAGTATCTTTAACACCCATAATTTAAAAACTTTGATAAATAACACAATTTGATTAAGATTAAATAACTTAAATTTCGGGGTGTTACAAAAATTATGCAACAATGTTAAGATGTGATTGAAATTGTGTACTCTTTCTTTCATGATGGATGCTTTTTTTTGGTTCTGAGGGTTAGTAAAAGGCTCACACTCTTGCTGTCGAAAATAAGCAAAAAAAGAATAGAGAAATTTAGAGGAATCGATAAAAATTAGAAACACAATAATTTATATAGAAAACTCCTAACTTGGAGAAAAATTTCGAACAAGAAAGAAATCCACTATGTGAAAACTGGTACAATCACAAAAAATAATTTATAATTTTCTCTCTTTCAACCCCAATTACAAAAACACTTTCTCAAAACTTTTGGCCACCCATACCTTTTTTTCATTCTCCAATTAGAGAATACAAAAGAAATTTAATCAAATACGTTAAAGCGCTTACAGTGTTTCTAATTTAGACAATTGAAAACAAAAAGCATATAGGCTCCTGTTAAAGCTTATGACTTCCCTTGACCTTTTTATTGTAAGAAAAACTCATGACTTTCCTAAACCCTTTTAATGTAGGACAAATCGATGGTCTTCCTAAACCGTTTTTATGTTAGACAACTGTACTTTTAATATTTTGCTAAAACAAAAGCCAACAATTTTCACCAGGCTCAGGATTTGGAATTTGGATCTCTGACATTCCCTTGCATCCCCTGCGACCTAGCAACATCATCCTTACTATCCTTAAAGGCTTATTAGAATGAAAGTTCTTCCCACAAACCAGCACGAGTCCTTTTAGCATGCTTTGTCCTCACTCACATGCATCCTAGGAAAATTTCCAGGAGGTCACAGCATGCTTAACTTTGAAGTTCTTATGATGGAGCCACCGAAAAGGAAGGTGCACCTTATTGGTATAGGTAGTCACTTTTAATTTTTTTAAGTCTTTCTTAACATTACACTTTCATGTACTCCTTTCATGTCTTCAGGATCCCTCTCACTCATATGTGATACCGATTCATTCATGTCTCCCTCCTAATCTCGGGGCGTTACAATGATGATGTTAAAAAGGTGTCAACCTAGTTGAGATATCTTTGTGCATCTCGATTCTTCTTGGCTTATGGTTATTAATTGTTGAAAAAAAGAAAAAAAATAAAGATGTGATTATTAACATTTTAGCTCCTTCAAAGCTTTGCTAAATTCATTAATTCAACTACGTGGATAATGATCTACCTATAGCAATACTTACCAAAATCAACCATCCTTAAACTGTAAGGGAGTTATTTGAGGGAACATGGAATGTTATTTGAGGGAACGTGAGATGTTTTTCCATGTATCCCAATATTTCTTCACCTTCCTCTACTTCAGCAGGAAGAAGGGTGGAGGGAACGTAAAAACATAAGACGCCTCTTCTGAGAAAAACCTAAGGGTGCTTTGAGTAAACTCTATGAAAGAAAAAGAATATTCTATCATTTTTTCCTAAAATTCCTTTTCGTTCCTACAAACCAAAACCCCAATTACTCAAAGGATAGAGAGGAGGTTTCCAAGTGGGACCTCAATTTATGGCATTTAGTAGATAAAGAGTCGACAATGAAAGTAAGTCCCAATTTCTCTGTATTTTCATTTTTTTTAAAAGCATGCTTAACTTTTAAGTTACAGTAATTTAGTTTATGTCATCTGTCCAATGTACTTGTTTTCTAAATCTCAATAAATTTGAGTTTAATGACTTTGTTAAATTACTTCCATTGTAAAAGGACTTTTAAAAAATTCATAAAGTTTTGAATTTTAATTTCTATTTGGGCCGTTAAGTTTTTTCCTACATTGTGATTTTAAAGTTTAAAAGAGAATTATATGTCTTCGAGGCAATTTGACCGACAAAAAAATGAAAATTGTTATTAAACTAAAATTGAAATTTCTACACGTATAGCCTAAATAATGAACATACGTAATTATATATATTAATACAAAAAGAAGCATGGATGGGAAATTTATTTGATACATACCAAAATATATATATATATATATATATATACTAGCATTATCTCCTAAAATGAAGAAAACATTAATTTTAAATAAAGAAAAGAGAGATAATATTAAGGAGAATTGTTACCGATAAGAAGCAAAAAAATGAAATTACTTACAAAATATAGCAAAAAACACTACAACAAAATCTACCTACTATGACAGTTACATATATTCCAAATTGGAAAGAGGAAAAAAAAAACTGTCACAAAATGTCAAAATTTGCGTTTTTGGCGGGAAAATACAGAATTTTTCGAATTCGAAGAATTTATGACATTTTTTAACTGTCATAAATATATGACAATTTTTAAATGTCATTAAATATAAATAATAAAATATAATTTTCATTAAAAATTATTAAAATATATTTTCCCCCTTAATTTCCCTTAATTTTTAAATGTCCTTATCATCTTCACGATAGAACCCAAAAAACCCAACCTCAACCCCATTCTTCTCCATCTCCATGAACTTTCTTCTCAACGACGGAGACCCACGACGACGGAGACCCACTGCAATGGAGACACATTGCGACGGAGACCCACAGCGACGTTGAATCTAAACGTGTAACGCCCTAAAAAAAAAAAAAAAATAAATATTTTTTTTTCTCCCTCTCCCTCACGCACGCGACAACCCCCCCATCTCTTTTTTCTTTTCTCTTCTTCTTCTCCCACTGCCCTAGCCGCCGACCACCACCGCACCGCAGCCCCGTCGCGAAGCCTTGCGCCGCTGCGTCCGACGCCGCCCGTGTCTCCGTCGTCCCTCCGTCCGCAGCCGCAACGAAACCCAGCCGCCCAGATCTGCTCTTGTTCCTTCCGTCCGACCGGCGAAGCCCAGCCGTCTGTCTCCATCCGTCACGCCCCGAGCCGACGCACCCCTCACACTTCGCGATCGAGCCCAACCGAGCCCAACCAAAACGCCCCTCTCTGCCGCATTTTCTCCCCTCTCCTGTCCGCCGCTCCTCCTTCCGTTCGACCGGCGAAGCCGCCGTCAGTTCCAGCCGCACGCTGACGCCCGGATCTGTACGTTCTGCCACCCGCTGCCATCTGCACGCCGCCGCCTGCCTCCGTCTCAGATCTGTCCGCGCGTCCTTCTCCATCCAGCCGCGGATCCGACGTCCATGTTGTAACTTCATTGGTAAGGATGAAATTGATGAATTTGGGGATCTCCATTGAAAAATTCGATTTGTGAATGTTGTTAAATTGATTGCTTGGATGTTCAATCTTAGGTTGGGGTAACGCTTGAAGTCGTTGGGTTCACAACGAACAAATTGTTAATTGGAGCTCGTTTCGTGAATTTGAGTTGTTGGCAAACGTGGGATTCAATCAAGGGGTTAGAATAACGCTAAGGTAAGGGATTTCCTACTGGACTCACCTATAGCTTTGAGATGTGTTGGGCTGCATAATTATATTGAAATTGAGTAGAAATAATGGATATGCTACATGTGTTTGACTGTGGACTGAATGTTTAGTTGAGATTTTATTTCGACGAGAATATATATATTTTTGTATGGATTTATGTGGTGACTGACTGGCTATGTAAACATGCACATGTGGTTGTTGAATGACTGAAAACAGTAAATGTAATTTTATAGGGGATGGGTTAAGACTGACGGATGGTTGTTTAGGCGGAGTGTAGGATACTCTGTCGTGGTTGCGTTCTTATGACGGAGGGGACTAACTAGTCATGCCCCTTGTGTTTGAAGGAGAATATTATAAGTTTCTAGTTCGTTGACCGATAGACTGATATGTTTTGACTGGCCTTAGGTTAAAAAAATTGGAAAATGAATGGTTGTTGGACGTTAGGTGGAAAGTACGTGATGAGGACGTTTGACTGGGTTGTAAATGACTGTTAAGATGTATAGAATGGACTGAGGGAATAAATTATTAGTTTCCTAGTGGATAGTTACCCTGCGGGTGTCCTTCGGGATCATCCCTTTGTGTGCATCCTTCGAGAGCACTAGACTGATATGTGCATCCTTCGGGAGCACTAGACTGATATGTGCATCCTTCGGGAGCACTAGACTGATATGTGCATCCTTCGGGAGCACTAGACTGTGACTGTGCAGGGTACACCATAGGATGCTAATAATTTATTGTTCCCCTGACGGGACCAGTAGCGGGTCTTTTACTGAGTATATTAATACTCACCCTTTTTATGTTTAACTTTTCAGGCAAAGGTAACACGAGGGGCAGACCGACGAGGGACAAGAAGGACTCGTGAAATTGCCATAGGGGACTGTCTTTAAACTGCTTCCGCTGACGGTTTGAAAACTATTTTGATTTAACTAAATCTACAAATAGTTAAATTTTTTGTAAACAGCATTTGTAAATTTTGTATTTTGGAAATAGGGCCCGATTAAATTTTCCTTCGTTTTCTTACGGTTTCAACTGAATATTCTTATGTCTTTTGTCAACAAACGGTTTTGTGTCAAATTGACGACTTAGATGGTCAGTCCGAAAAATCTGGGTCGTCACAAAACGTTTCAAAGACAACGATCCACACTTGTTTTCTCATCGACGGCGACCCACACTCGTGACCCATACTCTTTTTAAATATTTCGAAAGCAGGTTAGTGTTTAATACCTTCACTTTTGTGTCTTTCCCTTTTCTGATTTTAATTAGTAGGCTGTAAGAAATGGAACAAAACCATTTATGAATAGTTTCTCACCTTTTCATTCACCCCTCCCCATATATATGTGATCTATGTCTCTGATTGTTTCCTCATAAAATCTTAATAATCGTATTGTTTATGGTAGATCAAGGAATCTTTTAAAGTTAGAGAGTGGGTGTTTAGTGGGGAAAATTTTTTAGTACGGAAAGTGTTTGTAAAAATGTTTAAGAGAGAAAAATAGTGTTTTTAAGCTCGTGGATGACTGAGAGGTGGGTTATACTTGTACTCTTTTGGAATATCTCAGTTCATGACTAGTACGAACTCCTTGTAACAAAGATCAACTTCCTTTCCTCATCATCCTAAAATACAAGAATAAATTGTGCGACAAAAAAATTCATCAATATAATTTTAGCCCCATTTCATAATAATTTTATTTTCGCTTGTGTCCCCCAATTATTTTACTAAAGAAACATATTGAAACTAGTCAAATTCTTAAGAGAAAATAAGTTTTATGAAAAAGACATTTTTTTCTGTCAAAATTTAATTTGCATTGTTTTTTGAAAACATTGTTATGGTTAGCAACTTAATTTAATTTGCATTATTGTATAACAGTTGATATTGCATTGCATATTCTCTACTCTAAGGACTTCTATATAGGAAAATTATAAACGTAATATTGGATCATCAACGTTATTGAATTCAATATTCCATTTTAAATATAGAAATCATGTATATTTGTTCTATGGGTATAGGCAAGAAGTATAAAGTTCTCTGTTACTTCATCTTCAAATTAATGAGATTTATCTTTGAATGTCAATGGCAATATGACGAAAGAAGTGAGCATACATCACACTGTAACAATACAATTGCTCTTCCATAAATTTGGATATCTAATTGAAAGGTGAAAATAATCAATCCATGGTAGATGAATTCATTCGTGATCTGTGATGGACGTATTTGGATATGCCCTTCCATTAAGCCTCTTCTCTAATATTTTCTTCTTTTTTTATCAACCACCCTTAAAACAAGTACTAGTCGTTGCATATGAGTATCCTTGCATTTTGGAATTAGTCCCAATTAAAATATCTCCTATTAGAAGTATCGTCTATCTTGTGTGACTAGATAAAGATCATCTCCATCTATATATCCACAAACCAATGCACTAGAATCATTCGAAGCTACTACTTTAGAAAGAATATTATGATCTTTTACAAATTTTTCCCATATAGATTTAGAGAGTGTTATCTCTGCCAGGCCTTCCATGCCACGTTTTGGTGTAAAACAAGTACTAGTCCTTGCATATGAGTATTCTTGCATTTTGGAATTAGTCCCAATTAAAATATTTTTTTGCAAGCAACAGACCATGTTTGCAATTTGATTTGGCAGAGACTTCTTGAGCAAAGGATTTGACCATATCCCTGTACCTTTATGAACATCATGTATGTTGTTGTATGTACATCCACAGTGTCCCCAAACAAAATGGGGTAGTAGAATGCGGGTATTATGTCATGTGGTTCATGCGTGACATAATTTTGTCAAGGAGTACTTCTATTGTAGATGTCGTAAGTATAACAATTTTAAAACTATCATCATTCCGTTTATTTGGAATCAAACTTATTCATAACCACTTTATTGTCCACAGATGAAAAGTTTACCTCGTACATACTCGCAAGATGACATTGATGAAGTTAGATCGGAATGGACAAAGTTCCTTTCTAAGCACGTACATCATGCATAGCGTCAGATTCTTTATAAACTTTTTTGATGTATTTTGTGGATCTTTTTTTGTTGATATAATTTTGTTGAACACGAACGACATATAAGTAAATGTTTAAGACTATAGTTTTTAACAAACTAAAGCAGCACAGAGGTAAGTTCATAGTTCTTGTATCACATTTATATATATGTGACTGGCTTATAATTAAACGGATATGAATGTGTGTGCATTTATTTTTTTTCTTAGGAAGAGTCCGATATTTTTGAAGTAAAAGTTCATGTTCATGGAAACCTTTTGTTTGGGGCCTACAACTTGTAGGAATTGCTGCAATTCGACCCTCCTATCAATAACCCACAAGCTTGTTGATTTCCAATGCATAATTGTTTGGGATTCTACCTTGGTACGTTACTTGTAATTTTATTTTTCATTTTTAAAAATTTGTAAGTTCATGTTTGATATAAAACTTTGTATGTATATAATTGGTATGCACAACCATAGTATTTTTTGAGATCTAGATAATGTTTTGGATATGGTTTTGTTGGTAGAGGATTGATTCTGTTGGGGGTGTTTGATAATGTTTTGAGAAATTCTTCAGTTTTTTTTTATGAGTTTTGATATGAGGGTGTTGTAATTTTCAAGGCTATGTGTGTGTGATCGAGATTGTATTCTGTTTTTGTTGGGTGTTTTTAGAGATGAAGATGGAAGATTGGTATGCAGATTGTATTCTGTTTTCCTGGTATTCTCAAGATTAAGTATGAGGTATGTTGGTGTGATGAGTCAAAGAATCATTTATCTTTGTATATTGTACTGAATTATGTCTAGATAAATTGAATTCGATTATAGTTTCTACAAGTTTAACTTTTGGATAAGTTTGCTGTCAAATTATGCCTAGGTATTTCCATGCATTATTTTAAATATTTGCCTTGATTTTTTGCTATGATTTAGTATGGATTGTTGCAAAGGCAGTGGATAAGTTTCATTATTATGTTATTGAACTCCATGACCATCGAATGTTGTTAGACTTATATTGGAAAGTTTTCAAAGCTTTATTTTTCTCTTTTGCATCGGCTTGCAACCCTTAATATGTAAATTTGGAAAAACATTTTGTAGGTAGCTTTTCTTCATGTTTTCATGATTGGAAGGTTTGGCTGATAGTGTAGACTATGCTTGTAGTTTATCAGATGGTACTGCATTGGAATATGGATCTTCTTGCAATCAATTAACTGCACAAGGTAATTCTTTGCTTGCGTCCTTGTGGTTTTATTGTTTGAATAGTGTATAGTTTGTTCATGTTCGTATACCTTTATACACTCTCTTTTAGAAGGTTTGATAGCTAGTAACTTTCAAGCTCATAAAAAGATTCTTCAATTATAAGAAAATACATCAATCCATGAGAATGATATCAAGCTAGTTATAAAATGAGCATAGGTCAACTAACTTAAGTTGCAATATTAACTTAAGTCATAGTTTTGATTTCCTCTCTACCATTAACTGAGAAAGGTCAGTTTTAGGATTTTCCAATAAGGATAGGCAAACATTAACCTTATGGATGGACTAACATTAACATTAACCTTGTGTACCACCTCTCTCAGGTTTATTCATATTTTACTTTCCTCTCTCTCATTTTTTTCCTTTTTTTTTTTCAATTATCTAATTCTTGGTAATGTATTTCCTATCCTTACTTGGTGTCAATGGAGAATTGTATTGTACACACTTGTACAATGAATAGTGATAATCTATTTTTAATTATCTAGTTCTTGGTAAGCCTTTGCTGGTGAAGAATTTCAAAAATTTCTGCTCAATTATATCCACCATTTCGTGTGTTCAACATATCATGCTTAAAACTATTTTACATAAGCTTCTTTGAGGATATTTTGATCCTCCTTTGAGTGGTACAGAAGTCACATAGAGCTATTATGCTAATATAAGTCTCTTAGCTAGCAATTGCAGAAAAATCATATTAAAATGAACTTTTGTCACTAAAAAACTTGATGAATTCATAACGTCATATTAATTTTAAGTACTCTCAATTAAAGTTTAACTGTGTTCTTCTCAGTTTGGAGGGTGTCGAAAATATTGTTCAGTGGAGAAGTGTTTATCCTTTTTCCCTATAGGTGCAGAACCCACTTATAAGACAAGAGTGATTACTGAAGTTTTTATATCTAGCTGAAAGTTAATCTTATGTACTTGTTATGATGTCTTTCCCTACAAAATACCATATTTTTTTTGTGCTCAAAGATGAATACCCCACTACATTCTTTTTCTACAGTTTCATTTTTTCTACAATGATAGAGACTATGTCGATGATATGGGAAGCTGCAAAGACTTACTATTATGTTACAAAGGTAGATATTACAACTTGTTTAGGAATTTTCTCTTTACTCCATATTAGCTACACTTCTTTATATACTTTCTCTAGCCCACCTCTGTTGCATATTTCAAATATGTTTTTTGATAGGTTCTATTATTTATGCACTGTCATTTGGTTTAGCATTGTTGTATATCTGAATTTTTTAACTTTGGAGGGTAAGTAGATAATATGGAAAATATGTTATCAGTTGAGGGAAGGAACATATCGAGGAAATTAATAGAAATTAGCACACAGTTTTAATGGTCAAGTTCACTCATTATCTACAAGATGTTATCTAACTTGGTTGTATGTCCGGTCAAACCCATTTTATACTAAGGATTTTAATCGAGAATATCAAATCTAATTTCCTAAAGTCCTCTCTGATTTTTTTTCTATTATTGTTGGTAGGCTCATCTCTAACCTCTAAGCATTTCTTGTTGACTTACACTATTGAATAATTAAAAGAGTGTGGTGTATGGTGGTGGGTGAGTTGAGTTGTTTATGCCTTAAATATCCATTGGTTCCATTGATTTGAGGTAAATATTGAAGGATTGAAGTTGTGCTATCAATTAAAGAAGGCAGTTCTGTTTTTGTGGGGTGTTTTTAGAGATGAAGAAGTAAGATTGGTATGCAGATTGTATTCTATTTTTTGGTATGCACAACCATAGTATTTACTTTCTTATATTCATGTTGTCTTTGTAGGTTCTAATGGAGTCGACAAAGTTCATGAAATTTCCTTCAAAGAATCTAATCAGGGTCATCAAAATACACTGGCTGCTTTTAGAAATGAAGGATTTGACCATGGTTCAAGCACCAAAGAATATTTTCAGAGGTGAAGGATTACCGGTTGTCGTTTATGCTTGTACAAAAAATCATGTTATATGTATTATGATGGTATTTACACTGGTTTTGATTAAGGGTTGTAATTTCATACTTGTAAATTGTTCAAACTTGATTGGAAATGTACGAATATTACAAAGTGTATTATAGCGTATCTATATTAAAGTATCGACCATTTGTTTTTATATGGGTCTTATGTATTATAACATTATTGCCATTCAAATGGTTCGTGTAATGGCGGAGCGACAAGGAGAACAAAAAACGGTACTAATTGAGGAATTTGCAACAGGAAATAAATGTCATAATATTAAAACAATGACATTTTTGTTATAAAAAAAATTGTCACGATTGCCCTATATTTGACAGGAAAAAATTATCGTCAATAGCAAAATAATGACATTTAATTTTCTAAAAAAACTGTCACGAATACCCTATATTTGACAAGAAAAAATTGTTGTCAATTTCGAAAATATGACATTTATTTTTTAAAAAACCGTCACGGTTGACATATCCTTGACATTTAAAAAATATCATAATAAACGAATTTGTGACATTTTTTTAACTGTCATTAATACGCAAATGATGACAGTTATTTGTTGTCATAATATAAAATATGACAGTTATTTGTTGTCATAAAATAGTAATTAACGACATTTATTTTCTGTCATGAAAAAACTTATTGCGACAGTTTTTAAAAACTGTTATGGAAGGATTTTCCATGACTCCCGATACTATGATTGTAAATAACTGTCACGAATTTTATTCGTAACAGAAAATTACTGTCGTCGTAGACCATTTTATTTTTAGTGAAAACTCAAATTGACTAAAGAAAGTTCGATGAATTTTGCTATATTTTGTAAATAGTTTCAATATTTTGGTATATTTTAAAATATCTCTAATTTGAAAAAGATAACCTAATAATAATATTTTAAAATAATTTTCAAAAAGGAAAAAAATAAAAAAAGAAGTATGAGAAAGTGTATTTTAAAAAATATTACTATAATTAAACTAAAATGGAATGACTTGGAAAAAGTTTTTCAAAAATTCATTTTGGAAAACTTTGTATAAATTGTTGTTTCATGTGACTGTAAGCATTACCGAAGCGTACAATGTCTATTTTTTGAGTTGAAAATTTCTCCAATAGTTTATTCCAAGATACAGAATATTGTGGTATTGGATTCAAATAGTTCTTTTTTGAATTATTTGGGAAGAGATATTTATAGCGTTTAGAGGGGTTTTTTTTTTCCAACCTTATAGTAGAACCACCATATTTTCGATCTCATTTTTTTTGTTTTATTATTTATAAGTTAGTTTATTATGCATTTATTTGTATCTGATCTCGTAAATTTCATAACACTTGGCACAACCTTCCATAGTAGAGGAGAGAAGTTAGATTCATAAAAATAAAAAGATGTAGTAGACAAGATTCAAACCTAAAAACCAGTTGGGTTATAAAGGAGGCACAATCACTATACCAGAGACAAAATTTAATAATAATAGAGCATTATTTAATATATATTGTAATTTAACCCTTCAAAATTAATATTAAAATACAAAAATCGAGAATGTGAGGGGAACATGTGTCTCTGAACCCTTAATAAATCCGCCCGTGTGCCAAAACTATAAAAATAAGTAAAGTAATAAATTCTATTAAAAATGAACAGAATTAACTACAAAAACTAAAAATAAAGTCCAATACAATCACGAAAAAAATAAAGCAAAAGTATGTAAAAGCAAAAAAAAAAAAAAAAAAAAAAAAATTACTTTGCAGCTTTATGCCTCTTTTTTTCACCTTATAAGATTCTTTAAAACATATTTGTGTACATGTCACCATTATACATTGTTTAACTCATTTCATCTCTTTGTTGTTCAAAATATAATTATGCAATGTTAAGATGTGAATAAAATTGTGTACTCTTTCTTTCATAATCGATCCCTTTTTGGTTTTAAGGTTTAGAAAAAGGCCTCACACTCCAACTGTCTGAAAGCAGAAAAATAGTAGAGAAATTAAAAAATCAATAAAATAACTTCTAACTTGAAGAAAAACCATGAATAAAAAAGAAATCCACTATGAGAAAAATTGCTAGAATCACATAATAATTCTTCCTTTCGACCCCAATTACAAACACTCTTTCAATACTTTGGCTACCAATATTTTTTTTCCACTCTCCAACTAGAGAATGCAAAAGAGAATTTAATCACGCACATTAAAACGCTTAAAGTGCTTCTAACGGAGACAATTGAAAACCAAAGGTATAGGCTCCTTTTATAGCTTATCACTTTCCTTAACCTTTTTTATGTAAGAAAAACTCACGACTTTCCTAAACCCTTTCAATGTAGGACAAATTGATGATTTTCCGAAACCTTTTTTATGTTAGACAATTGCATTTTTAATAATTTTCCAAAACAAAAACCAACAATTTTCATATGATGAGGATGTTAGAGAAGTGTCAACCTAGTTGAGAGACATCCCAGTGCACCCCAGCTGATTCTTCTTGACTTAGGGTTATTGTTAAAAAAAGAAAAAAAAAATCAAAGACGTGATCATTAACTTTTTAGCTCCTTCAAATGCTTCGCTAAATTCATTAATTCAACGACGTGGATTATGATCTACCTATAGAAATATGTACCAAAACCATCAATCTAAACTATAAGGGAGTTATTTGAAGGAACATGAAATATTGTTATTTGAGGGAACGTGGGATGTTTTTCCACACGTATTAAAACATCTCTTCACCTTCCTCTTCTTCAGCAGGAAGAAATGGGAGGAGGTACGTAAAAACTTAAGATGCCCCTTTCCCAAAAATTCTTTTGGTTCCCATAAATAAAATCCCCAATTACTCAGAGGATGGGAGAAGGTTTCCAAGTGGGACCTCAATTTTCGGCGTTTAGTAGATACAAAGTCGATAACGAGAGTAAGTCCTAAATTATCCTTATTTCCATTTTTTAAAAGCGTACTTAGCTTTTAGGTTATAGTAATTTAGTTTATGTAATTTTTTCAATATATTGGTTTTTCTAGATCCCTATTAAAATTGAGTTTAATTGCTTTGTTAAATTAGTTCCACTGTAAATGGGTTTTTATCTCTTGAAAAGAGAAGG
Source organism: Cucumis hystrix (assembly GCA_025688845.1). NCBI lineage: Eukaryota > Viridiplantae > Streptophyta > Magnoliopsida > Cucurbitales > Cucurbitaceae > Cucumis > Cucumis hystrix. The sequence goes on from CM046888.1 coordinate 22,404,003, forward strand.
AAGATATGAGCAAGATCTCATATGTTGCAGCAGTTGGGAGCTTAATGCATGTCATTAGTATGTACTAGACTCGATATTGTCAAGTTGTTCGTGTTGTTAGTCATTTTATTTCCAATCCAAGAAAACAACATTGAGAGAATAGTCAAGTGCATCATAGGATATTTAAGAGGTACTTTCAGTTTGAAGCTCATATTTGAGGGTGAAAAGCCAATACTTTTTTAGTACATTGATTCAGATATATGGCAGCTATAGATTTAGACAAAAAAAAAAATTATTTCCTATTAGTTAATGACATTTGTAGGTGGTGTTGTATCTTGATAGACAAGGTTGCAGAAGTGTGTTGCACTTACAATTGAAGCATAGTATATTACAGCAGAAGAGGCTTACAAAGAGATGTTGTGGATTAAGAGTTTTATACAGGAGCTTAGTTTCAACAATATATGATATACTGTGATAATTAGAGTACCATCGATAATTGCAAATATAGCACGAATGGCAAAAGAACCTATATAACACAAGGATAAAATAATTGAATATATTTAGGACAAAAAATAGTAAAAGACTACAATACCCACGTCTGACCACCAATTTTGGCTTTTCTTGTCGAATGTCTCTAATAATTGCTACCAGTGATGAATGTTATCAAAGATAGCTTTCAATTTGAAAAATGATTATTTTACACACTTCTTTTTTATTTTTTCACGTTGAATGCTAACACTAATAGCTACATTTTGTGAATATCACTTAATATAACATCTACTATAAGTGATAACTTATCACCATTACGAGTATTTTTTTTTCGATTTTCTTAAATTGAAAGCTATCATTGATAGCAATTGATAGCTGTTATATGTTGCTATCACTAATATGCTATCAATGATAGCTTTGAATTTGAAAAATATGTTATCAATTGATACAATTGACAACAACTATCAGTGATAAATTTTATCAATGATAGCCACTAAAGAGTAAAACAACTTTTTCAATTTGAGAAATAATATGGTATCGATTGATATAGTTAGTTGCTCTCGCTAATAACTGCTAACAACAATAGCTTTCAACTTGAGAAACGTGGTATTGTTTCCGATATCTTCTATTCGTGATGTAGCTATCAATTGATATTATTTCTGATACTGCTATCAACGTAAAAAATAACATGGTTTTTTTGTTAAATTGATGAGGTTTAATTAGACTATTAATTGATATTTTTTTTATGGCCACTATCAATGATATTCTTTTAACATATCACACAATGATATTGTAATTGTTTGTTTTTATCATAAATGAACAAAAAAAAAAAAAAAAAAAAACAAGATGAGCATGTTATCGGTAATAGCTTTAAATCACTAATAATATACTATTCATATGATAGCTTCTATCGCTAATTAATAGTATAAATGAAATTGCTATAGTTGCAACTTTTGTTCAAATAAATTATTGATTTCAACCTATGCTATCAACATTTATATAATTTAGAAGTTCAAAGTGCAAGTTATCAGTAATGAAGTCATGAAAAACATATATTGACAAACTAGACCTGATGTCATTGATAGAAGTCACCACTGATAACATGAGAGTAAGGAAACATTGATAGAAGTCACCACTGATAACATGAGAGTAAGGAAACTAACGGGTAAATTTGAAATTTTTGAAAATTTACCATATGATTATTCAAAAGTTACCATTTTTGCAAATATTGTTTTCTTGTGCTATCGATTATATTTATTTTTTAATTTGTGCTATTTTGTGTAATTTTCCATTTCTATATTAATTATTAAAAAACAAAAGTTAAAACCAAACATGAATGATCGATGAAAGGGACTGCTTGAATGAAAAAATTAGTTAAATTTGGTTAGTCATTAAATAACAATATGACAGTAATAAATTGCTTAATCATTAATTAACTTCTACGATTTATGGCTAATAATGTTAATTTTTTCATGGAAATAGACTCCATGGAATCTTAACAAAATGGGATATGAAAATTGAATTATTCGAGAAAGGTTTTACGTGAGTAAGTAAGGGTCTGTTTGGTAACGTTCTCGTTCCCTGTTTCTTGTTCCTTGTTTTCTGTTCCCGATTTTTCGTTTCTTCTTTTTTTAGAACAAGAAACAGGAATGTGTTTAATTACTGTTTCTATTTATTGTTTCTTGAAAAAAAGAAACAGAAATAGAAAATGTGTTTGAAATCTGTTTCTTGTTTCCTGATTTTCTTTGAATTTTTATTTTATTTTATTCACATTTAATTCAATTAAACATAAAAAAAATATCAAACCTAGATAGAAAGATCTTCTTGTAATCTTATGGAGAACGATATTGAAGATTGAGATATGAAGAACAGAGCCAACGAGAGGAAGACGAAAATCTACTATTAAGAGGAGGACCAAAACCCACGGCAAAGAGGAAGACAAAAACTCACGGCTAAATCACAGATATGACAAAAACCCACAAATTCGACGAAAATCCACAACGAAAAAACAATTCACGCAAAAAGGAAGAGGCAAACCTAGATCCAGCAAAGAGGAAGACGTTGTGTAGAGGAAGACGATGAGAGGCAAAGAGGAAGACAACGAAAATGATTAGAGGAAGAGGAAGAGGATAGTTATTTGGGAAAGACGATGGAGATAAGAGGAAGAAAAAGGAAACCACGTGGAGACTGGTTATTTCGGGAAGAAGATGGAAATAAGAGGAAGAAAAAGGAAATCACAAGAGGAAAATGAAAAAGGAAAATGAAATAGAAAAATAATTGAAAAGAAGGAAAAGAAAACCAATAAAAAAATTGAGAAAAAAGAAGAGAAAATCAATAAAAAAAATTGAGAAAAAAAGAAAAGGAAACCAATAGAAACAATTGAGAAAAAGATAAAAGAAACCAATAAAAACAATTGAAAAATGAAAAAGAAGACCAATAGAAACAATTGAGAACAAGAAAAAAGAAACCAATAGAAATAATTGAGAAACGGGAACGAGATAAACTACTTTTTTTTCTTCCCAATAATTCCTTATAAAATGAGAAACATTTCTACTTTTTTTTAAAACGAGAAACAAGGAACGTTACTAAACACCTCCGTTTCTTAAAAAATGAAAACAGAAATAAGAAACAGGTAACGAGAACGTTACCAAACGGGCCATAAGGGTCCGTTTGGTTGTTTTCGGTTTCCTGTTCTTTCTTTTTTTAGAATAAGAAATAGGAATGTATTTGATAATAATTATTGGACATCTTTTTAATTTATGTTAATAATAATTAATAAATATGATAATTTTATTAGCAATACTATACAAATACTATATTTAAGTTTCATGATCTATTGTTTAATGGTCAACAATGGTATGTTTAAATTGATTGTTTGAATTTCGATTATATGTTAAAACATTTGAATAATTTCTCTTTTAAATTAAAACTTTCAAATTTCATCATATAAAAATTAGTGACAAATATAACTTATTTAATTAAACTTTTACATAATGGGTATTTGTGTTTTTCAATTTCAATTCTTTTAGGAAGCAAAAGAAAGATTTTTTCCCAAAGGAACGATGGGAAAGTCGTCCTAACTTACCTCGGTCTTTGAACATCTCTATTTATGGATAAACAAAATTGATCAAATTTAGAGAGATTTTGTTGGGATAAACATTGTATTTCTAGAGCTATCTTGTGTGAATCTAATTATAGAAAATGAGTCAACTAGAAACAACTAACAATAACAGATAATAATAATTAATCACATGATAAATGTAATTTGAATGCAGAGAAACCTTCCCACTAATAGATAATTGGTTAAAAAAAAAAGAGGCATGTACAAGAGATATCTTAAGAATATAAATAATATTGGATAACAAACCGTAACAATAGTAGAAGAGAATAGATTAAAAAGACCACACTCGAAGTGGAAACCATCTAAACATCTTAGTTTAATTGTAAGCAAACTTGAAAAAGAAAAAGTTAGTATCCAAATCATCGAAGACTCTCACCATGTTAAAATTTCATTTGAAGTCTTAAAAAAAAAGTTTGAAAATTACAAAACCAATGGCATTGGTTTTCTTCTCTCACCTGTGTGTCATTATAAGTATCCTCTCTCAATTTTCCATAATGGCCCACTTGGGATTTAATGGGAATTTCACACACAAGTGGCATTAAACCCACGAAGCCTCCCATTTTTCTCCCTATATAAACATATATTCTTCAGCTTCTTCCTCACATCCAATATCCAAAACTAATATTGTGTGCCTTTTTACAAGAATATGACTTCCAAAATTGTTTTTCTTGTGCTTCTTAGTGCTCTTGTCTGCTCCACTTTTGAGGCTCGCAAGCTGAGTATTGCCTCTTCCGGCCAAGATGAGAAGTTTGAGGACCATGGCTTGGTTGATGGAGAGTTAAGTGGTCGTGCAAGAGGGTTAGCTAGAGAGCTCATTGAAATAGATTTTGATTCAAACATTGCTCTAGGTGTAGGTGTAGGAAGCACACCTGTGGTATATGTAGGAACCCCACCGATCAATGTAGGCATAGGGCTAAGTGGTGGTTCCGAGAATGGACCTAGCGGTGGTGGTAAGTAGAGAGGTGGTTCGATGGTGCTGTGTTTTGTGCAAAAGGTGCCTTCCCCCTTGAAGAATAATGTTTTTACTACCAAGGAGAAATTAAGTTTCTTCTAAATCCTATCTATGCTATATAATTTTAGGTATTTGTTTTTGTACGTGATTGTAATGTGTGACTTGTGCTTGTTTCTGTATTTTGTGTTTATGTTTGCTGTTTAATTATAATAAAAAAGTTTCGTATGAAAGTATTAAGAAGATCATATTAACCTAAATGAAATGTCTAAATGCACCTCCCAGCAATCTGTCTTTCTTGTAATAAAAAATTTCCAAATGTGGAAGAAACCACTTTTGGTCCACACCCTTTCGTCTCTTGTAATTGTAATTTTTCAAGGCACTAATAATTATTAAATAGAAAATAAGTAATTATTATATCTCGAAAACTATCTCAAATATAATTCTCAACATACAGCTCATTTAGGAAAAGAACAAAATACGAGATATCTTAATTATATATCAATACATCATTTCATCTTTGTTAGGATATTTTGTCAAATAGTTTATAATATTTATTAAAACAAAAATTCTTTTTATGAAGTTACCAAGTTTTTCTATTATTTAGGAATCTTGGTATGAGTTTGTTTCCTTTTTATATGGAATGTATCTACCTAAATTTTCTGAGAATATATATATATGTGTGTGCGAAGATCGATGGTTGTGGGAATAGACGAAGAAACTCGATTCTGGAAAGATATATACGAACTCGTCTGATCAAATTGTTGAAGGTGAAGGTTTAATGAATATATCATGTTGATCTTGACATTGTAGACTGTGTTGTTGATATGTGAATGATGAGAAGAGAAGAAATATATTTATGTCAAGACCATCGAATTGAGGGATCAATTCACGAAGTCAAGGGGAGCCTGGACTAGTCTTAGAAGAGATTCTGTGTACTTTCAGGAGGAGGCTGAGTTTACTTTTAGTCATGATTATAACTATTTAATGTAACTAGTGAGATAAGTTACATATGATGAATCTCAATAATATTTCTTATATGAGCAAAGAAGCTCCCTAGATGTAGGTTATATTTGCCGAACTGGGTTACCAAAGTGCACTGTGTTATTTACTTTCTGTATGCTTTAGTTATTCGTATAGTTAAATACTTGTGATATAGCTAAAGGGTATTTAACTTAATCACTATTCAACTTTGATTTCCAATGATGGAAGCCGGTTCTTTATTCTTAACACAAAGTGCTAGTCTCTTGGATTCGATTTATTAGTATTGTTTCTAAACTTTTAAGAAACACTAGTAAACAACGTGTGTGTGTGATGAAAATCGCACATGAAAAAATTATAGTTTTAACTTAACTTTATAAAATTGAAACAGTCATTTGGTATCTGTTAATTACTCCTGTGTTAATTATTCTCATGTATTAATTAATTAATCAGCATCCTGCATTATTTGCATGTGTATTAACGTGAGACATCCTGCATTAATTAATTAATTAACATGTTGCCTATTTAATCATTTGGCACCCATTTGACATTCTGTGTTAATTATTTGCATATAGTTAATTATTTGACACCCATTTGGCATTTATTAATTACTCCTGTGTTAATTATTCTCATGTATTAATTAATTAATCTGCATCTTACATCCTCCTATCATTATTTGAAATCCATTTGGCTACTGTGTTATTTATTTGTATCTTGCATTAATTAATTAGCATGTTGGCCTACTTAAATTACTTGGCACCCATTTGACATTCTGAGTTAATTATTTGCATCTCGTTAATTATTTAGCACCCATTTGGCCTCTTGTTTTAATTACTCATGTGTTAATTATTCTCATGCATTAATTAATTAATTAGTATGCTGACCTACTTTAATTACTTGGCACCCATTTGACATGAGTTAATTATTTGCATCTGCATTAATTAATTAGCCTATCATTATTTGGCATCCATTTGGCTATTGTGCTATTTATTTGCATTTTGCATTAATTAATTAGCGTGCTGACCTACTTTAATTATTTGGCACTCATTTGACATCCGATGTTAATAATTATTTATTTGGCTTTCTACATTAATTAATTAGTCTGACATCATGGGTTAGTTAACTGGCCTGCCTTAATTAATTATTTTGCAAAGTTTGCATTCTTGTTGCCTTAATTAATTATTTTGCATCGTGGAATATTGCATTATTTTTTCATCCTTCTTATATCATGTCTGTATTTATTTTATATGTATTATTTTATCTCAATATATTACCTTAAAGTATTTTTCAAAATTCACAATGTTTTGTCATTATTATTATTTATTTTTCGATTTAAATATAAAAATGTAAATTGGAGAAAAAGTATTGTTTTTTCTATGGATTTTATAATTTAAATTCCATGAATACATGAAATTTCTCCATTTGAAATTTAATTAATAGATTGTTTTAAATAAACACATTTCATATTTTAAATGGGATTGAGTAGTGTTTTCTATGAATTTATTAATTCTTAGATACATGAAATTTCTCATTAGACACCTATGATGGAGATTAAAATATCAAAGTTTGGTATTTTAATATTCTTGTGGTGAATATAAAAAAATATATATCTTTTGAAATAAAAATAAACTTCATTTTTCTAATGGTTTCTATGTCACCTATAATTATCAATTCATACTTAGGTTTATTTTCTTCGACGTGAATTGATAAACATGGTACATTTAAATAACACCTAAATAAAAAAATTTGTTTTTTGAACCCCTGTAATTTAGTTTAAAAGATAAAATCGGGTAACCATTTTATGGGTGCTGTGGGGTGCTAACAGCTTTCCCTACACACCTGACTCCCGAACTTAAATCTCATGAATTTACGTAGACTATTTTTTTTTGTGACCAATCACACCTTAATATGGTTGGTGACGACTCAAAAACTATTTATTTTTTGAAATTAAATAAACGGAGAGGTCAGCCGCTCCGCGTCGTGATCACATCGCGACATGATGAAGTCATTTCTAATCCTTAACTATCAACACATGTCTTAAGAATAATCTTGCATTCAAACCATCCAAGTTTAATGACAGTTCAATAGGTATTTTTTAAATCAGTTTTTATCTAAATCATAATTTACTTATAACTAAATTTTGTTAAATTTAATAATGTATCATAGTTTTTTAGGAGGAAACGAGAGAGAGTATTAGGGCAAATCAGTGGCTCCAAAGGAGCCCCTCTTGAACTATAGTCTCCAAATTCATTTGTATAGGCAACATGTTACATGGTAAGAGTATCTCGAGGGCTAGAGTAAAGCCTTAAGTACGACACCATTATTTTAAGAACGCTGAAAATTTTAAAGAGATTGCAACTAAGTTGTAGTCTGATTAATAACATATATGGGTTTTAAAATTGTGTCGATTCAAGCTCTGCAATTTTAAATCCTACATGTATGAGTCTCAAAATTTATAAAATTGAATTATTATTAAATTAATTTAATATTTAAAAAAGTTTTCCGACACAAGAACTCATAGAAGAATGATTCTAAATCTTATATTAATAATGAATAAAAAATTATTACTTCAAATATTTATTTTCTTTTATAAATTTTTTTTTTTTTTTAGAAAAGTGAAATTTAAAAAAAAAAATAGATTTTAGAAAATATTTACAACTTATAGCAAATTCTATCACTGATAGTCATTGATATGTTATAGTGATAGAAGACTATCAATGATAGAATCCAAAATTTTGCTATAGTTTGTAAATATTTTAATTTATTTTGCTATTTTTAAAAATGCCCCTTTAGAAAAGCTGCATATTTAAGTTTTTGACAATTTATTTTAACAATAATGATAAGAAAAATATAACATTTTTTTTATAATATCATTTATGAAATTATCTCGTAAAAACCCAGAAGCGTTCAAAATGCTAAAAATGCAGTTTTTATCTAATTGAAAAAATCAATGGTCCAAAAGTTGTGTGAAGAAATGCAATTTATATTAGGAGAATTTTTTAAAAAAGTAGATTTTACAAAATATTTACAACCTATAGTAAATTCTATCACTGATAATCATTGATACGCATAGTGATAAAAGACTATAAGTGATAGAAACCAAAATTTTGCTATAGCTTGTAAGTATTTTAATTTATTTTTCTATTTTTAAAAATGCTCCTTTATATTATTAGTTATTCAGTTAAGGTGGAGACCAAATAAAAAATATATATATTTGAAATGAGTGTTAAAAAAATGATCAAATACGTAAAAACACATTTAGTGGGTTGAGAGAGCTGTCAACATGGTAGTGTATAGGAAGTTTTGATTTTAATTCTGTATAGAATGAAACCAATAAAGAATACGAAATAATAATGTATTTGTTATAAAACAAGAACAAAGAAGCTAAATAAGAAGAATGAAGCAACCAAAGAGAAGAAATAAGGAATGGAGGAAGTAGAGAACAATTAAACTCAATTGTGGTATGTCTTACAAAGGCACCACATACCTCTATTTATAGGACATCCCATGGTATATGTTATTGTAACATCCCAAAACTATTAGGTTATTTTTATTATCATTTTATTTTGCTTAGTTTTGGGTGTTATTTGTGAAATTGTTTAAATTGTGGAGATTAAATATTTTGGAAGGATAAGTGGTTAATTTATGGAAATTGGAGTTCAATTGTTAAAATTGGTTTTGGATTTATTGGTTGGTGGATTTAAATTGTAAAGTTGGAGGTATTATGAGTAAATATGGTTATGTGTATATATAAAATCATGGAGGAATAAGAATAATTATAATGTGGGTTAATATAATTATTAAGAGAGGAGTACTTTGGCATTTTTGGAAAAAGAGCAAATTTATGGTGATGGAAGGGGTGGTTAATAAAGAAAGAGAAATTAAATTGGATTGTGTGCACTTCATCTTCAACCTTCCTCCATGTTAAAACCCTAGCCGCCGCCCCTCTTCACTGTGCGTCTCCTACCGCCGCGAATCCTACAACCGACGCAACTCCTCCGCACGACGACGACCGCCGCGATTCCTACAACCGACGAAACTCCTCCACGCGTCCAGCAGCACACGTCCGCAAGTCGTTCGTCCAGCCGCACGCGTCTGTCTCCACCAAGCCGCGACCGAGCCGAAGCCTCTTCTAGTCGAGCCATCTTCAAGTTTAGCCTCTTGCAACCTTTTGAGCCATTTGGGGTGAGTTTGTATGGGTTTGGTACACCCAATTAAATATTTTTTTTATCTTAAATGAGATGGTATTTGGAATAAGTTGATCTATGGTTGCTTGAAGGTTCAAGTGAAATTGGTGGAAATAGGACTGTGAATTTTCCAGTTAAGGTGGTGCTGGATTCAACCCTAATTTTGGGGTAAGCTTGGATAAGTTTGGTTGCTTAACTAAACAGTAGGGTGATGGTTGACAAGATTATTAATGTTAATTTTGTTTATGTTTAGGACTGAGTATTGTGAGGAATTGACTGCCAACCTGTGAATTATTTAGCAGATCTCCTGGTAAGAGATTTTTCCCCCTTTTGATTGAGATGCAGCACCATTGGTGCATGATGTGATTATATGTATTTATGAGATTATGTGTGTTGAGCTGAGATGTTGATTTTATGATGAGCATGTATAGCCTATAGTGTTCTGTTGGTCTGCTGGTTAGAGTCGTACCACGAGGGGTCCATCAAGGTCCTCCCCTATATATGTTTGAGTAGTTATTGAGACGTAATTCGACGGGATCACTTACAGCCCGACTCTCCTTTAGGGTGATTCCTTCGGGTTCACCGAGAGCCCAGTTCAGTCCCGGTGGGACTACTGGATAGTGTGCGTTCGGGAGCACCATAGAGCGTGGTACTTTATTTCAGGACTCTAACAAAGAGACTAACAACACATATGGAGACTAAGTATGAGTCTCTTACTGAGTATAATTTTATACTCATTCTTTTAAATGTTTAATTTTCAGCTAAGGGTAAAGGAAAGGGCAAGCTGGAGAAGGATAAGAAGTGACCGTGGTTCGCCATAGGGAATAGTTCAGCTTTTCCGCATTTATGTTTCAGTAATTATATTTTTTTTGGATTTCAGAACTTTGGTAAAATTATTTTAATGTATTTCTTTTATTTTATGGGCCCAAACTAGTATTTTGTTTACCACTTTAATTACTTATTTATTTTCTTATTATTTAAATTTTTCTCAACGTATAAATTAATTTTCCTTTTTAAAAAAAAAAAAACTATACTTATTTAAATAGTAATGACCTCAACCTTCTAGTAAAGTTGGGTTATTACAATACTATAGAATTCAATGGGATGAATGTTACAACATGGAATAAAGGGAGAGTTATAGGAATATTGGTAACATCTTGTAGGTTATGGATATCAACATAATTATATTTACAATACTCCCCCTTAGATATCCATATGTTATAAAATAAATGCCTCGTTAAAATCTTACTAGAAAAAAACCCGATGGGAAAAAAATCCTAGTGAAGGAAAAAGAGTACATTATTTTATATATTAATAACTGCCTCATTAAAAACTTGCTAGGAAAACCCAATGGAAAAAACCATAGTCAAGGGAAAAAGAGTGTAGTATTTCTATTCCTTAAAGGCAATATTTCTACTTCCCCTTATGAATACATAACTTGAGTTCTTTGAGTCGTCACATTCCAATGTTATGCACTAACTTTTTAAATGTTGATGTGGTTAATGCCTTTGTGAATAAGTCCGCCAAGTTTTCCTTTAAAGAAATTTGTTGAACACTAATGTCACCATTTTCTTCAAGGTCATGTGTATAGAAGAGTTTTGGTGAGATATGCTTTGTTCTATCTCCTTTATATACCCTCCTTTAATTTGTGCTATACATGCAGTATTGTCCTCAAATAATAATGTTGGTAGATTTTTATTGAAAGACAAACCACATATTTCTTGGCTATGATGAGTCATTGACCTCAACCATACACATTCTCTACTAGCTTCTTGAATTGCAAGAATTTCTGCATGATTCGATGAAGTGGCTGTAATTGTTTGCTTTACAGATCTCCAAAATATAGCAGTTCCTCCACATGTAAACAGATAACTTGTTTGAGATCTTGCTTTGTGTGGATCAGATAAATATCCAGCATCTGCATAACCAACTAAATCAAAGTTTGATTTGTTTGAATAAAACAAACCCATACCAATCGTCTCTCGAAGATGGATTTCTTTAGTTTTTGCTCCAACCGTTTTTTTCCTACCGATTACTTATTGGGGCAGAACTCTAAAATCTAAAATGAGGGTTACACTTACAAGAAATTTTTAAGTAAGTCAATCGGTTCTTGACTAAACAACGATGACTAATTATTATAGGAATAAGAGTTATTCTGGTGTAATATTTAGTTGAGATTGTCCCAATTTAGTGAAGGGATAATTAATCACCCTACGGAGGTTTTTATCCTACCTCACTGAAGCATCATTGCAAAAATAGATATCACTTAGGATATATTAAATTTTTGTTAAATTGATTGGTTTTATGTATGAAAAGTGCTTGTATATCTAATATAAATAAATTGTATGTTTCAGCAATTTAATAATGACGAGTGCTACTTTGAATATGTTGGCTGCTGATAAACTTAATGGCAATAATTATGCATCTTGGAAAAATACTATCAACATTGTGCTAATTATCGATGACCTGCGATTTGTCCTGGTTAAGGAGTGTCCTCAAGTCCCAGCTGCTAATGCAACTCGAACTGTTCGAGAAGCACATGAGCGTTGGGTCAAGGCAAATGAAAAGGCCCGAGCATACATCTTGGCAAGCTTATCTGAAGTATTGGCCAGAAAACATGAATCAATGCTCACTGCTCATGAGATCATGGACTCCTTGCAGGAGATGTTTGGTCAGGCCACTTATCAGATCAAGCATGATGCTCTGAAATACATTTATAATGCCCGTATGAATGAGGGAGCCTCAGTGCGAGAACATGTTCTCAATATGATGGTTCATTTCAATGTGGCAGAAATGAATGGGACTGTCATCGATGAAGCCAGTCAAGTTAGCTTTATTTTGAAATCTCTGCCAGAGAGTTTTCTACAATTTAGAAGAAATGTTGTTATGAACAAGATTGCTTATACCCTTACCACCCTTCTCAATGAGCTACAGACTTTTGAGTCTCTGATGAAAATCACGGGACAAAAGGGAATGGCAAATGTTGCTACTTCCACAAGAAAGTTCCATAGAGGTTCGACCTCTGGAACTAAGTCTGTGCCTTATTTATTTGGCACTAAGAAGTGGAAGAAGAAGAAGGGTGGTCAAGGAAATAAAGATAACCCTGTTGCTGCTAAAACGAGCAAGAAAACTAAGGCTGCAAAGGGAATATGTTTCCATTGCAACCAGGAGGGACATTGGAAGAGAAACTGTCCCAAGTACTTAGCAGAAAAGAAGAAGGCCAAACAAGGTAAATGTGATTTACTAGTGCTAGAGACTTGTTTAGTGGAAAATGATGATTCAGCCTGGATAATAGATTCAGGTGCCACTAATCATGTTTGTTCTTCATTTCAGGGAATTAGTTCCTAGCAGCAGTTGGAGACTGGAGAGATGACGATGCGGGTTGGAACTGGGCATGTCGTCTCAGCGGTTGCAGTGGGAGGGCTTCGACTTTGTTTACAGAAATCTTTTCTTTTATTAGAAAATGTATATGTTGTTCCTGATTTGAAAAGGAACTTGATTTCTGTAAAATGCTTGCTTGAACAATCTTACTCTTTAACTTTTAATGTAAATAAAGTGTTTATTTGCAAAAATGGTGTTGAGATTTGTTCTGAAAAGTTAGAAGATAATCTTTATGTGTTAAGATCATTAACATCCAAACCCCTCCTTAGTACTGAAATGTTCAAAACTGCGGTGACTCAAAACAAGACTTAATATTTCTCCAAGAGAAAATGCTCATCTTTGGCACCTAAGATTAGGACACATAAATCTCAATAGGATTGAAAGATTAGTAAAGAATGGACTTCTAAGTGAGTTAGAAGAAAATTCTTTACCTGTATGTGAGTCATGCCTTGAAGGTAAGATGACCAAAAGACCTTTTACTGGAAAAGGTCATAGGGCCAAAGAACCCTTGGAACTTGTACATTCAGATCTATGCGGTTCTATGAATGTTAAAGCAAGAGGAGGGATTGAATATTTCATCACTTTTACTGATGATTATTCAAGATATGGGTATGTTTATTTAATGCAACATAAGTCTGAAGCACTTGAAAAGTTCAAGGAATACAAGGTTGAAGTTGAAAATGCATTAAGCAAAACTTTTAAAACATTTCAATCTGATCGAGGTGGAGAGTATATGGATTTGAAATTCCAAGACTATTTGATGGAATGTGGAATTGTATTCCAACTCTCAGCACCTAGTACACCTCAACAGAATGGTGTATCATAAAGGAGAAATCGAACCTTGTTCGACATGGTTCGGTCTATACTGAGTTACTCTCACTTACCTAATTTGTTTTGTGGCTATGCAGTGCAAACTGCCATCTATATTTTGAATTGTGTTCCATCTAAAAGTGTTTCTGAAACACCTTTGAAATTATGGAATGGTCGTAAAGGTAATTTACGTCATTTCACAATATGGGATTGTCCAACACATGTGCTTGAGACCAATCCTACGAAATTGGAATCTCGTTCAAAAGTATGTTTATTTTTAGGCTACCCCAAAGGAACTAGAGGTGGTTACTTCTATGATCCTAAAGATAATAAAGTGTTTGTATCGACAAATGCTACATTTTTAGAAGAGGACCACATAAGGGAGCACAAACCGCATAGTAAGATAGTATTAAATGAACTTTCTAATGAAACTGTTGAACCTTCAACAAGAGTTGTTGAAGAGTCTAGTGCATTAAGAAGAGTTGTTCATGTCGGTTCATCCACTAGGACACATCAACCTCAATCTTTGAGGGAACCTCGACGAAGTGGAAGAGTTACAAACTTACTTGTTCGTTATATAAGTTTAACTGAAACCTTAAATGTCATATCTGATGGCAAAATTGAGGATCCATTGACTTTTAAGAACGCAATGGAGGATGTGGATAAAGCTGAATGGATAAAAGTTATGAATCTTGAATTGGAGTCTATGTACTTCAATTCAGTATGGGATCTTGTAGATCAACCTGAAGGGGTAAAACATATAGGTTGCAAATGGATCTACAAGAGAAAAAGGGGTGAAGATGGTAAGGTGCAAACTTTTAAAGCTAGACTAGTGGCAAAGGGTAATACCCAAGTTGAGAGAGTTGATTATGAGGAGACTTTCTCACCTGTTGCCATGTTAAAGTCTATTCGAATATTTTTTTCCATTGCAGCATATTCTGACTATGAGATTTGGAAAATGGACGTTAAGACTGCTTTTTTGAATGGCAATCTTAAGGAGACCATCTTAATGCAACAACTAGAAGGATTCATAACTCCAGGTCAAGAGAAAAAAGTTTGCAAGCTTAATCCTTCCATTTATGGATTGAAACAAACTTCTCGATCTTGGAACATAAGATTTGATACAGTAATAAAATCTTATGGATTTAATCAAATCGTTGATGAACCTTGTGTCTACAAGAGCATCATCAACAATTCAGTAGCTTTCTTAGTTCTGTACGTAGATGATATCCTACTCATTGAGAGTGATATAGGTGTACTAACTGATATTAAACAATGGCTGGCGGCCCAATTTCAAATGAAAGATTTGGGAGAGGCACTATTTGTTTTGGGCATTCAGATCTTTAGAGATCGAGAGAACAAAATGCTAGCTTTGTCACAAGCATCGTATATTGACAAGATAGTTGTTAAATATTCAATGCAAAACTCCAAGAGAGGCTTACTACCTTTCAGGCATGGAGTTACTTTGTCTAAGGAACAATGTCCTAAGACACCTCAAGAGATTGAGGAAATGAGACATATCCCCTATGCATCAGCTGTTGGCAGCTTGATGTATGCGATGTTATGTACTAGATCTGACATCTGTTATGCGGTACACTACCCTATAGATAAAGTTAACAATTTCCCCTCAGTCCCAATCTAGCATTTTAATTAGTCAAACAGATTTTCAATTAAAGCTACCATCGTTTCATTCTTTCAGTTCAACATAATTACGTTTGATTTAAGCAATCTAACACATAACCAATCATTATCAAAACGGTTCCTCAAACGAATAAACTTATACCTAAGCACCGCCCAACTCAGTTCAGTCAAAACAATTTAGTTCATCAATCCAACCTACAGGACACTATCTATGCCCTAACATAACAGCCAACAGCCCATAACTTAATTCATTCAGGGTCCACAGTTCAGTCATCATAACTAAGTTTACATAACAGTTAGTTCATCTCAGTTCAACTCAGTTCAACAAAATTTATACAGCTAACAGTCCTCAAATATAATTTACATATCAACCAGTCACTCCCAATTTAGCGGGATCCATACAGACAATATATCTCAATTGCATCGTTGAGTCCAGTAGTAGGAACCATTACCTTAACGTTACTCTAGTCCCTTGATTGAACCTAAATTTTCCAAAACAACCTAAACATAGGTAAATAGAAATCGATCACTTCCACAACCAATTTCCTCTATACAATTCGTTCTATATATAATTTCCACAACTTACCCAAAAAGTGGAGAGTTGAACCTAACCCAACTCGTTTAGAATTCAAGGGATTTAGGTGATGTCCACGCTTTGACCCTTCAAGAAATAATTTTAAATCAATTTACTAACCCAACAATATTGGTTGTAAAAAACAACCACCAAGAACCTCAACGGTTCGTGACGAGACAGAAACAACAGTAACCAAATGGCAGCAAGCAAAGCAAAACTGTGCAATGTTCAATTGAAAAGAAAAATCGGTTTCAGATCGACCTCCAACTTACAACTAATGGACGAACGTCGGCTTGACAAACTCCAACTTCAACCGGCTTCACGCGTGACGGAGACAGAACGGAACCGTGAATGGTGAAAACCAACGACAGTCGACGGCCGGTTAGGGAAGACTTGACGATGGCTATCGAAGAAGGAGGAGCGGCCTTTCGCGAACCCGGTGGACGGCTTGATCGGACGAAGGTGCGGTGGCGTGGCGACGCTTCATGGACGACACCGATCTGTGCCACTAGTGCCCGATTTGGCTAACTCGTGACTTCAGCGGCGTGACGTGTGCGGCAGTCGACGGAGGAGGTTGAACTCAAACGGAGAGAAGAGATGTGAGATGGTGGCGGCTGGGTAGGGTATGGGAAGAGGAAGAAGAAGAAAGAAGATGGGGGAGGGGTGTCGCAAGCGTGAAGAAGGAAGGAGGGGTTTTCTTTTTTAAAAAAAAAACAACATCAACAACAACAACAACAATAATAATAGTAATATCTATTATCATTATTACTTTATCTAATAAATTTCTATTTCTTATCCTTTCTCTCAAATTCAATAATATAACACCCAACAAATTTAGAATCTTTAAAAAAAATAAAGCAATTTGATTAAAATAAAATACCTTTTAAAATAAAATAAAAATTAGGGTGTTACAAGTGCGACGACTGCGACTCACGAAAGGAGATCGAACGGAGCATCAGTGAATCCGAGGACACGAAAGGGAGACGCAGACAGATAGTGCTTCGGCTTCAACTTCGGTGGAAAGACGACAGTTCGGGATGCGGGGGGATTGACCGTTGACGTCTGCAGGTCGGTCGGAGAACCGGGCAAAAGCTTGGCCAGACGAAATATTGAAGGTAGGCGACAGTTGGGGTTTTACAGAAAAGGAGAAGAAGAAGAAGGGTCGCGCGCCCGAAGAAGGAAGAGATTTTCTTTTTGAATAAAGAAAATTAAGAAAATAAATTTAGTAATAATAATAATAATAAATTATAATAACTATTATTATTATTACTTTATTTATTTAATCCTTACTTCTTTTCTTTTCCAACAAATCTATTTCTCTTCCACACAAATCTAAAGTACAGTATCACCAAAAAAAATTTAAAATCTTTAATAAATAACACAATTTGATTAAGAAAAAATACCTTAAAAATTTTGGGGTGTTACATGAATGCTGCTGTTGTCGACCCATCTTCACTACCGCTCTAGCCAACTGTTGAACACGGGCTTCATTATTTTAAATGAAACAATTAACTAAAACCAATCATTAGTAAAATCTTCTATGTTTCAAAATGCAAAACATTGTATGAGTCCTAAAATTCTAAATTGCATTTCGTTTGGATAAACATTGTAAATGATTCTTAATATCATATTCAATAGTTTTAATAATGATTTTTAAATGTTTATGTAATTTTTTTTATAATTATAAAAACACGTGACATTTTCTAGAAAACTATTATTCAAGAAATTATTTATTAAATACATAAAAGTGTTAAAAGGTGCTAAATAAAAACTAGTTTAATCTAATTAGATCTTCAAGGACATACAATTTTTTTTTTTAGAAGATGCAATTTGCTTTTATTAGTTATTCATTTAAGATGAAGAGAGAAAAAAACAGAAGTGTTGAAAGAGGTCTCATAAAATAAAGGAAAAAAAGAAAGAAAAATGCTCAAATGGGTAGAGGTGTGTCAGAAGGTTTGGACATTTGTAAAGACTCTAGTAAGGACAAAATAATTGGCCTATTTTTGCAAATATTTTTCAATCTATTTGTTTCTTTTTTGCAAATAATTTTTTTTAAAAAATATCCTATATTTACACTCTTAATTTAATTTAATGAAAATATGTATCATAGAAACAAAACGTACAAAAAGCTAAGGTAACAATTTTTTGTCTTTTCTCAAATTTGGTCCCTTCATTCTATAAATGAATTGTATATATAAAAGAATGGATATGGAGAAACTTTTTTAGCCTCATTTTTACTTATAACTTTTTTTAATCTAGCTTTAGTGGTAATTTTTTCATTCACATCGTTAGTTTTTAATCTTACACTTCGTTCTAAATTTTCCTCTCTAACCTAGATCGTGGCATGAAAACACTTTTGAAAACGACTTTTTTCAACGACTTAAACTTCTATAGAATACATATTATGAAATTCTACTGAAATTTTGGCAGCAGCTCCCTTAAAATATGAGTTAACCAAACCTGAAAAGGAAGAGATTTTCACTTCTATACGTCTACAAGCAAACTTCATATTCCACATCAAAACAAGTGTCTCACCACACACTCATCCAGACGATTCCTGTCACACCCCGATCTAAGTTTTTCTCTCTAACCAAGATCGTGGCATGATAAAACACTTTTGAAAATGACTTTTTTCAATTTAAACTTCTATAGAACACATAATATGAATTTCTACAGAAATTTCAGCAGCATCTCCCCTAAAATATGGCTTAGCCAAGCATGAAAAGGGAGGAAATTTCACTTCTATAATATATGCAGTTTTCAGACAAAAAAATTTCATCAAATGTGTCCCACCACAAACTCATCCAGACTATTCCAGAGTTTATCAAACTTTATTATATAAATTTAATTTTGGATATGATTCAAAATTAATTTATAAGAGAAAATATTTGAATGAATTCAAATATTAATTTAATGTGAATTGGATTCATATTAAAATTATTGGTTATGAGAGAAACTTATATTTGAATATGATTCAAATTTAATTTAATTTAAATATTAAATATTAACAAATTTGAGAATTAATTAATTGATTTATTTTGTTTTATTTAATTAAATTAAATTAAATTCTCTCCTACTCCTTTTCCTATTCCAAGAAGGAAAGTTATAAATATCTAGAAGAAAACAGTTTTCTTTAATGAGTTAATAAAAAAAAACCAATGTTTTTGCTCTTTGCAAAAAAAAAAAAAAAAAAAGTTTCTATCTAAACATTTTTTTCATCTTAATTGGTTCCCACAAACCAATCTCATACGGGTGGTGTCCCAATTTGAAGATTTACTTTGTAGATTCAGAAACATAAACAAGTAAGTTCTTATTTCTCTAATCTATAATTAAAAAGCATGCTTAACCTTTAAGTCTTAATAAGAACACTAGTTTCATAATTATTTTTGTCAATGTACTGGTATTTTGAAAATTTCAAATTAAATTGAGGAATAATTCTCCAAAATCTTCCGTTGCCATGGGTTTTTATCCCTTCAATTGGTATGAGAGCCATCTCTAATTTTAATTGAAAATTTTAAAAATTGCATTGATTTTTTGTGGGATATTTTGCAATTGAATGTGTTCTATAAAATTTGACCATAGATTTACAATTTTTTTTTTATAGGATCATGTAAAGACCCCTGCGTTTTTAGGCATTTTTAATTGTAAATCTTGTAAATTAGAGTCCAATTTTGGATTCGTGACTTTTTTTTCTGAGAAAAACAGTACCAAATTCGTCCAAAATGGACCACCAAAAAGCCTCCAATGGGAGGATTTTCAAGACAGTATGGATATCGAGATGGTAAAGAAAGATTTTTCACTCCCGCTTGCAAGTGAGATAAGGCTGACATCAGCTCAGCATCCGAGGAGAGGAGAAAATAGGATTTTTTTGCGTATGGTGTAGTTCGAACCCGTGATGTCTCGGACACGCATGCATAGAAAAGCTACCACATGTCAACGATTCGGCGGCTCGGCAACTTGTCGGCTCGAATGGCTTAAGATTAATTTTTGGGCCAGTTCAGCTGGTTTTTGGGTCGATTTTTCAATGTTTTAGTCGGTTCTTCACTTTTTTGGGTCGATTCTTCCATTTTTAGACCATTTCAAGGTTTTTGGACCCGTTTTGAAGCTTTTTGAAGACTTTGAGAGCGATTTTGGAGATTTGGAAGCATTTTTAGGATATTTTACAGCTTAATTATTGTAATTTATTGTTTTATTTTATCCTGGAGGTCAGTTAATAGAAATTGGTTTACTTGACGTTATTACTATGTCGAGTAAACGTATACTTGACGTTTTTAAAAGCATCAAGTAATCGACTGCCAAGTATAGTCACATTACTTGACACTAAAAAACCTTCAAGTATACATTTACTTGACACTGTATTAACGTCAAGTAATCTATTGCACTTGACCCTTATTATGTGTCAAGTAAGGTCGTATACATGACGCCCTTTACGTGTCAAGTAAAGTACCATACTTGACGGTTTTTGAACGTCAAGTAAGATCATATACTTGACACTATTTACATGTCAAGTAAGATAATATACTTGACACTATTTACCCGTCAAGTAAGATAGTATACTTGACACTAAAAAATCGTCAAGTAAAATTGTATATTTGATTCATGTAAGATAGTATACTTAACATATATTTAACGTCATATATATCATTTATTAATATATTTAATATACAAAAATTTTCATTTCCTATTTTCTGCATTACGTATATTCGTTTCAATATATCCATCAACAAAATAAACTCTCCAGTCAGTAGTTACACAACAAAAAATGACATAATTTAGTATAATAAGTAAACCAACAATCATTTCATTTATCTCAGCAATGTCATCAACAATTACATAATTCAATTCTAATATAGTCAACTAAAATTTCCTACATGTGGCCTATTCCAAAATCAAAAAACATGTGTGGTATATCAAAACTAAATTCTATCCCCTTACATCTATTGCCTCATGTATGTAAGCGTAGTGTCAATGAACAAAACATTTACACAAAAAAAGTTATGGGCATTCTCATATGTTAGCCATTTACAAAATTAACTAGATCATATCTAGGTGTGTCTATCATATGTATTGAGCTAAAAATTCAGCTCACTCCGCTCGTACTTCATCCAATTCAAGTTGTGAGTACGAACTTCTTATATCAATCTATAAAACATAAAAAGTTGAGTCGACACTTTGTTAAAAATAAAAATTAGTCATATTATACTATTTATAATGTTACAATGTCACTACAAGAAATTTTGTTTTTAGTGGTGAAGCAAAAACGTCATTAAAACTAAAAAAACACGTCGCTAATACTTTTAGCAACGCAGAGCCATTAGTCGCTAGGAGTATTGTTGTATCCGCATAGCTAAAAGTTTTAGCGATGCAACAATTACGCGCCACAAAAGATGCACTTTTAGTGACGTTTCTGCGTTACTAAAAGCTTACTTTTAGTAACATACGTTATGTCACTGTTTATATTTTATAGTGTCGTATTACACTCGCCACTAAAGGTGATGTTTTAGTGACACTAAAGCCAATGCTTTTGTGACATTATTGAAACGCCAGTAGAAGTATTTTATTAAATAAAAAAAATAATATCCAATTTGTTATATAAACCTAGTATAAAATATCAAATATAATAACACAA
This sequence comes from Cucumis hystrix, assembly GCA_025688845.1. Classification (NCBI taxonomy): domain Eukaryota; kingdom Viridiplantae; phylum Streptophyta; class Magnoliopsida; order Cucurbitales; family Cucurbitaceae; genus Cucumis; species Cucumis hystrix. The sequence goes on from CM046888.1 coordinate 22,425,744, forward strand.
ACTTTATCACTAGAAATACATGACAAGAAACTTCGATAATTTCATAAATAGTTCGAGCAATGTCAGCCTAAGTTATAAGTACGAAATTACATCAAGTAAATGGATGTACAAAGTTATAAGTTATGAAGTTACATTTGTGCAAAAGTAATGTGCATAACAAAAATTTCTACAAGTCTTGAAAGCATGTAATAATAAGAAACATAGACATCACCCTCCTCCAAGCACCACAATGTCACTCTTAGATAACTCCAAACTCAAAGTCTCACCGATTGTTATCCTCAACTTCTTGAAATCTACAAACAAAATGAGAATAACGTTAAAACTAAGAACTTTAACTTCTAAGTCTAAGAACTTTGATAATAGAATTATGTCCTTCAAATAGAAATGAAATATAGAATCTATATGTACTTGCATTTTTTAAAGAAACAAAACATTCAATTAGTGAAAGGTTACAATCAGTAGTTACAACCTCTTTACAACCCTATTTCAGTTAAGATTTAACAAGAATTATTTCAACAATAGAAGTGATTAAATAAATAGGTTGAATGCCAAGTAGTGTACCACTTAACCATATGTGATTGGTTTGAGAAAAGAAGCATAATTACTACAGAATTTGTAGTATCTATGATGAAAATTCACTATGCGGTCTTTTTTACAAGATATATAAATCAATCACACAAGGTTAATTTTAATAGAGGTAAGACTTAAATGTGGGACACAACACACCACGTTCACATATAAGCATTAGAAATGTACCACTTACCCATATGTGGATTTGCAAATTCGTGAATGACAAAGGCTAGTGAAACACCCACCTACAATATAAACTTCACATTAAACCGTAAATTCACATCTTGAAAACAAAATAAAAAATATATATAGAAAGTTCCACAATAGATGATCTCATTGAAACAAGCAGGAAAATATGGTCCCTTTCAACCATGAATCCCCCATTTAAAAAAACCAGGAAACATGATTTGTTGCAATGAGCAGATATGGAATTTCACATATGAGTTATCAGTCGAATTATACGATAGAATTGATGAGTATTAAACAACAAAACTTAATACTTTTTTTCTAGTGCTGTAGAATTGAGCAAACTCTATCAAATATGACCATGTGCTGTAGCTCTATTCATGACTTACCTCATTTACTAGATAAGAAGTACATTTTGCCATCATTTGTTAACACGATCAGAGTATCAAGCTAAGAAAAAATCTACTAGATTAGCGGTGCTTACCAAAGTTATTACAGCAGAGATGACAATCGCAGCCAAAGCACACTACGATTAGCGTTGCAACATTAGTGTTATGACTTTCTCTGTAAAAAGAAAAGCGAATGCAATGGAACAAACAATAACATGGTTCAAGTACCCTGCTACTTTAATGTCTTTTATAATGTAGAGAAATGAGATAACCTGAGGTATGTGCTCAAACAATGGTGTCAAGAAAAGAAGGGCACCACCCATAATGATTATTGTAACAATTTGAGATAAGCTAGTTTTTGCTCCACTTTCATGATTTACAACTGATCTTGGAAAAGAACCTACGAAAATGGAAGAAAAGGTAATCAGACTGATAATTTGTTGAAACAAAGAAATACCAAATTATTATATATTTCTAGTCAATCATGAGTCCATGGTTAGTAGCTGAATAAGAGAAATCTCAAAGATAATTTATTTGTTGTAGGATATGCAGAAAAAAATAAGCCAACAACATTGGCTACTCCAAGGCCAAATAACTATTACAAAAAAGTAATAAAAATGAGAAATAACTTTTTCCAAGTTGAAGTAATCTGTTTCAAGGTGTAAAAAATAAGTTTTTGAAGGACAAAAGGACCATACCTCTTGATTTGAATCTAACTAAATTTCGGGAGATAAGAATTACTACTCCTACCAATATAGCCACTGCAGTAATTAGAAAGGCAGTTGGAATCAGCGACTTCACATGCTCAAATCTTTTAGGAATTGAAAATGTTGGAAGGCCTTGGGGAATTTCTCCAACCTAAACTAATAACACTCATTTATTAAGCATTTTTTCTTCATTATAAAAAAATCATCTGAAGTTTCTAATTCCTTAAAAGAAACTGTAAGACTACCCAATATGTCGAAGAGTTAGCAGTTATATGCTCTTAAGGAAAAATAAAGAGCAAACAACATGAATATTAGTCAATTAAAGATCACAATCAACATTGTAAGTACGAAATTCAAATATATGTATGAAGTCTTTCACTGAAACTACAACTTAAGTTTATGGAGCATTGCAACAAAATTAAAATGATTTTGGTTTGAAGCATATTATCATAAAACACATTTGAATAAAACCGATGCATCTATACAAAGTAACAAACAGATTGAGAAGGATCTCAATTTCTTTTTATGAACTGCTTACCAAAGAAATGGAAAGTAGATTTAATATTTTCGTCAAAGTTGTGCCCAACGCCAGATCGATGTTCGAGAGGAAGATCGTCTCCTTCTACGTTGGATTGGATGTTGAGAGGAGTTTCTGAGGCTCGTCTTTGAGTATTTCTTCGTAGAATATGGAGAGAGGAGAGACGGCCATGGCGATTTAGATGTTGATAATTAAGAGGAAGAAGGAATTGGAGAGAGGTGAAATCGTTCATGAAATTATTCGTGTCGTTCATGGCTGTCGTGGGTTACCGTCCGACAATCAGTCAAAATGTGGAGATGGAAAATGGGATTCTGGGCTAGTTCGTGGAGATAGAGAGAAAGGATGGGGAAGAAAAGCCATGGGAGAAGGTGGAGAAAGAATGGAAAGATGTTTTGATGTGCCCTAGAATGGGGAATGAAAATGGGGTTAGGGGGGTGAGAGAGGAAAAATCGTGAATGGGGGGAGGGAAATCAAAAGTTAAATATTTTTAAAAATAAAAACATTCAGTGACGCATTAGTAAACTTTTAGTGACGTTACTTTGAATTGTGTGGCTAAAAAGTAAGATTTTGCGACATTTTTTTAACTCGTTACTATAAGTCAATTTTTACCAACAAAAATTGCACGCGTTACTAAAAGATTGTCACTAAAAATGATTTTTCTTGTAGTGTGTAAGTAGTTTAAAAACAGATTGAATCAGTAATAATACTTATGCCTTTACTCATTATTTCGCGCATATATCTCATGACATAATATTCACATTCAACAGTACCTACTTGTAGAGGACACTACGACACACAACCAAATAATAATCCATATCATATTATCTGCTAAATTAAATTGTAAACTATTTATAAATATATTTACCTTTACCGCTTTCCAAAATGTTATTTTTCTGGTCTTTTTCAAATTCTTTTGAGATTGAAAAACCGGCAAGGTCCTACATTTCCCAAAGTATAGCATAAATCAAAATGAACTAATTTTTTTAGCGATAAAAAAAGAAACATAAACAAATTTAGCTTACATATTCGTTATATATTTGATGTCTACTCGAGAGCTTGTTCTCAACGAATCAAGATGGTACACCACATCATCATGCGCATTAATGACTACTAATGACCGGTGACCACTAAATGAAATATATGTGCAAGTAATTAGTATTTTGCTACTAATGTAAGTTTGAATTGATAAAAATTACACTTACCTGTAATTATAAGGAGCAATAACCAATTGATCTTGTTCCAAAGTCATGCATTAATCTACTACAAAGGTTTCAAGCTCTAATCTCTCTAGTACTATGACCAGCTGAAATAAGAGATGGATCTACTAAAATGTACTTTAAAACCTTCTTCAAGTCAATAATGAGTGAGTATAAGTACCTACAATAAATTTTGCACACATCAACTTATTACTAATTAAACAGTGTGAATATATACATCATAAACAAGTAACATTAATTTACTTACGTTATATAAGCCACCATTGATAAAATCTTCACTTTTTGCATGTTGCAAAAATCAATGACATCTTCTCGCAAGACGTAACTCTTTTGAGATATACCAAATAGCTAAGGAGGTAGTTGAAAGGAAAACTAAACCAATCAGTATGATTTTTATCTTTTGAGCTACATACTTGCATTGTATTTGCAACTAAACAGACTCCGCTATTCTATACAATTTTGTTTTTGTCATGCGACTTTGTGTGGTAGTGACATCCATTAATAGCGTAACTATTGTAAGTGAACAACTGGATGAGGGCTTGAGCAATCCACTGCATGTTATCTGAAACCTCAACATCTCCAATTGCAAGTTCTGTTCCAACCTAAGTGACAACGACATGGACAATTAGAATACAAATTAGCAAGGATAATGTTAAATAATTAATTTCATGTTATACATTTTCTCGTAACCAACATATGAAGGTTTCATTGTGTTCATCTTGAATCCATTTCTGGTTTTTGGATCTACTTTAGTGTTGTTGTTGCAATGTGATCAAATGTTTCCTTGTGAAGTACAACAAGATGTTGAAATGTACTTACTATCGATTTCATGAATTCCAATCAAATAAATGGATTACAGACACAAGAACTTACTCTATATATGGTTGCACATCAACGATATTCTCCAAAACATATCTATTAGCTTGATGTAAAAGCTCTCGTTCAGGTATGTTAGTAACTCTACTTGATAATGGTCTACCAAGTTCTGAATTGTTAGAGATGTCTCTTAATTTTTGACAACCAAGTCCAATGGGATCTACTCCACATAAAAATTATGAACAAAATTACACAGCTTCTTCTAAAATATAACCTTCAGTAATACAACCTTCTAGACAATGTCTATTCTTCACAACGTGTTTTATAACCTTCATGAACCTTTTAAATGGATACATTCATCGCAAAAAATGGGCCCACAAAGTTTTTCCACTCTAATAAGGTGTACAGTGAGATGGACTATTATCGTGAAGAATGAATGAAGGAAGTACTTCTCTAGTAAACATAATGTAATCACAGTGTCTTCTTCCGGCTTCTCTACTTGTGTAACATTTATAACTTTATTACATATAGAATTGAAAAAAAGACACAGACGAGTTATAACATATCGAACATGTTTTGGAAGCAAAGATCAGATGGCAACGGGGAGCAATTGTTGTAAGACAACATGACAATCATGAGATTTTAGACCATTCAATTTTGAATCTTTTATCGACACAAGATTCCTAACATTGAAAAAGTAACCCCAAAGAACTTTCATTTCTGATATTGTCTTCAAAAGAAAACGTTTTTCTATCTTAGTAAGAGTATAACAAGTAGGGGGAATGAATATTTTCTTATCCTCATTAATAGGAGTAAGCTCAGGTTGAATCTTTAATCAACTAAATCACGTTAGCATTCAAATCGTTCGTAGTTTTTCCTAGAATATCAAGAAGTGCACCTAAAATATTCATGCCCACATTTTTCTCGATATGCATCACATCTAAACAATGTCTAACATGAAGATGCTTCCAATAGGGGAGCTTGAAAAAAGCAGACCTTCTATTCCAACAACTCTTCGTGCTTCGTTTAGAGTGTTTTCTTTTCTTATTTATTTTTCATCTTTGAAAGTCAAGATCTTTAGTTTTTTCAAATACAAACTCCCTAGACAAAGGTTCAAGAATACTTCCAAGTTCTCACTGACCATTAAACTATTTCTTTTGACAACGAAAATGATGATTATGTGGTAGAAATTTTCGATGCCCAAGGTATGTCATTTTTTTCCATGTTTCAATCGTATTGAAGATGTGTTATCTCCACAAATTAGACATGCCTTATACCCTTTCACAATACATCCACTAAGGTTTCCATATGCTAGAAAATCATTAATCGTCCATAATAGAACTGTGCTTAGGTTGAATTGTTCCTCATTATAGGCATCGTAACATTGCACACCACTTTTCCACAAAAGTTTTAAATCATCAATCAATGGTTCTAAGTATATCCCAATGTCATCCCCTGGTTTCTTTGGACCCGAAATCAATATTGATAATATCATGAACTTTAATTTCATACACAACCATGAGGGAAGATTATAAATCATCATAACAAATGGCCAACAACTGTACTTGGAGCTCATATCACTATGCGAGATTTATTCCATCTGCTGACAATGCTAAACGAATATTCTTAGGTTCAGAACTAAAATTTGGCCACATGGTGTCAACAACTTCCAAGTTGGAGATTCAGCAGGGTGCTGTAATTTATTGTCAATTTCTCTTTCATTAGCATGTCAAGTTAAGTTTTTAGCATATTCAATATCTCTAAACATCCGTTAAAATCGTGGAATAGGTGGAAAGTACCACATTATTTTAGCAGGATTTTTTTTTTCTTATTTTCATCTTTACCATATTTTCACCTAGACTCACCACATTCAGGGCACACAATTGCGTGGCATATTCTTTTCGATACAAGCAACAATCATTAGGACATGCATGAATTTTTTCATATTCCATTCCTAGTGCAACTAACATTTTCTTTGCTTCATACATTGATGTAGGGAGGTCATTAGTAGAAGGTAAGATGTCTTTTAATACTTTAAGTAGTTTTGAGAAACTAATGTTACTCCATCCATGTCTAACTTTTAAGTTATACAACTTCACTAATATAGACAATTTGGTGAATTTTTTGCATCCTTCGTATAACGGTTTCTCAGCATCATTAAGCAATTTCTCGAAAGCGCTTGGACCCATTTAATATTGCTCATGAGCAATTTCAACCATTTCCTTTATATTTTCAACATCGTTCTCTTCATACATACACTTAGAGGATTCTCCATGAAATGATGAACTAGGAAGTTTTTCACTATGCCAAAACCAAATCTTATAACTTTCATCAATGCCATTAAAATATAAATGATCTATAATATCATTGGCTTTATGTCTTTGACAATTTCCACACTTTAAACAAGGACAACGTATAGAAGTATTATTTGTATTGAAAAATCCAAATCTAATGAAGTTCTCTACACTCAACTCAAACCTTTAGATAATCTACTCTTTTACATTCATAATTTATCCATATTTATAATATCCTAATCTTGGAGCTACAAAAACTGTAAACATGAAAAGTAATCCATCATTAAATTTCTTGACTTTTGGAAAGAAGGGACCCCATTCCTCCTGTCAATTATAAACATACATACATATACATACATACATCAATTTATTTTTTCTTTTTACTTAGGTTGAATAATGGAATTAAACAATGTGATAAATGTCACAAAATATAACAAATAGACCCATAAAAATTTTATACCATATGTTATGAGTTATTTTGGACCAAGAATCACAAAAAGTTCAAAAGAGGGCGTACAATATTGAGGATAAACTCTAAATAGGTTAGCTCGATATGGATTATGAAATAGGGAATCGTGACAAGAAGTATGAGATGCAAAATTGGCTTTCTTTGACTTAATTAAATGAGAAATAACCTTCAAGGGCCGACCTTCTAACAACTATTCATCAAATAAGTTCATCTTCTTCCTAAAAAGCTTACTCTACTATCAAACACAAATGGTGGTGGCTTTCTTTCTCAAATAATTTCTCCTTTTTTTTCAAATTAAAATATAATTTGAAGTTGTTTAAATATAATTTCTCCTATATCATTCTCTTCAACTCCTATTTGCTAACTACTACACACCATTATTGTATTATTGTGTATGCTGTAAGGACTTTATTTGCATGAGAATATACAACTTCAATATATCAATAATAATAAAAATCATCTACACAACATTAATAATCAAAAGACATTGTTATCAAAAATTTAATTTCTCTCCCCAGTCAAACAAAACATTAAAATTTAATGCAAAGTAGACTATCCTAACAACAAAAAAATGTAAATCTAGCCTAAGTGTTCTAGTATTTGAAAAGACCCAACTTTTCTATCTAAGTCGAAGTCATTATTTTAGACAAAATACTTTGGTTGACACAAAATATGGTAAAATTTATTTGAAATCATAACGATCAAGGAAAATGTTGTTTGGAGCCTATTTTAAACAAATAAAGTTTCTAAAAGTACTGTTTACAAAATATTATCCATATACTCAATTCAATCACAAAAAAATTTGAAAACCATAAGTAGAAGCAAATTTTAAGAAAAACTAGGTCCCCATATGGCAGTCACGCATCCTTCTTGTCCCTCGTCAGTCTGCCTCTCCTATTACCCTTGCCTGAAAAGTTAAACATGAAATTATGGGTATAAATATACCCAATAAGAGACCCACTATTGGTCCCGCTAGGGGTAAAAGTTATTAACTTCCTATTGGGAGGTACTCTGCATCATAACAGTCTTGTGATCTCGTAGGATGCACATAATCAGTCTAATGCTCCCAAAGGATGCACATATCAATCTAGTGCTCCCGAAAGATGCACCTATCAGTCTAGTGCTCCCGAAGGATACACCTATCAGTCTAGTACTTCCGAAGGATACACAGCAAGTGGTGATCCCATGGGACGCCTACAAGGTGTAACGGACATACTTGTCCAAGGTGTGTTTACCTAAGGCCATATGCTCCGAGTACCACCAATTTATCATGTCTTTATGTCTTGTACATAGTTTAGGTAGTTGCCTTTCATTTTAAGTCATAAAGCTTGGGTGTGACGTTTCAGCATTTTCATATGCAAGCCTACCAGAACTGAAAATGTTCAAAATGTACTATAGGGGAGGCATACCTGTTGAATCCCCGCCCAATCCTTGTCGTACTCTTTGCAATCTATGCTTTCTTATTGCAATTGACAGTCTTCAAAGCTTGTTTTAACAACAATTTCAATGAATTATTTCTCTCTCACGTTTTCTAAAACATTTTTCCAAAAACGTGGGTGGAGGTTAAATCGCACGTTGAGTTTGTCCGCAATTTTTGATTTTTGATCGGCTGACTTGTTGATAGGATCGAACAAGTGTCGCACAATCGCTTGTCTCGTGTTTGAAAGGTTGCGATTGTGACATAAGGCACACTACCTCATAGATAAAGCTAACAATTTTCCCTCAATCATTTTAACAATTCATAACAATCACATCAAATCACAATTAAAACTATCGACATTTCTCCTTTACTACACATCATTAGTCAAAACAAACACTAGTGCACATCAAGTTTAGCTAACCATACTAAACATCAGTCATCATATTTAAATTTACATATCAGTCAACCCATCTCAGTCCAATTTAACATCTTAAACAGTCAAATCCAAATGCAATCCAGGCTACCATCATCATATAATCATTTCAGTCCAACACATATACAGTCAATTTACTCATACCAGTACATAAATCAATCATTAGCATAACGGTTCCTTGAACAAATAAACTTATACATAAGCATCACCCACCTCAGTTCAGTTAATTCAGTCAACAGTACACTACCTATACTTTAACATAACAATCAACCATCCTCAAATTCAATCAGTTCAACATTCTCAATTCAATCAATTCGGCATTCTCAATTCAGTATAATTCATCAACACATTCAGTTTACATATAACAATCGCAATTCAGTATAATCCATCAACACATTCAGTTTACACATAACAATCGAGTTCTTTTAATCATTGAAATCTACATATGGGTCTAGTAGTAGAAATCCCTTACCTTAACTTTACTTAAGCTTCTTTATCAAACTAAAGTGCAACGAATCGATCTAAACATAATTGAAAATAAATCAATCACTTCCACAAACAATTTCATCCATTCAATTCACCTTATAAGTAAATTCCACAACTTACCCAAAAAGTGGAGAATCGAACTCCAACGAAGCTTGCTGTGAAACTCAAGGATCCTAACACCAATTCACCAATATCGCCTTCAAGAATAAACATCAATTAAACCAATTAAACCAACATCACACCTCAATATATTTACAACGCAGATGTGACGACCCAGACTTTTCGGACTGACCGTCTAAGTCGTCAATTTGACACAAAACCGTTTGTTGACGAAAGACATAGTAACTTTAATTGAAACCATATGAATTCGAAGAAAACATTTAATCGGGCCCTATTTCAAAATACAAAATTTACAATGTGCTGTTTACAAAAAAATTTAACTATTTTAGACTTAGTTAAATCAAAATATTTTTCAAACCGTCAGCGGAAGCAGTTTAAAGACAGACCCCTATGGCAAAATTCACGAGTTCTTCTGTCCCTCGTCGGCCTGCCCCTCATGTTACCTTTGCCTGAAAAGTTAAACATAAAAAGGGTGAGTATTAATATACTCAGTAAGAGAACCGCTACTGGTCCCGTTAGGGGAAAAATAAATTATTAGCATCCTATGGTGTACCCTGCACAGTCACAGTCTAGTGCTCCCGAAGGATGCACATATCAGTCTAGTGCTCCCGAAGGATGCACATATAGGGGATGATCCCGAAGGACACCCGCAGGGTAACTATCCACTAGGAAACTAATAATTTATCCCCTCAGTCCATTCTAAACATCTTAACAGTCATGCTCAATACAGTCAAATTTCCTTATCACATAAACTTCCAATTTAACCTCAACAACCATATCATCCTAATTCCACCCAGAGACAATCAAAACATATCCATACCTCAGTCATCATTATATCCATACATCAGTCATCAACATAAATAACCATAACATTCACCTTAGTCTACAACGGCGCAACCATGATATCCCTTCCATTCATAACAACACTACCATAGTTGTATATCCTTCATTTGGTTTACGCAACAATTTATCCATTTCAGCCACACTTTATCTAAGCAAAAGTCTACGAGATTCCGACATGCCCACATCTTTATAATTGTACATATACATAACCAGACAGTCATAGCATGCATTCAACCACAAGTTCACATTCAAACATACACATCATAATTGTTATCCCTACTCAGTACAACGGTACGATTTATGCAGTCAATACATCCAAATGATATTTATTGAGTCCAGTAGAAAGTCCCTTACTTTAACTTTACTCCAACCCCTTGACCGAACCCACGTTTGCCAACAACCCAAAGGTTCGCGAATCGAGCTCCAAATAAAGACAAATGTTGTCGTGAACCCAAGGAAATCAAGCGTTACCTTCAACACCTTCAAAAGAAAGTTAACAAATTTCAGCATTTAATCCCAATCTATTGGAAATTCACTGGTGTACTCGCTTCAACACTACTTCAAGGATGTCAATTTAACAAATCGATCGACATTACAAAAAAAATATGAAGCCCACAATTTATCCTTACTCAACGAACTTACAACAACGTAGAGGCAGCGGCTAAAATGGGAAAACACGCGCGGTTGGAAGGCGAGAGACTCGCGGACAGATTTGAGATGGAGGATGGCGGCGGCGGACGGAGGAACGACGGACAGATCTGAAGAAGGGGGGCGGCGTTTTGGCTGTTTTCGGTTGGGTTTTGGCCGGTCGGACGGAAGGAAAGGCAGATCTGGGCGGCTGGCTTCGCGGCTGCGTGCGGTGGGGATTCGCGGACAGAGGCGCAGCGCGGACGAAGGAGAAGAGAGGAAGAGGTGGGGTTTTCGGCTGGCGGACGATCGCAAGCGGCGGCTGAGACGCGTGGGATGAGGCTTCGCCGGACGGAAGGGAAAAGGAAAGGGGCGCGCGGTGGCTTTGCGAACAAGGCCGGCTCGTCGGCTGTTGGCTGATGCACGCGACGGCATGGGCGGGGAGGCAGTGCGGCGTGTGCTACGCCGGCGGGGCTTCGAGGGCAGAGACCGAACGACGGCGGCGACTAGGGTTTTGGGCAGGTGAAGGAGAAGAAAAAGGAAGAAGAAGAAGAAGAAGAAAAAAGTGGGGGGGGCTGCGTACAGGAGAAGAAGAAAGGGAAAAGAAAGAAAAAAAAAAGGAAAAGAAAAAAGAAAAAGGGAAAAGAAAAGAAAAACAAATAAATTATTATTATTATTATATATATATATTTTTTTTTTCTCTTTTCTTTAGGGCGTTACAGCAGAACCTTAAAATCCCACTAATTTCATCCTTACCATAACTACCATCAACAAGGCAGAGACAGCGACGCTTTGCGAACGTCGAAGGAAGATCATGAAGACGAGGCCTGACCTGCACCGAAGAAGCTGTGCGTGAATGAAACGTGAGGCTCGGCTTGCGCTTCGCAAACGGGAAGCAGATGCAGACAATGACAGACCGATCGACAATGCTCCACGGTGAGAAAAATAGAGACACGGCGGCGAGGGCACAGTCAGCTTGGTGTCAATCGAAACAGAGGAAGAAGGAGATGAGATGGTCACAGCGGTTGCAGTCCACGAACGGAGACAGATTGATGCAACAACAAATCAACCGATTCAGATCTAAACGACGTGGCGTGACGGAACCGGAGTGACTCGGGCTAACGGTGACGCGACGGCTAGACGAAATTTGCTTGACGTTAGCTATAGGTGGAAGACGGTGATAAAGTTAATCAGAGAAGGAAGAAAAGAGATGGTGGTGGCCGTAGGTTGAAGAAGAAAAGGAAGGAAGAAGATGAATGGAAAGAGGTCACGCCTTTCTAAGTTCTTTTAATTTATTTTGTTATTTTTAAAAATGCCCCTAATATAGGAGAATTTTTAAAAATAGTAGATTTTACAAAATATTTACAACCTATAGCAAATTATATCACTGATAGTCATTGATATGTTATAGTGATATAAGACTATGAATCATAAAATCCAAAATTTTGCTATAACTTGTAAATATTTTAATTTATTTTGCTATTTTTAAAAAATGCCCCTTTTTTAAATTGGTTTTGGCCCATCCATACCATTTTGAGATCAATGTTAATGTTAGTATATTATTTTCAAATTAAATAAAACTACACATTTTGAACTTTTAGCTATTTGAAGAAGCTTTTTTTGCTATAAATAATTCATTCTTCTTCATACATGAGAGATGCAACAAAAAAAAAAAGAAAAAAAGTCATACAAAAAAATCCGAGATTTTTACAAGCTTTCACATACCCTCTTCTTCATTGAAACCTCCAACTTCCATAGCTACTACTTCTCTTATTCTTCATCTCTCCTTAAAAAAACAAAAAATCTACAACATCCATTTTGTTTTATCTTCTAACAAACCTCTAAACCTTCATCTTTCTAAAAAAAAAACTCTCTACAATACCAAAAGTCCAACACTACAAGAAAAACTCTAATTTAGTTGGAGGTGTATATAGTAGAGTTAAGGTTCCAATGATCCACACTTCATCAACAAGAGAGTTTAGTATTTTGGTTTTCAACATTTTTTATTTTTCTTTTTTTAGTTATTGTTTTCTTCTTAGCCTATTTTCCTTTTCTTTACGTTTATTTCATTATTATCTTGTTATGACGAAATTAAAAATAATGTTTCTTTAAAAGAAGGTATAAAATAGGATAGTTTATAAACCTATTACAAAAATAGCGGAGAGAAAAAAACTATAAAACTATTGGAAAAATAGGTGATTTAGTCAGTTACACGTGGAAAAAAAGATGGGAAGGTACACTTCAGAAATTTTGTATGTGAAGATCATTTTTGCCACATGCAGCTGGAATTTATTTTCAATTATTTGGCAGTTTGGTTTATAAGTTCAGGAGCAAAATAATGGTCATCTTCATTCTAGTATTGAGTTTTGTTTGATGAGGAATGTTGTTCTTTGCAAAGCTTGCATTCAATAGATAAGTGAAGTCCTGTTCTTATTACCATTTCCTCCACAGCCCGTCTTTTTTGGGGGGAATTTCAAGACCAACTACATTGATTCTGTAAATTGTATGTAAAACTAGAGATGGAAAAATCTTGGACTCATCTTTTGCTCTGGCGAGGTTAATCACTTTAGCTTTGTTTGGAATGAAGTTCTTGGTGGGATGGGAAACACTTCAATGCATTTACACAAGCAATCAATGAAGAATTTGGTGAAAAATAGATCCAACAATTTTCCCCTAAGTTTAAGCTCAAGAAGAATTCCTCAATGGAGGAAGAATTGTTACGGATATTAGTGGAGTTAAAGTTTCGTAGAAGGAGAAACCGCAGAAACGTTGAAAAGGGATGTGGATAAATCAGTAGAGAAATTGAAAGGGGAGAAATGAAGACGTACAATATGGACAACATCTTGGTCAACTTCGAATTCGTAAAACGATGAGTCCTTCAAAATTCTTATGGAATCGTACAAAGATGGAGACTCGGTGGAATGATCGACGACTTGGCCGAAATTCTGTGGGGAGAATCTGAAACTGATAGTATTGGGTGGTATTCAAATCCCCGATGAAAGTTCGGCCAGCATTAAAAACAGTGGTCTGTGATCCACAGTTAGACAAAATACTTATCTTGGGAAGTGTATGGTTGAACATGAAGAGAGAAGAAGAGAAGACAAGAAAATGTGAGAGAGAAGGGTTTGAAAATCAACCATTTCCATGGAAATGGTGGGTACAGAGCAAGTGGGGTTTCCTCTGTCGAGGGAAAAATTGGAATGGAAGGGAGATGAGAGTGAATAATTAACATTATTTTCTAAAAAAAATCTCTTTTCCCGACTTAGATTTAGGTTCTTCAAACATAAGTATTTATGTGAAGAGATTTTTAAGGTGAAATAAGAGAAGGAAGCGGCGGTTTGTTCAGATTTTTTAACCAAAGGACGTACACAACCTCCCTTCTTTTCTGCCACGTCAAATCACCTATTTCATACAATAGTTTCCATCTCTTCACTAATAGTTTCCATCTCTTCAGTATGACATTTCTTTTTTAAAAAAAAGCATTATTTTTTAATTTTGTCATTTTTTTATATATAAGTTTTTTAGGGAACATTTTTAAAAAATATCAAAATAAATTAAAATATTTACAAGTTATAACAAAATTTTGGATTCTATCACTGATAGTATTATATCACTCCAGCATATTAATGACTATCAGGCATATAATTTGCTAGAAATTGTAAATATTGCGCAAAATTTGTTATTTTTGAAAATTTACCTTTTTTTATTATACATATTTCTTTCACATTTTGTTGTTTATTTTTTTATTATTATTACTATTTGTTCTTTTGCTAATTTATTCTTAAAATAGTTTTTTTTTATTTAATTCTTTTTTCTCAACACAGGGTTAGTATTTTTTTTATTTAATTCTTTTTTCTCAACACAGGGTTGATTATTGTTTTCTTTAATATCTTTCTATTGTAAATATAATTATGTAGATATTCATAACCTACAATATGTTACCAATCTTCCTATAATTCTCCATTTATTCCATGTTGTAACATTCATACCATTAAATTCCATATGTAACCGATACCATGGGATGTCTTCTAAATAGAGGTATGTGGTGCCTTTGTAAAATACACCACAATTGAGTTCAATTGTTCTCTACTTCCTCTCTTCTTCATTCTCTTCTTTGTGTTGTCTCATGGTTCTTATTTAGCCTATGTATTCTTGTTTTATAACACGTTATCAGCATGAGTCTCACCACTTTGGAGATTGTGTAAAAATTGGCTTTAATTCATGTTAAAGATCCACTGGAATCTTCTCTATAGTTTTGAGGTATTTATAATTTCATTCAAGTACTGTAAGTGTTTTAATTTTGGTGACTTTGCTTATGTATATTTGGTGTATTCATCATTTATCTTCTCACCACCATCATTCATCTTTCTTGAATTTAAACATAAAGTTCAAAGAATGTGGGTGCTCTACTTTAATCATATATGTAAAGTTATGTGTTTACAAATTGATTGTTAAAATATATTTATATTTTACTTTTGATCTAATAACATTGTAACACTCATACAACCTTTTATATGAGCATTAAATTTTGAGTTGTGGCTTAAAAGACATTTGTGATTTTTTAAAAGAAAATCTTTTAGAAATGTTACTTTGTATTTAAGTGAATTAGACCATTGTTTGTCTCCAAGTTTCTCAATCATATTGAATTTGTTTAGACATATACTTGTTAGATTACAAACCCCATCCTCTAAAAATTTAGACTTTTAATTAGCTTATTACACATTGTATATGTGCATGGGTCTTTATCACAACCTTTTCTCATTGAGGATAAGCATTTCATGAATTGTGGATAAAATATCTATATATTGTTAGAGGAATAAAATTTATGTTTGAGAAACTCAAATAACCTTATTTTGAGTGATTCAAGATAGAAAAATATTGAAAATCAAGTATTTCATGACTTTAAATTTTTAGTTAATTATTCTTATAGATTTTTCAAATATATATCATTTTAAATTTATGTTCTAAATGTTGTTTAGATTAAGGTGGTAAATCATGCCTTATTTTTTAATATAATTTTTATATTTGAAAGAATTGATTTAGATGCTTTATGAATTAGTATCTTCAAATATAATTGTTATATGGCAAATTTAATTAGGATATTTATTTTCTTCATTGGATCGTATTCTTTTTCACAAATATTGTGATAGTGTTTATCTTTTATATGTTAAGGTTACTTTTTAAATATAAGAATAAACTTTCAATATTGTCTTTAATTTTGTTGTTTGTCATCGCGATGGAACTTATTTAATTGTTGAATATTTAAATCATTCTCATGTGAATTTGTGAGTCTTAAAATTTTATATATAGTGATTATATATATTTGATTAAATTCTCTTATGACAAAGTTTATGAAAGTTATGTATAATAGTTAATTACTTCTTAAACCCAATTTTGATTTAATGCACCTATAGTTGCATAAATTAGTTAGTATTCATTGTTTTTGTCGCGCACTCGTATTTGCACATGTCAAAACATCTTTGCTTTTTGGCAATAACAATTTGAGAGAGAAAGTTTGAAACATTATATCAGCTATTGAGCATATGTTTCTATAAAAAAAATGGTAAATTTTGATAAACTAATTTAATAGCATTCCCTGAAGTGAATGTTACAATATTTAGTAAGATCGAAATTATGTTAATAGAGAAGAATTGTTTATTTGATTAGATTCATACATATTTATATGAGAATTTTATTTTCTAAATATGTTTTGGAAAAGATACAACAATCTTGTACTTGTCGTACATTAAGAGTCTATTTGAGAAATTAAACTTCTTAACGATGAAAAGGAGAGTGATGTATAAAAGCCAACTTTAAGAAATTATTTGTATCTCTGGAAGAGATCATAGTTTTTATTTTAACCTTATAAATATGATATTATTTGGATATCATAGATTACTTACGATCTCCTGAAGAGATTAGTATTTTTTTTTTCCTTCTCATTTACATATGGATGAAATTTTTGGATTTCCTTTTATCTCTTGGAGAGAATAAGAATAATTGCTATTTATATGTTGCATATAATACATCTATGCATATTATACTTAAAAGTAAAAAATATATCTTTAAGACTTGATAGTCTTGATATACTTTACTATCTTTGTAAATCTATCAAAGAGAAGTTTAGTAAATTAGGAAGGTATATGTTGTAATCGATATCATCTAGAAAGATTGATTATAAGAATAATATATGATATGCATATATTATATACATATCTTATGCGGGTAGTGCATATAGAAAATTTGTGTGCTTTTACTTCTCAATTATATTTACACAAACATTCGTGTAATTGATATATATGCAACAATGAACCTGAAATTCATTCATCCAAATATAATTTTATTTGACATGAGAGTCATTTTGGGTCAATAATGAAATTGATGCATGATTGGAAATATACATCATCATTCATTGAAGAACTAGAAGATTCTTTTCATGTAATAAATTTTCAAGGTTTCTTGTTCTCAAGAGGTTAATTATCAAACTCTCACTAGCGAAAATTGAAATTGACACGCTCTCATGCTTTTGGAAGATCATATTCATGGTTTATTAATTCTTGTTGGCTCATTTTGTTGATGGTCAAAGATATGCTTAATATTTTGTTTTGAGAATGCTAATGAGTTTGCATCCCAAACATTTGATAATTGATTGAGATAAGTGAACAAACATCTTGTAGCTTATGTTTGAACAACAAAGCTTCTAAATCTATATGAGATCATGTTTAAGATGATGGAACAATTAAACCCCGGACAGATGGGATATTTGTTGTGCAATTTCCTAGTTCTCATTAATGAGACAAATTTTCCAACATTAGGGGGAGAAATTAAGAAAATGTTGGAAAATCAATTGAATGAAATGCATAAGTATTGTCTCATTTTGATGATCATACAGATTACTTTGAACTAGAAGTTCAAAATATCTCATTTGTAATAAAATGATATCAAATCAAATGCAAATTTATTTACGAAACATTTTACAATTGTAAGAAAGTAACTGAGTTATAGTGGTTACAAAGATACCATCTAAGAATGATATCCCAGTGCAACAAGTTGTCAATACTACACGCTTGAATCGTGATAGGCAAATGCGAGTTCCAAAGAGAAGGATCCTCGAAGAATAAATCGATTAATGCCTCAGTTAAGAATATGGATATTCTAGAAGAAATCCTGAAAATGAGTACTCATAAGAACCTTAAAGTAAATAAGGATAGTAAGGAGATCTCGATAAAATTATATGTCATGACAAGAAAAAGATGGAGCCATACTTAAATAACTTGACAACATTTTTGCATACAATGTTGCTCACGATATTATTTATGAAAATAAGTAATATGTACTTAGAAATATTGAAAAATGTCGTGACGACACAGAAAGGATTGACTTATGTGAAAAAAAACAATCCAATCAAAATAAACTTATGTTTCCAATCTGAGAACTAGTAGGTTAGACATTTACAGAATGTAATACAAGTAAATATTTGTAAGGAAAAAAAAATAGAAAATGGGACAAGTTCCATAATAATTATCGCAAAGAACTGGCATTGGTTATATGAGAGATACATATTCTCCTATGGTGGATACAATACCATTAGATATCTAACATATCTTACTGTGTATGAAAAGCTTAACATACACCTTATGGACGTAGTCATTATTCATTTATATGAATCTATTATTAATTCTATCTCTGAAGGATTAAAGGTTCGAAAATCATATGATTCAACAATAAGAGAGTTATAAAATATTCCAGACGAATATCATCATCTTATTACATTCTTGTTGATATGAGGGTATAAAAACAACCCTTATTTGTCCATATGCTTTTAAAAGAGAAATCACAATTTGAGATTTATTATATATTATTGATGACTTGAGTAGAAACTCCTGAAGAGATTTCAAATGCAACAAAATTGCTCTCGAAAAAATAATGAGATTGTATGTTTTGTCTTAGTTTGCAAATAAAGCATAAAGCAAATGAAATTGAACTAGTTAAATCATTGAACTTTCTTAGGGTGGTTCATTCTTTTGGCATTGTGAAAAGCTTGACATGCATCTTATAAATATAGTTACAGCATGCCTGTATGGATCTTTGGAAAATGAAATCTATATAAAAATCCCTGAAGGATATACCTGAATCATATAATTCAAACTCTGGAGAATTATGTTCAATCAAATTACAAAGATCATTACATGGATTGAAACAATCAGGACGAATATGGTACAATCGCTTAAGTGAATATTTATTGAAAGAAGGTTATCAAAATAATCCAATTTTTCTATGTGTTTTTTATTAAGAAATCACAGTCGGGATTTACTACTATAGTTGTATATGTTGATGATTTAAATATAATTGAAACTCCTAAAGAGCTTTCAAAGTCAATAAAATATCTTAAAAAGGAATTTGAGATGAAAGATCTTGGCAAAACAAAATTTTGTCTTGGCTTGCAAATTGAGCATTTAGCCGATGAAATTTTTATTCATCAATCGACATATACAGAAAAGATTTTAAAAAGATTCTACATGAACAAAGCACACTCATTGAACATTCCAATGGTGGTTCGATCACTAGAAGTGAAAAAGGATATCTTTCGATCTCAAGAAGATAATGAAGAATTACTTGGTCATGAAGTACCATACCTTAGTGCAATAGGTGTACTAATGTATCTTGCTAATAAGACGAGACCAGATATAGTATTTTCAGTAAATTTATTAGCAAGATATAGTTCTTCTCCAACAAAAAGACATTGGAATGGAGTTAAAAATGTACTTTGTTACCTTCAAGGGACGATTGATATGGGTTTGTTTTATTCAAACAAATCAAACTTTGATTTAGTTGATTATGCAGATGCTGGATATTTATCTGACCCACACAAAACAATATCTCAAACATGTTATCTGTTTACATGTGGAGGAATTGTTATATCTTGACGATCTGTAAAGCAAACCAATACAGCCACTTCATCGAATCATGCAGAAATTCTTGCAATTCATGAAGCTAGTAGAAAATGTGTATGGTTGAGGTCAATGACTCATCATATTCAAGAAACATTTAGTTTATCTTTCAATAAAAATCTACCAACATTATTATTTGAGGACAATACTGCATGCATAGCACAAATTAAAGGAGGGTATAAAAAAAGAGATAGAACAAAACATATCTCACCAAAACTCTTCTATACACATGACCTTGAAGAAAACGGTGACATCAGTGTTCAACAAATTTCTTCAAAGGACAACTTGGCGAACTTATTCATAAAGACATTACCCACATCAACATTTGAAAAGTTAGTCCACAACATTGGAATGTGACAACTCAAAGAACTCAAGTGATATATTCAAAAGGGGGAGTATAAATATTGTCTTCAAGGAATAGAAATACTGCACTCTTTTTCCCTTGACTATGGTTTTTCCCATTGGGTTTTCCTAGCAAGGTTTTTAATGAGGTAGTTATTAATATATAAAATGATGTACTATTTTTCCTTCACTAGGATTTCTTTTCCATCGAGTTTTTTCCTAGTAAGGTTTTAACGAGGCATTTATTTTATATTATATGGATATCTAGGGGAGTATTGTAAATATAATTATGTAGATATACATAACCTACAATATGTTACCAATCTTCCTATAACTCTCCCTTTATTCCATGTTGTAACATTCATACCATTGAATTCCATATGTAACCCATATCATGAGATGTCTTATAAATAGAGGTATGTGGTGCCTTTGTAAAATACACACAATTGAGTTCAAATGTGTTCTACTTCCTCTCTTCTTTTTTATCCATTTTTATACCCTATTTGATATTATATTTTTTTCTCCATATTTTTTTTCTTATCTCTCCATGTTTTTCTCATATAATTATTTCTTTATTATCTTATTTCTTCATTTTTCTTCGTTATATTGTTTCATATCTTGTTATCCTTTTTACTTATTATTTGTTCCTACTTTCTTCTTTCTTTTTCTAGTAATTTTGTTTTATATTTTATTTTACTTGTAGATTATGGTTTATTTTACATTGTTATCCAGATAAATATGCTTATTTAAATGTTCGTGTTTATTTTATGGTTCATTTAATATATTCTTGCTAACGGTGGTTTAAATTTTTTTTTATATTTTCAATTAATTTTCTTTTAAAAAACATTTCGACGACGAAATCTATAAAATTTGAAAGTCTAATTTTCTAGAATTCTTGAGGTAAGCAAATCGATTCTTTGAAAATTCGAAATCGATCACTATTAAGCCCCATTTTGTTTTTTATTTAAAATTTTCAACTCTTTCTAGTTAATAATTTCAATGTTTTAAAATCCTTCTAATCTAAAATTCTCCAAGTTTTAAAATCTTTCACAAAACTCTTTCTTGTAAATAAATATTTAGAAATTTTTTCTTTTAAATTTATAATTTTTCATGTTTTTCAAACATTCAAAATTTAATCTAGAATTTCATAAGGTTTCTTTAATCATTTTTTTTAATAACTTATACCGTTTTTCTTAAACAAAATGCTACGACCGAATCTAAAAATTTTGGAGTCCAATTTCCTAGAATTTTCAAGGTAAAAGATCACATCTTTGGGAGTCTAAAATTTGATCCGAAGAAAAAAATTATTTTGAAAAAATATACTAATTTCAATTTTTTTTTAGGTAAGAAAATTTTCTTCAATATAGCCCAATTGATGGAATGCCCTCCACTTATTTTATGAGATCATTGCTTCGGTATAATGAGGGATAAAATATAACATTAGTTTTAAAATAAATTAAACAATACTTTCAATTCAAAATTTAAAATTTGACCACCATTTTCTAAACAATGTTGTGGGGTGCTAACACCTTTTTCATACACAAATAACTTCCTAACTTAACTCTAGTCAGTTTTCGTGGACCATTTGTTTTATGATTTTATTTACAAATTATTTACTTTGTTTTGGTATCTAATCATACAATAAAGAAGATTAATGGTGACTCATATTTTATTTTAAAACTAACTCTTTTAAGAATGTCAGTCTATCACGCCAGACAGATATTATAAGATAAGTGTTGTGTGAATGATGGGCTGACTATTTCTAAAAGCAATTTCTATATATCGATGAAAAAGTCAAAGCTGGAGATGAATGGACTGCTTGTTGAAAAACGGCCTTCAATTTGCATAGTCATTAAATTCACAATATGGAAGATATGGTTTATGGATGAGAAAGTGATGTAATTTAAAGCACTTTCTCAACTGTTAGCCCTCCACTTTTCTCCCTATATAAACAACTTCCTTTCCTTCTCATCCAATATCCAAAACCAATAATTGTTTACTACAATAATATGGCTTCCAAGATTGTCTTTCTTGTGTTTCTTGGTGCTTTTCTCTTCACCACTTCTGGGGCTCGAAAGTTGAGTGCTGCCTCTTTTCAAGATGAGAAGTTCTTCCATCGTCCCAGATTTGGAGGTGGCGGATTGGGTGGAGGAGGTGGTGGAGGATTTGGTGGAGGTGGAGGCGGAGGGTTAGGTGGTGGTTCGGGAGGTGGTTTTGGTGGAGGATCTGGATTTGGTGGCGGTGCTGGTGTTGGTGGTGGAGCTGGTGGTGGTGGTGGTGGTGGAGGAGGGTTTGGTGGCGGAGGTGGTGGTGGACTAGGCGGAGGGAGTGGCTTTGGAGGTGGAGCAGGGTTCGGAGGAGGCTCTGGTGGAGGAGGAGGACTTGGTGGTGGTGGTGGTGCTGGCGGTGGAGGAGGGTTTGGTGGGGGAGGTGGAGGTGGACTTGGGGGTGGAGCAGGCGGAGGTTTCGGTGGTGGGGCCGGTGCAGGAGGTGGATTCCCTTGAAGGATCTAATGCTTTTACTATCAAATTAAAGGAGAAAAAAAAGTGTCTTTAAGAAACCCCATCTCATATTATAGTTTTTCGTATATTATAGTTTTTGCATGTCCAATAATGTGGTTTGGTGTTTGTTGTTTTAAAATTAGAATTAGGTTTCATATGTGAAAGAGCTCACTTTAGCTCACAATTTCTTATATTTCTAATTGTAATTTCCAAGAAAATAAAATATTTTTGCAAAATTAAAAGGCACTCTCAATCTCAATTCTCACACATGAGTTCATTAATGGATCAATATTCACATTCTCATTGGGTGACCAATGAAGCTAAGTCTTTATAATATACTTTTTTAATATAATAATTAATTTCATACCTCTTCAGACCGACTCGGACTATACTTATCTCAAAAACAAAGGAAGAAAGGGGAAGAAGGAATGAGATTTTAGGACCCGATGTTCCTGGTTTCCTGTTTCTTTTTTTTTTAGATCAAGAAATAGAAATGTGTTTGATAACTGTTTCTATTTCTTGTTTCTTGAAAAAAGAAACAGAAACATAAAATGTGTCTGAATAACTATTTCTTGTTTCTTGATTTTTTCTAGATTTATTTTTTATTTTATTCACATTTAATTCAATTAAACATCAAACAAAAATATGTGTCCTCCATTAAACATAAAAAAATAAAATTATCAAACCTAGATTGGATGGCCTTCTTGTAATCTTGTGGAGAACAAGATAAAGATTGGGATCTAAAGGACAGAGCTGGCAAAAGGAAGAAAAAAACCCATGACGAAGAGGAGGACTGAAACCCACGAGAAAGAGGAAGACAAAAATTCACGGCTAAAACACAAATCTGTCAAAAACTCACAAATTCGGCGAAAACACAATTCACACAAAGAGGAAGAAGAAAACTCATTGTAACACCCCAAATTTTAAGCCGCCAACCACCACCGTCGTTTCTCCCCTTAGCCGCGCCGTTCGGAGCTCCGTCACTCGGTCTGCAGAAGACGAACGTCTGCCGTCAAGTTCATAGCCGCTTCGTCCGCCGCCGCCTGGTACCGTTGTAACGCCCTAAAGAAAAGAAAAGGAAAAAAAAAGTAATAATAAAAATAATAAGATTTTATTATTAATTATTAAATATTATTATTATTATTATTATTATTATTATTATTATTATTATTATTATTAATAAAACAAAAAAAAAAACAACCCCCCTCATCTTTTCTTCTTCTTCATCTCCTTCTCCTTACCCTAGCCGCCGGCCGCCCCACCTAACCCTTCCTCCTTTTCGTCCGTCCGGCGAAGCCTAGGTAGCCGCACGCAGCCGTCCGTCCCAACCGTAGCCTCACCGTCGGCAGAAAACCCTTTGGATATGCTACGAGCCTGTGTTCTAGAGTTTTCAAGTAGTTGGGACTCTCACTTGCATTTGATGGAGTTTTCTTATAATAACAGTTTTCAAGCTACCATTGGCATGGCACCGTTTGAAGCTTTGTATGGTAAATGTTGTAGAACTCCTGTTTGTTGGAATGAGGTTGGTGAACAGAGATTGATGGGTCCTGAGTTGGTTCAGTCCACGAATGAGGCTATCCAAAAGATTAGAGCAAGTATGCGAATAGCGCAGAATAGACAGAAAAGCTATGCTGATGTGAGACGGAAAGACCTTGAGTTTGATGTGGGAGATAAGGTGTTCTTGAAGGTAGCACCTATGAAGGGTGTTATGCGTTTTGAGAAGAAAGGGAAGTTGAGTCCTCGTTTTGTTGGACCGTTTGAGATTTTAGAGAGAATTGGTGTTGTGGCATATCGTTTGGCATTGCCACCATCTCTCTCTGCAGTTCATAATGTTTTCCATGTTTCGATGTTAAGGAAGTATGTGGCAGATCCATCTCACGTAGTGGACTATGAACCACTAGAGATTGACGAGAATTTGAGCTATGTGGAGCAACCAGTTGAGATTCTGGCTAGAGAGGTGATTTCCTTTGGATTCATAACCAAATTGTAGGTTGTTGGAGTTCGTTTCGCCATTACCTTGGTTTCGTTCGTTGGATTTAGTTCGTTCGAGAATTTTGAATAACTTTAAGGTAAGGGACTTTCTACTGGACTCGATAACAAGAATTAAGGTGTATTGACTATATGGACCGAAATGTTATATCTGGACTGAGTAGGGATGACGGTTATGATGTACGTTTGGGTGTGGACTGAATGTTTAATGTATATTGTGTTTGACTGAGTGAAATTTATATATTTATGTATGGATTGATGTGGACTTGTGGTCGAGTGTATGTTGTGACCGCTTGGCTATGTATGTTGTTGACTGATGTAGTGATATGTTCTTGCCTGTCCTTGGGTGAAATTAGGATAATATGGTTGTTGAGGTTAAATGAAGAGTTTATGTGATGAGAAAATTTGGTTGTATTAGGAATGATTGTTAAGATGTTTAGAATGGACGGAGGGGAATAAATTACTAGTTTCCTAGTGGATAGTTACCTTGCGGGTGTCCTACGGGATCATCACCCTTTTTGTGCCTCCTTCGGGAGCACTAGACTGATATGTGCATCCTTCGGGAGCACTAGACTGATATGTGTTTCTGCAGAACACTAGACTGATTTATGCGTCCCTCGGGCGTTAGACTGATTATGTGTATCCTACTGGATCACAAGACTGTGACTGTGCAGGGTACTCCATAGGAAGTTAATAATTTATTTTTTCCCTGACGGGACCAGTAGTGGGTCTCTTACTGGATATGTTAATACTCACCCTTTTTATGTTTAACTTTTCAGGCAGAGGTAACTCGAGGGGCAGACCGACGAGGGACAAGAAGGAATTGTGATTGTCATAGAGGACTGTCTTTTAAACTTCTTCCGCTGATGGTTTTAAAATATTTTTGATTGAACTCAGTTTATAAACATATATTTTTTTTTTTTTTTTGTAAACATCGCTTTGAAATTTTACATTTTGAAATAGGGCCCGATTAAAGTTTTTTCTTCGATTTCTTATGGTTTCAACTAAAGTTGTTATATCTTTGTCAACAAACTATTTTGTGCTAAAGTAATGACTTAGATTAGACAAGGTTTGAAAAGTCTGGGTCGTTATACTTATATCCAGCGAAGAAGAAGGCGTCGTGTAGAGGAAGACGATGAGAGACGAAGAGGAAGACAGTGAAGACGATGAGAGGAAGAGGAAGAGGAAGAGGATGATTATTTGGGAAAGACGATGGAGATAAGAGGAAGAAAAAAGAAACCACTTGGAGAGTGGTTATTTGGGAAAGAAGATGAAAATAAGAGGAAGAAAAAGAAAATCACGAGAGGAAAAGAAAAATGAAATAGAAATAGAATTGAAAAAAAGAAAAAGGAAACCAATAAAAAGAATTGAGAATAAGTAAAAGGAAATCAATAAAAAGAATTTAAGAAAAAGGAAAAGGAAACCAATAGAAATTATAATTGAGAAACGAGAACGGAAGAAACTACTTTTTTTTTCAATAATTCCTTATAAAATAAGAAACGTTTCTATTTTTTTTTAGAACGAGAAACAGAGAACGTTACTAAATACCTCATTTCTTAAAAAATGAAAACATAAACAGGAAACAGGGAACGGAAACATTACCAAAATGGACCCATATATACTACTCTTTCCACACCTTATTTCCTTCCATTTGGATTACGTTAGCTTTTCGGTTTAAATAATATGTACATCTACATACAATTAAATTTTAAATAATATGTGTATACAATTAAATTTTAAAAAAAAAATATTTAAGATAATTATTAGACAAAGAATACATATTATATGGAAATCAAGCACATATTAATTTATATTGAAACCTGCTAAGATATAAGGAAGCAAAACTAATAAGAAATAAATTACAACTTACTTGAACGACAAGAGAAAAAAGAAACATATAGTTTTGTTGAAGAGTAAAAACAAAGGGTGAATGTTGAAAGAGAATGTGGGTAAATTAAAAGAAGAAATTAGTTGTGGTTTTAAGACGTTTATGGGACAATGGAAAAACAAAAAATTTCGAGAGAGAGGCTAAGGGTATTGTGTGTTGTAAGTAGAATGTATCCAAAAGCCTCCAATTTGTAAAATTTTCAAACCCTTTACTTGATTATGAAAAAATTAACCAAATCAAAATTTAGAAGAAAAAAAATAAAAGAAAACTAAATGAGGATTATTTGATTGATTTTAAAAAATTTATATAGTTAGATTCCTTCCAAAATTGATTAAATATAACTTCTTCAAATAAAAAAAGATTTGAGCACTACAAATTTTGTTCTCCCTAAAAAAATCATTTATTTTTATTTTTGTAAAATATGTGTACTAAAACTCAAAATTTTAATCCAAAAAGTAAAAAGGAAAAAAAGGAAAAATATTTTATTTTATTAAAACACAGAAATTTTATTCTCCATAATATGACAAGAGGGAAAAAAAACAATATTTTATGTTATTTTACGAAAAAAATGAAAATTAAAAGACCAATAATTTATTATCTAAAATGCATAAATTAAACAAAAAGATTTTTTTATTTAAAATAGAAGAAGAAAATGAAACTTTTTTGTGGGCTCATTTTTATTTAAAGAGATAAGCGTTAGTATTGCAAAATAATAGAGTTCAATTTCAAAAATAGCAAATTTTCAAAATAATTTGATTTTTAATAAAATCGTATGAGGTAGATTTTCTTTTACAATTTTTCAACCGATTTTACCCTTTAATAGTCTGAAACTCTTTTTTTTTTCACTTAGAGTGTATTTGTGCAGCGTAAAATAATGGAATATAACACATAATTACGATTATAGTGTATTTGAATATCATTCAATTTTATAATAATATTAAATAGATATTTATTTTTCGGATTGATCTCATTTAACAAACATATGCTAGATTCATGCCTTCAATTTATAACCGATTATCAGATCATACACTTCAAATCAAATCCTTAACAAATTATTTTTAATAATATCTATTTATTTCACACTATTTAATTCACACCATAAAATCATTAATAATATTATTCCTTCAGGGTACGTTTCATAACCTTTGCTTAATTCTTAATAACATGTTATTATATCTTATAAATACATTATTTTTTATATAACGATTCATTATATAATTTATTCATTGTATGTTCCTTAAGGTTTGGTTAATTCTTACTAATGTCTAAAAATATCATACAAATTCACAATTTTTCATATTTATCCTTAATTGTTTTCAGATTATATATATTGTAATAAACATTTATTTTATCATTTGATTTTAACAGTTTAGTCGGAAGATCTCCAAATTTTAATTTTAATTTACATTTATATCTTTCCCTAAAATTATGCATTTGATATAATAACAACTTCATATTAAGAGTATATCCTCTCTATAATTATGCATGTAACAAATATTCCATAAACGGATTGACCATATTAATAATAATGAATTGACATTATTTAACAGGAATAAATGTTAATATAATCATGTGTATGGATGATAAATTTTTCATTAAACTAATGATATAGACGTTAAATGCATTAAAATTAGGGGAAATAAAATTCTTTTATAGAACTATCGTTAAATAAGATATATTTTCCATAGATATTATTTATTATTATTTAAAAGTTTGTTTTAAAGTTTGATTTAAAACCACCAAAACACCAAGAAATATTATTCAAATGTCAATATCCCAAAATATCCATGAGAATAATATGATTTTTATCTAAAATTATTTAATTGTACAATTTACCCCACATAGTTTTTTAATTAGAATTTTATTTTGAGGTACAACAATATTCAAATGAATTTATTTTCAGTTTAGTGAATAATTTCGCATTTATCGTACGCCTGTTTTGGAATTTTTCACGG
The DNA here is from genome assembly GCA_025688845.1 of Cucumis hystrix. Classification (NCBI taxonomy): domain Eukaryota; kingdom Viridiplantae; phylum Streptophyta; class Magnoliopsida; order Cucurbitales; family Cucurbitaceae; genus Cucumis; species Cucumis hystrix. Next base: position 22,454,485 of record CM046888.1, read on the forward strand.
CAGCTGTCGACTTTATTGTTCGTCTGTCTTTTAATTCCTTTACCTTTATCCTCTACCATTTCTTCTAATGGCAATGCAACATGTGAAGACTCTTTTTTATGGTAGATGGATGGAATCTTCTCGATATATTAACTACCATGTGGTTGATGTATTCGTTCCATGCTCATCGTCATTTCAAGTATTCTTATAGTGGATTCAAGATAGACTTTTTCCATCTTTAGATCATTCTGTGTGTCAATACACCGTATCGGTAAAACACGTATTATCCTACATAAAAAGGTATAAACACGTATTATACTTCTTGATTTAGACATGCATAGCAAGGATGATTAGAAATAAAACGTCACATTAAAATAAAAAATAATATTAACGTAATTAAAAACACAAGGTGAAAAAATAATTATTCAATACAAGAGGCACAATAATTCTTTTTTTTTAATAAAAATCAACCAAAATAAGTGTATAATCATAATTAACACGATTATAGGGATGAAATATAATGACTCGGGAATGGTTAAAATTCCTCATAAATTTTTTTATATTAACCATACGTACTATTTATTATCTAACAATTTTTTAAAAATAATTTAAAATATAAATCATACGAAAAATATTGAATTAGTGATTGCTATTATTTTGGGGATTAGATTTCATAATATTTGAATTCAAAATATTATGAAATCTAATGAGTAGGGAACGATTATCTTTTAGCAATTTTTTAGAAGAAATCTTTATTAAACATCTTTTATGTTTTTTATTGGGATGGATGCAATAGTTCAAACCTTATTCAGATTGTTGAAGATAAGACGTGTATTGGCTTATGTTGATTACGTCGAAATTCCCTGACAATGATTTTGTTGTGGTTGTTGATTCTACACCTGCTGGGTCGGTCAGAAATACACTGTGTTTGAACAATGAAGTAAATACACAGCAACCTACACACAATGTATCAAGGATTTTTTTTACCCGTTTATACCATGTATGTAGGATAAAACGTGTTTTACAGATACAGTATATTTGCATGCAAATAATAAGGCCAAATATTACATATAGTGTATTGCAAACTACAACCAGTTTTGGAAAATATTAACTATGATATTTTCGGGATTGACAAGATTTTTCCAATATCCTCTGAATATATGTCTATAATTCATAACAATTTTTTGGATTTAGAATTTAAATCAAATTAATTAATATTTATTTATTTAAATCATAAAAGATGTTTAATAAAGATTTCCTCTAAAAAAATTGCTAAAAGATTTTCAATCGTTACTTACTCATTAGATTTCATAATATTTTGAATTCAAATATTATGAAATCTAATCCCTAAAATAATAGCAATCAATAATTCAATATTTTTCGTATGATTTATATTTCAAATTACTTTTAAAAAATTGTTAGATAATAAATAGTATGTATGGTTAATATAAAAAATGGTTATGAGGAATTTTAACCATTCCCGAGTCATTATATTTCATCCCTACAATCGTGCTAATTATGATTATACACTTATTTTGGTTGATTTTTATTAAAAAAAAAAAAAGAATTATTGTGCCTCTTGTATTGAATAATTATTTTTTCACCTTGTGTTTTTTAATTACGTTAATATTCTTTTTTATTTTAATTAGACGTTTTATTTTGTATGTGACGTTTTATTTCTAAGCATCCTTGCTATGCATGTCTAAATCAACAAGTATAATACGTGTTTATACCTTTTTATGTAGGATAATACGTGTTTTACCGATACGGTGTATTTTCGAGATACAAATAAGGAGACAGAATATCATAGAGTCACAGATACAGTGTATTTGCAAACTGCAATCAGTTTTGAAAAATATTAACTAATTTATGATATTTTCGGGATTGACAAGATTTACCCAATATCTCCTAAATATATGTCTATAATTCATAACCAATTTTCAAATTTTTAGTATTTAAATCAAATTTTTAGATTTTTAGTATTAACTAATTAACATTTATTTATTTAATTCATAAAACTTATGTTTAATAAATATTTTCTCTAAAAAATTGGGGGATTTTCAACTATTCCTCAATCTAAACCCTAAAATAATGGCAATCCCTAATTTGAGTTTGAATTTGTTATATTTTAAACAATTTATCATATATTATTATATACAATATTTTCAAATTTGTTATATTTTAAACCATTTATTAACTAATACATAATATATATTTTTAATAACAATATGAATTTAAATTTTATAATTTAATTATGCCTCAATGGCATTTTTTCAATTATTTGAATCTTCTTTTAGATTTTATTAGAGAAAAGAAAAGAAGGAGATTGAGAGAGGGGGCAGCTGACCAGAGACAAGCACAATGAGAGAGATAAATTTTTTCTTGCAAACAAGAGAGGAGAAGAGCTCAAATGAATCTCGAATGTATGAAGAACTTGAAGAACTAACCGATTTGAGTGGACAAACTCACCGATGTGTATCTTGCTAAAATGTATATTAGTTTTGAATTCTATGGTATAATTTCATGATTTCATCTTTATTAAATATCAATAATGCTCCCCTTTTTAATTCTTTGTTGAATTGATGGTTTCAAATGGTTTTCAAACTTTCTTTAGGGTTTCGAATGAAAGAAGGAAGTAAGCGGCCAAAATCCAAGGAAAAAAATGATCACTTGCAGAGATTTTAAATTTTGAGCTTCCCATTAATGACAACTTTTCTAATCTTTATGTTTTTGGGGGGAATTTTATGTAGCATATATATTATTTCAATTACCAATGTATTTGAAGTTTAGGTAATGAACAATTGTATTTTACATATTGGTTAGAGACATGTGAGGAATTGTTTCATTTATTTATTTTTTAAATTTTTATGTTTTGTTATTTTAACAATTTAAATTTATTTTTGCTATTTTCTCAAAGTAAAAGTCAAAATTTGCTCCTAAAAGCACTTTTAATAACCAAAACTCACATACGTGACTTTTAACTTAATGTTAATTGACATGGCCTCAATCTTCTTCCTAAAGGACAGACTAAAGTTTAAAAGTTCATCCACATCTTCACTGTTATTATACTTAAAAAAATCAATCAATTTAAATAACCCTTTTAACTTCTATTTTTCGTGTCAATTTTACACCCTCCTACATATATCATTTGATAAACATAATGTGAGATGTTATAGTCATTTCAATTAAACTCTATTATCATAAATGAATCAATTTAGACTCTTAAATTGATTCACATCTATGCTTACAATGTTTATGGACTAATTCAAATATTATTTGTTTAAGATAATAAACTAGATTTGAATGTTTACATAAACAATTTTCAAATAAAATACCTTTTTAAGAGTTCAATTCAGTTTACCTATAATAATTTAGGGGATTAATTGATAAAAAAAATTATTAGTATTATAAATGTTGATGTCCCACACATGATGTTTAATTATCAAAGTATAACATAATGGAGGGTACAAACTAATATATTTATAAACATGTCGAGGTTATAAATTAATACAATTAAGAGTTTTAATATTTTTTTTAAATACAAGTTAGGAGTGTGGAATTTGAACTTAAAACTGATTGGTTTATAAAAGTATAGGACCAAATAGTATTTAAATTGTATTTAAATAATAGAAACTAAGTTTAATTATATGATAAGTAGGCATTTTTTTGGAGTGATTTCAGAAAGAATATAATTGGAATCACTTTTGTTATATTTGTAATCATTAAATTTCTTTAATTATTCAAACTTTTAACTTCATATTTAATTTTTTACATATTCAAATGCATCAAATACCATATTGTCAAAGTGAGTTTGACTCGTATATATTGGCATGCAATTCCATCCCTATAGGTAGGAGATTTTACCTAGGATGTTGTCGTTTGTTGTGTACTACAAATGAACAAATAAATAACTAAAATGTAACTTTGTAATTTGCAAACCCTAACAATAATTGAAATCAAAATGCAATTAGGACAAATGAAGGAAAGGAAGAAAAAAAAGTACTTCTCTTTTACAGAAAAAGAAAAGAACTTTTTGTCAATTTCACGAGAAAGTTGATATCATAAGATAAGTGTGTGTGAATGATGGGCTGACTATTTCTAACAATAATTTCTATATATTATTGATGAAAAAGTCAAAGCTGGAGATGAATGGACTGCTTGTTGAAAAAAATGGCCTTCAGTTTGCGTAGTCATTAAATTCACAATATGGAAGATATGGTTTATGGATGAGAAAGTGATGTAATTTAAAGCACTTTCTCAACTGTTAGCCTCCACTTTTGTCCCTATATAAACAACTTCCTTGCTCATCTAATATCCAAAACCAATAATTGTTTACTACAATAATATGGCTTCCAAGATTGTCTTTCTTGTGTTTCTTGGTGCTTTTCTCTTCACCACTTCTGGGGCTCGCAAGTTGAGTACTGCCTCTTTTCAAGATGAGAAGTTCTTCCATCGTCCCAGATTTGGTGGTGGCGGATTGGGTGGAGGAGGTGGTGGAGGATTCGGTGGAGGTGGAGGCGGAGGGTTAGGTGGTGGTTCGGGAGGTGGTTTTGGTGGAGGATCTGGATTTGGTGGCGGTGCTGGTGGTGGTGTTGGTGGTGGAGCTGGTGGTGGTGGTGGTGGAGGTTTTGGTGGCGGAGGTGGTGGTGGACTAGGTGGAGGGAGTGGTTTTGGAGGTGGAGCAGGGTTCGGAGGAGGCTCTGGTGGAGGAGGAGGACTTGGTGGTGGTGCTGGCGGTGGAGGAGGGTTTGGTGGGGGAGGTGGAGGTGGACTTGGGGGTGGACTTGGGGGTGGAGCAGGAGGAGGGTTCGGTGGTGGTGCCGGTGCAGGAGGTGGATTCCCTTGAAGGATATAATAACGTTTTTTACTATGAAAGGAAAAGGTGTCTTTGAGAAATCCTATCCATATAGTTTTTGCATGCGCAGTGTGATTTGGTGTTTGTTGTTTAACTTTGAAATTAGAAGGTTTCATATGTGACAGAACTCTTTCTTTTGGCTCACAATGTCTTATGTTTCTAATTGTACTTTTCGAGAAATTAAAAAAAATAAGATATTTTTGAAAAAAAAAAAGTCTCAATCTCAATTCTCAGATATGAGTTCATTAATGGAGAGAGAAAAAAAATGCGAGATATGTACTATTTTCATGGATAAGTGTTCACACTTTCTCATTGGATGACCAATTATTTGAGCCGAAGCTAATTCTTTATAATTAACTCAAAAGGAGTTTTAACATTCCTATTCTCTCTTTACCAAACCCTACAACTTCCCATGAATATAGTTTCTGAACATAATAATTCATTTCATTCCTTCCATAAATAAACACATGATCACAAAATAAACGGTTTATATTATAACCATCTCAACTTTTATTTTTTCGTTTTTAAAGTTGATTAAGTCCTATAAATAAATAAATAAATATATATATATATAAATATATATATATATATATATATACATATATTTCCGCCTTCGAATCTTTTAGGGAGGGTTTGAAACGTGGGATGAGTTATTATAATCTGTGAGTTATAATAGTTTGTTTTTATGGTGCAAATTATTATAGTCTGTATTATTATAATCTATGTTTGGGAAAGTTAAGAATAATAAAAATGAGAGTGAAGAATAGTGACATAGGAAAGATGTGAGAGTGAGAAATAGTGAAATGGAAAGTGAGAAATAGTGACAAATGAGAAATAAGAAAAAAGTATAATAAACCTAATCTTAATTTAAGATTATGATAACATGGAGTGGGCTAAAATAGCTCACTCGACTCTTTTATAGTCTGAGGGTCAAATGCCCCCTTAATGTAATATCTACATTTTACCCATGTTTTAAAAAACAAGTAAAATTTTGAAAACTCCAAAAAAAAATAATAGTTATTAAAAACATATTTTTATTTTTAATTTTGAAATTTGGTCAAGAATTTAACTCTTCTACTTGATATTAATACAAACTATAGGAAGAAAAAAAATGAAAATAATATATCTAATTTTTAAAAATGGAAACCGTAAATCAAATGGTCACCAAAGATACCTTTATTTAACAATTCTCCTTTCTTTTCCAATCTTCTATTTACGGTTAAAATACCAATATCCTTGAAATAAGACATACGAATAGACATGATTAAGGTTTTCTTAATATAATAAAAATGTGATATTTATTAACATTTTGTAACAATTGTATAAGTTAGTATTAACTTTTGTTTATACATTACTACAATTTGGGGCATCAAAGACACAATAGAATAGGAAAAGTGGGATAGCGAAAACAATGTGTCATTAATGTAAAAGATATGCACTACTACTCTTTGATTCATGCTTTTTCTTCACACCTTTTAAGCGTCACTAAGTCACTAAACCACGACCTTTTTTAAATCACATCGTTTACCTAAAGTTGCATTAATCTATCCTTTCTGTTAATCAGAAAATGGAGTATTTTATAAAATATCCCAACCCAAAACCCTTCGCTCGAAAACCGCTCCATGATTACGGTCACCACTCCCTACAACGTCGACGAAAGCACTGGTTGTTTCCTTCGCTGTTCCTCTCCTCTTCCATCCGACCTTTTCTTCTCTTCTTCGTCGACTATATCTCACAAATCCCAATTTTTCTGTTGTCGTCCAGTGCTAGCTTCAATCACCACCAACAGGTTTGGGGTTATCTGGTCAATTATATTCGGCTCGTGTTTTGGCTGCTTAAGTGGTGTGCAACAATTTCGGCAACTTCTAAAGAAAACCAAATCAACTAATATCAAGCTATGTGCTTCATTCCAAGTTTCATTTTCAAGCTGTAATGGTTAAGTTTGTGAGTTTCTTTGTAAAATTAATTCATATTAGAGATGTAGTTCTATACCCTAAATGCAGTTTCCATATTTGTGTGCTAAAAAGTTGTGTACAATATTCTGGACTAGATTGAAGGAATGAAAATATGCATGATGTTTTATGTTTAGGGTTCAAGACGTGCATCCGTACTAATATTATTGTGTTGCCGGCCATTTGTATTAAACGACTATATGACTTATGTGCTAATAAACAGACTTTGTTTATTTAATTATTTTTTTAAAAGAGATACGATGGGTCACAGGTGCACCTGGACATGATCTCCACGAGGTGGACACTCCCTAAGCACCCTCATCATTTGTGCTTCATTATAATAAAGAGATCAAAACAGAAAGCACGAAAGTATTAAGGGCTAAAAAAAGTCCAATATAAAGTTATACAAAAGCATTTAAATTTAGAGCAATTATGCTAGCGCTATAATTTTTATAGAGATTGGATCTGCTCGTCTATAAGTCTATAAGATTTTTGACATCTTCCCAAATCTCCCATGTAGTTCTATTCTTGTTCGAAAAGATCCTATTATTTCTCTGCAATCAAATGATCCATAGCGCAACAACAACCAAGTTAAAAATGATGATGCCTTTTCTACTTTTTTTTATTTGTGGTGCAGATGTTTTGACATAAGGAAGATATGTTAGTGAAGTGGTTATGCCAGTTGGTCGTATATTTGATCTTGTCCCAAATCTCCTTAGTGACAGCACAATTGATGAAGATGTGATCGATATCTTCCGAATGCTTTTTACAAAGATAACACCAATTTGGATTAAGGAAACAATTCGGAAGTCTCTTTGAAGCTTCTCAGCAGTATTGATACACTTATTCAAGATAGCCCATAAGAAAAACTTACATTTCTTGGGAATTCCAGACTTCCACAAATTTTGTAAGATGCATGAGTTGATGTTGCTATCATCTCTTTGATCCATATTATGGATGGTAATATGTGGGTAGTGTTATGATAAGACGTGTTTGGAGGAAAGTGTTATGTGGGTAGGGTTATGATAGTGTTATGATAAGATGTGTTTGGGGGAAGGTTTATTTGGGTAGTGTTGTGAAAGTTTTTTTCTAATTTTATCATGTTCATATTATAAGTCCAATACAAAAAGTGCATAATTTTTATTTACCAAATCGTCCTACGTTGCCTGAAACAAATTGACTTAATTTCTCTAACGATAGCATCCATATTCAACATTATTCGAGCAGTCGTTACATTTCATTAAAATCCCAATTTCTTTTGACCTACACCTCGTAAAGCGAAGAAAGCAGTGCAAAGAACAATTACAATGAAAAAAACGACGTCAAACATAACTTCATTAATACGAACATAAATAATTGAAACTGAAAACATGATGTGGAAGAGAAATACAAACAGCAGTTTGAAGCATAAAAAAACCATAACGATAGGCGGTAGAATTACACAAACAATCAGACGTCATCGCGTAGGAGCACCGTGAAATAGTCAAGCTTCTCGTCGTCCGACACTTTAAGGAAAGCTTTCATGTCGGCTAAATTGTGCATCAGTATCCAAGTGCAGTGTGCCCCGTCAAATCGACTCAGCTCAAGGATGGCATGCAACGCTCAAACGACGTCCTTGCAGGTACTGGTTTCATCCTGCAATGCCAACTGCAGCCACTCAGCAATGAGCCTCAACTGGTCATTTTGACAGTCCATGGCAACCTGAATGACATCAACCGTTTCCAAATTCTTACCTACTCTCTTCCTCTTTGAGCCGCAAGGTCGTGTGATGTCTTCGGGTGACATGTTAAACCAATGACTGGACATAAAAGAATTTTCATATCATTTAGATCTACATGTACAAATTCCTCGTACCCACTAGGCATGTTCGACCCGACGTTGGCAAATGTCTCTGCATGCCCTCTCGTTGCCTTATCTTTCTTGAAGACATACGACAGTTTGTCGTGATATGGGAAATTAGGCTTGTTGAGAAGGCCTCTAGCTGCAGGATGGGTCTGCGCAAGAAAAAAAATTAAAATATGAGAGTGATTTCCCTTTTACTAAAAATAAAGAACATTGTACAGTTATAATTTTTACATACCCTGATCCAATTGTCGAACAATTCCTTTTCAGCAATTATGCACTTTGCATCATCATTCCAGTCGAACCCACTGCAGAAAGAGCCCTTCATTTATGCTATTGCCTGGAATGATCGCTTCAACGTCTTTATACGATAGTCAATAACAGTAGTAGATAGGACATTGCAGCCCGGCAACTTCGCCGTCATCATCCGGACAAGTTGTGCCAGGTAGCTCGATCTGAACGTGTCATTGTCTAACTTCCATCCACCAGCAGACACCAACTCCACCAAACACTCCACGAGCGTTGCCTCCTCCTCCTTTGTCCACACATGCTTCGGTGCACATGACAAACTTATCATATTGACAATTGAAATGACGTCAACAAATTAGTAAGTGAAATATGTACAATGACAAAATTAAACACATAGAATGGCAATTTGCATCGTGTATTGTGTGAATGCATAGTTGTCCATTAATTTTGTTCATGAATGCATACATTCAAGATATATTTAAAAAGACAACTGAAGTACTAAAATAATAGAAATATAGCTTGTACTAAATAAACAGTATAGCACATCTATTGATTACGCAACTACCATTGATTGAACATCTTTACAGTCAGATCTAAGGAGATAAAAGCTCATATGGCAGCGGAAGATTTTTAAGACTATACCTCAAATTAATTTGGGAATCTCAAAATACCAATACATTGGCAAAAATAATTAGGAAACTAATTTTATTATTAAGCATGCTTTAATAAAGAAAAATTTACTTAGTTTGACGTCTGTGAATCTACTAAAACTTCAAATTGGGACACCATCCATTAGATATCTTCCTATCATCTACGATAAGATTGGTTTGTGGGAATCAATTGGGATGGAAAAAATGTTTAGAGAGAAACTATTTTCTTTTTGCAGATACCAAAAACATTGATTTTTTTTTTTCTTGATTAATTTGATTGAAAAAAAATTGTTTCCTTTACATATTTATAACTCTCTTTCCTTCATGGAGTATGTGAGAATTATGAGATTCTATTAATTTAAAAAATATTAAATTAATAGAAATTTTAAGACCATTAATTAACCATTAATCAATTAGTTAAATTCATATTTAATTAATATTTCATTTAAATCTAATTTAATACATATCTCTTCAATTTTTTATAGTTTTATATTAATTTAATTTAATTTAATAATATTAAACTAAACTATTAATTAATAACTAAATTAAATATCTTATATTTAAGATAAGTTAAATTTAAATCATATTCAAATATAAATTTCTCTCGTAACCAATAATTTTAATATGAATCCAATTCACATTAAATTAATATTTGAATTTATTCAAATATTTTATCTCTCACAAATTAATTTTGAATCATATCCAAAATTAAATTTATATAATAAAGTTTGATAAACTTTATATTATAATGTATCACCATACATTATACTAAATCCCAAAGTAAATTTGAACATTTCAAATTATAACGAATATAAATTAATTTCATTACCCTTTACGAGCTAGGAATGGGACATAATGGATCTACAGATCAGGAGCTACAATGATATAAGATTAATTGGCTAAACTTATTAATCACATTAATCAATATTCGTTAATTGTGTGTACACTCCACTAAAGACTCATATTTAGTAATAAATGTAGAAATGGGAAGTTTTTTCTAATACTAGCGTTCTCTCCAAAATTCAAAACTTGTATGGGTACATTTGAACATTCCAGATGGACTTGAGTTCACTTCAAATCTCTCCCTTTTATATGGATAAAACTAAACTACAAAAGAGTATATCAAAATGTTATAAGAAAAAAAAAGTAAAATAAAAAATATCAATTTATACTCCAAAGTTTTGAGGTTACATTAATCAACCATCAACCGTGAGTTTAACTCAATGGTAATTGACATGACCTTCTTTTCTAAAGGTTTTCAAACTTTGAAGGTTCATCCACATCTTCACATATATGTTGTACTAAAAAATCAAAACTTTTAACTAATAATTGTATCAATTCAAATAACCTTTAACTTTCACTATCGTGTCAATTTACACCCCCTCCTACATATATATCAATTGATAAACATCCTATGAAACCTTATTATAGTTTCTATTAAACTCGTAGACATTTGTTATCATAAATGAATCAATTTACTCTTTATTAATATTACCTTTTGAAAATTGATTCACATCTATGCTTATACCGTATAGACTAATTCAAATATTTTAGAATGTCTGCATAAACAATTTTCAAATAAAATCTATTTAAGAATTTTAACTGATTTATTTAGGAGAGTTTATATAGGAGTTTAATTGATAAAAGAAAACTAAAATTATATTATAAAAGCTTGTCTCACATGATGTTTAATTATCAAAGCAAAACGTAATGAAGGGTACAAACTAATACATTTATAAACATATCGTGATAATTAACTATGACGAAGTTTGACAAATAAGTTATCCAACTTGAATATAGATGGGAGACTCCAACCAATTTTGATACACATCCAAAAGTTTTGTGGTTTGGGCCCAAGTATTGTCACATCTCAGTTTTATATATATTTATGAAAGAAGACCAAAGTTTAATTCTTGAGAAAAATAATAAATAGGAAGCCATGGAGGGCAAGTTTGTAAATGCATTGGTTAATGTATATATATATATATATACACCAAAATGTGTGATATGAACCAAGAACATTAAAACAACATATTTGAACTAAAATATTTACAAAATATAGTTAAATTTCAAATTTTATCGATGATAGACACTGATAAATATTAATAATAGACTGATAGACTTCTAGAAATTTTTTTATATTTTATAAATATTTGAATAGTTTTTTTATTTGCAATATTTTTTCTTATATTAATACAAAGGATTGAATAATAATATATGTTAATGATAACAAGATATGAACTTGCTGACCATGTCAATGTATTAAAACACTTTCTTTGACAAACTAAAAGTTAGTTGTATGGTATATGCATTTATTTGGGGAAATATCCACAAGCCTTTTTTGATTTCTTATGATATGTACATATATGTCCCCCAACATTTCATTGGGGGGCAAATTTGAACTTTGACTTTATTTTATTGGTATGTTTTTCTTAGTAGCCTTTCTACAATTTCTTGCATTTATGATTTGATAAGTACTATATTCTTTCATTTGTTTACGTATTCTTATTGTAAATTTTTTGTGGTTATCTTACGGTTAGGGTAGTTAATTCACTCGTATTAGTTTTAAGTTTTAAAGTACACTTGGACCCTCTTAAAAGTTTTTTGAAATATTTTATAAGTTTTCAAGGACGGGTAGGCCAATTATTGTTTTATTAAGTTTTGTAAGTTCTTGGATCCATAACACTTGTTGCACCGCTTTTACTTATATAGTGGAACACTCTGTAAAAGATTGTTGAAATATTTGTCAACTTTTATACTTTAAGGGGTTGGATAAACTACTTTTGGTTGGTTTGGGAGCAACAAGTTTTTTTTGAATATTTGTGTACTTCTAGGCTTTTAAGCTTTAAGTTTTAGGAAACTTGAACACTTTTAGGCATGTTTCTTAAGTTCTTATACTAAAAATGTCATCTATACACTTTCAAATGTTTCTTGGGTTGGGTTTGAGAGTAAAAAAAGTTACACTTAGACATTTTTAAGTTGTTTGAAGAGTGAAAGTGTCACTTAATTTTTAGGTTTGTTTTTTAGCAAAGGTCACATTGAATATAATGGATAATTTGGAATCCTTTTAGTAGCATAGTGGGTAAGTTTGAATATTATGAATGAAGCATAATATTGTTATCAACGTTGGTAGTTATAAAAATAACGTGCGTCTAAAATGAATCTTTTGTTTCTTTAAGTCTTAGAATTCTCACAAGTCAGATGAAGCTTGAAAGGTCAAAGAATGCAAGTTATTTGTATATGTTTAGTTTGTTAGTGTTGGATATTTGTAGTGAAAGAAAGTGAAACTTTGGTTCATTTTGAAACATAAAAAAAATAATAATAATAATAATTTAATTGCGTAAATTATTAAATTCATTTGTTAGAAACTTCATATTGTATTTATTTGATTTTATTTGGTATTTTGGAGAGTTGGACATAAATAGCAACTTGTTCCTTCATTTATGATATCCATTCCAAAATTGAAGAGTTCTCCCAGTACTCTTTCTTTCTTTCTTTCTAATTTTGTTCTTGTGTGCTAAGTTGAGAGTAATTAGCATCCCAAGAGTTCTGCTAAACAAGGGGTAGTTCTTGTGTGCTAAGTTGAGCTACAATGATATGAGTTAGTTGTTGTATCCTACTGAGATGATCTATGTAGTTTGCTTGCAAGTCCGTTGCAAAGCGAATAATTGCCTTCAAGACAGCGCTTATTTAGAAGCATGCCTCGACTACGATTTTAGTACACAAAAGGATTTGATATTCTTTCAAGTATTTGATTGTTTTCATATCTAAGCATTATTATATCATTTGGCTTAATGTGTACTTATTTCCAACTGAGTTGTAATCAGTTTGCTAGTGTATTCAGTTCATACTATATTCAAACTTTTTCCCACGATTAGTAATGAAACAAGAAATTTTATTTTAATTACAAGATTTTTAATTGAACATATTCGTAGACGTATTTAAATAATACGTATAATTAAAGTGTGGGCTATGTATGTAAATTAATAATTTATCACATTGTGTTATTTTATTAAATTAGGCCTATTATGTCATCTATTTAATTAAGACCCAAACTTTCTAATTGAGTATGGATTAAATGGGTAGAAGCCTATTCCTAGATTGATTAGGATTTACTGAGGATCCTAATTGAACTAGTATATAAAGAGACTTATTAGGGCTATGGTCTCCAATATACCAAATCAATAAGCACTCACTATTTCTTATATCCCATCAAGAGAAAGATCTCACTAAGGGCATTCAAGGTTTTGGTTGACGAAAACAATAGTCATTTTATATCCATCAGACAACCGTCATTTTTTATAGTATCATCGATGGAATCAAGTATGTAACTTATTCTTGACAATTTAGCATGCATGATCTTGGGTTAATCTATTATATAGATTTAAAGTATTTATGCCAACAAGTGGTATCAGAGCATGAATTTCATGTTGAATTGTTGGAATATGTTTGTTTTGTATTGGTTTCTTGATTCAAGATTTGATTAATCATATTGTAGTTTCAAATTTTAATGTTTCTTGATTCAAGATTTGATTAATCGACCATATTGTGGTTTCAAAGTTTAAGGTTTCTTGATTCAAGATTTAATTAATCATATCATGGTTTCAAAGTTTAATGTTTCTTGATTTAAGATTTGATCAATTATATTGTGGTTTTAAGTTTAATTGTTCTTGATTCAAGATTTGGTTAATCATATTATGGTTTTAAGTTTAATTGTTTTAGATTCAAGATTTGATTAATCACATTGTACTAGTTTTAAAGTTTAATGTTTCTTGATTCAAGATTTGATTAATCATATTATGGTTTTAAGTTTAATTGATCTAGATTCAAGATTTGATTAATCATGTTGTTAATTCAAGTTTAATTGATTATGTTGTAGATTCAAGATTTGATTAATCATGTTGATCATCTTGTGAACTAAATTCGAATGATGATTTTTGGGTATTCACATGTTTATGTTACATTAATTGTATTTTAATGTACCCAATTATTTGGTGAATTTTGGTAAAGATTATTTGGTGTTCTTCCTCCATTATTTTTTTACAATAACAAAATTATTATTATTGTGGCTTATATTTTAGATTGAATTGGTCAAAATAATATATTGCCAAAGCAGCCTATGTTATCTAGATTAATTTAATTCTAGAATATAGGATGTGCATGTTCATTGATTTATGCGAATAATTATTGGCCCAAAGGAAGATAATTTGGCTAAATTATGAGTATGTGTTGGTAATGAGTAGGTGACAGTTATAAGGATTGTTCATGTGAAAAATAGTCGATCCAAAGAAAGGCTAATCTTTTTACAGAGCTTATCAGTACTTTGATTACTACATTGAGAGTACCTTTTACAGTTTGTCTCTACCCAAAGTTTGGACATCAATGTTATGCTAGGTATCTTGTAAAATGAGTCCACCATATATGTGAAATTATTTTGTCATATTTTATTTTTTGACACCCATTAATTTTGAGTATATCATTTATTTGTTTGGTCTTTGTTTAGTTGGTCTTGCTCAAATATTTGGAAATCTAAATTCAATCCCTAAGTTGAATGGATCCAATTTCAAGATTTGGAAGGAAAGCCTAGAAATACTTCTCGAGTGTATGAATCTAGACCTTGCATTAAGGACAGATAAACATGCTTCTACTAAGGAACAGTTGAATATGACTAATATTGAGAAGTGGAAACGATCAAATCGCATGAGTCTAATGATTATTAGGCACGCCATTCCAGATTCTTTTCGAGATTCTACACAGCTGAAAGTGAAAATGCCAAAAAGTTCCTTGTCGAAATTGAAAAATATTTTGCTAAAAAAAAAAAAATGTGGAACAAAGTAGTCTTTTGACTAGTTTAACTTCCATAAGGTATAAGGGCAATGGAAACATAAATAGGGGTAAACTTCTTACTTTGGTTGGTTCTGAAGTTAATTTAGCTTATGTACCTACAGATACTTGGTGGGTAGATTCTTGTGCTACTACTCACATAAGTATATCCATGCATGATTTTTTGTGGAGTCGACCGCCAAATAATGCTGAAAGATTCATCTGTGTGGGTGATGGCAAAGCAGTTGCAATTGAAGCTATTGGCAATTTTAGATTACTTTTAAAAATTTATTGTTTTTTTTATTTAAGTGAGACTTTTATTGTACTATCATCTAGACGGAACTTAGTTTCTATTTTTAGTTTGGACAAATTTGGTTTTTCTTGTTCTTTTGGAAATAATAAAGTTAGTCTCTTTCAAAACTCCAAGCTTATTGATTCCGGTTCTTTAATTGATAACTTATATATGCTTGATTCTTATGCTTCATCTAACAAGGTCTTGTTGTCTAAATCATGTGGTACAAACGTAAATTAAATGAGAATTCTGCTATGTTGTGGCACAAGCATTTAGGTCATATCTCTAAACATATATTGCGTTCATAGTTAAAGTGTTAGGTAGATATTTGAGCAACTCGGGGATGGATCATTAGAGAGCAGCCAAACAGGTTATATGGTATTTACAAAGAACAAAAGATTATATGCTCACTTATCGGAGATCAGAAATTTTGGAAATCATTTAGTATTCTAATTCTAATTGTGTTGGATGTCAATACACTTTGTGATCCACTTCAGGCTATAACTTCATGTTGGTTGAATGAGTTATATTTTGGAAAAGTGTTTAACAAACACTTGTGGCTTCTTCTACCATAGATGTGAGGCATCTAGTCATGGAATATGGTTGCTAAATATTGTCACTAGGCTGCAAATAGTAGTTGGGAAAGACCAATAAAATTATTTTGAAACAAAATTCAGCAGTAATGTATTCCAATAACAACATATAAAAGCAATACAAAGTCAAAGCATGTATAAATAAAGCTTCTAATTGTGAAAGAAAGAATTCAAAGTGGTCAAATTTTGATAGAACACGTAAAGAACAAACTCGATGATGATAGACCATTGTCTAAAGCTACACCACTAAAGTTTTCCATGAACATGTTGCTCATATTGGTGTTAGTCAATTTTCTGATTCCATGGTTTGGTGGGAGTTTGTTATTAAGGATGTTCTTTGACCTTAATTTGTTTGTTTTCTATATAGAATAAAGTTGTTGGTTTATGTTTTATTATCTAAACTTGTTTTCATGCATGCAGTTTAGCATAAAGTTTTTTAAGAATGATCTCAATAAAGAATTTGGATAAGTTGGAAACAGACATTATCTAGATCACTTTGCATGTAGTTTTCATGCTATCCATCCATACTTGATCTGTCATTGAATGTATTGGAATTGATCAAGGAAGGTTTAATTACAAGGAAAGTGACAAAAGTCGCCTTGGTTCCATGCTGATGCAGAAGATGGACCAGATTGAATTAAAGATGAATTCTATTAGTAAAATAACATGTTTATGCATACTTAAGGTTTATGTGATTTAATTATATCAAGAATACAAACATAGTCCAAGTGGGAGATTGTTAGACGTATTTAAATAATACGTATAATTAAAGTGTGGGCTATGTATGTAAATTAATAATTTATCACATTGGGTTATTTTATTAAATTAGGCCTATTATGTGATCTATTTAATTAAGGTCCAAGATTCCTAATTGAATATGGATTAAATTGGTAGAAGCCTATTCCCAAATTAATTAGGATTTAATGGGGATTATAATTGAACTAGTATATAAAGAGACTTAGGGCTATAATCCTCAATAGACCAAAACAATAAGCACTCAGTCTTTCTTGTATCCCATCAAAAGAAAGATGCCACTAAGGGTATTCAGGGTTTTGGTTGAGAAAGACAAAAGTCATTTTATAGCCATCAGAACAACCGTCATTTTAGGGTCCTTGACAAATTGGCATGAATGATCTTAGGTTAATCTATTTTGTAGATTTAAAGTATTTATGCCAACACATGCATACTACAATTTTATTGTATAAACGTTGACAATTATATTGTTATAATGAAAGTTCATTAATATATTTGGTTTGGTGCAAAAATTGAACCATTAAATAATATGGATCAAAACATGGATTATATCCATCAATAAAACCAGGTTCTTTACATATAATGAATGTTATTAGCTGTGGTTGTATGGCATTACCATTAAGTCATCAAACAAAATCTAATGACTATACATAAATGTCAATCTACGTAATTAGATTATGCATTGATAATACATAAGGAATTTATTGACGCTATAAGTATGTCACAATTGTCACTTTGGTGACTTTTTATTTTATTTTATTTTATTTTTGTCAAATCATGACAAAAAAGTCTAACATTTTTGTCATACATTTCATATATAGATTGACAATAAAATTTTGTAAAAAAAAAAAAAAAACAATACTACGTACGATGTAAATTAAGTATCTTTAAATAAACAATGTTGATTGAAACCAATATCTTAAAATGTTTAATTGTGACACTTTCTCCCAGAGTCATCTATAGACTTACCTTGGTTGTGAATTAGAGAACTAAAAAAAGAGTCACAAAAATTGGTAATGACATATATTTAAACTCAGGTAAATTCAATTTTTTCTTATATCTATAATTGATATAGAATCTAAAATATTGTTATGTGGTGTAAATATTTACAAAATATAAATCATACATTTTTAAATAATACAAACAAAACTCTCGTTTAATTGAAAAAATTAAAATAAAATAATTTTAAAAATCAACATTTAAGTCACAATAATGAATTAGCATAGAAAATATTACCATATGATAGGTAACGAAAGTAAATAATTGTTGATTGTTGATTGAATAAAAAGGTCATAAAACAATCATAATGACATATATGTTAGATCTATCATTGATTGAGGAAGTTGATTCAAGGACTAAAAAAAAGTGTTCAAAGCATTATATATTGTAGTAAGTTTTGTTATTAGTTTCGTTGTATTTATTTTCTTTGTAAAAATGCCAAGAACTCTTTCATCGTATAAAAAGACTCTTATTCATGTTGTACATATTTTGCATCAAAATTGGAGTAATTTATTTTGGAAACTTAGGTGTAATGACACTGCAGGTAAAAAAAAAAACAATAATTGTCAATCATTACAAGCATTCTGTTTGATATATTTATAAATTGGTGCCATTATGTATGTATATATGAATATAAAGGTTTGGGCCAAAAAAACTGTCAATTTTTTTAATCATTTGTTGACAATGATAAATTTACACAGAAAATGTTGCAAATGATGGATAATAGAAGTTGGTATAGCTCTTGATTGTATTGAAAAGTGTTAAACGGTTGATTGGCCTAAAAACTTAATCTTATAGATATAAAGGGAACTCCAAATTATACTTGAGTGCACTAAAAACTCAACCACTCCGCAACCATGGATTAGTCATCCAATCTGAATTACTCTTGAGCTCGCTATCAGTCTAAAGGCTCAACCAAAGACGGATTACTCTGGCCATGACTACATCTTGTTCAACACCTGAGAATTTTATTGTACACGGTTACATCAAGACAACTCTGATAATACCAATTTGTGGTAATAATTAAGGACATCACATCTTCAAATATCTCTATAGTAGTATGATACTCTCAACTTTAGCCATACACATAGTCATTGGCTTTGCTTTTGATTTCATCCAAAAATATCTAATATCATTAAAGATAGTTGTCCCTTCTTATAAACTCATGATCATTCTCTTATTTAATCAAAATGTAGGATTTGATTGTATTTTCAACAAAGAAAGAGGAGGAAAAGCAGGAGCAAGAGGAGAAGAAGAAGACAACGACTACAAGTATAAAGAAAAAATTTCGTCTTACAAATAATTATCAAATGAAACGATAATGCATGAGATAACATTATTAAAAGCTTCTTGCAACCAAGTATGAAATATATATATATATATATATAGTAAGTTTGACTGTCTTTAAAATACTTTGTATACTGCTGGTAGGAAAACAAACTTACAAAGAGAGTTGAGATATACTAACTCCTCTTTACACTCTCATCATCATACATGTACGCAAACATACACATTTCAAACTAAACACACATTGTAGAGCTAACATAAACGTAGTTCAACTGACATAAGTTGGTATTACGACTTTAAAGTTGAAGTTCGATTTTTCCACTTTAGTATTGGTTTAAAGAAACACATTATATAAATATATAGTAGTTGTCGTATATGTTTATAGTATTGCAAACGTGCTTTGTTTAATTTTTTTCAAGGAAATTCTCCAAACCCACCACCACTCCCAACACCTCCACCGTATCCTCCACCAAGTCCGCCACCGCCACCACTGCCGCCACCAAACCCTCCACCCCCTCCACTACCATAACCTCCACCAAATCCTCCACCTGAACCAAACCCTCCACCGGATCCACCTCCTAACCCTCCACCACCACCATACCCACCACCAGCACCCCCACCAAATCCAGATCCTCCACCAAAACCACCTCCTGCACCTCCACCTCCGCCAAACCCGCCACCGCCTCCGCCACCTAATCCACCACCGTGGAAAAACTTCTCATCTTTTAAAGGATCATGGGCAAGCTTTCGAGCTCCCATGGCGCAAACGAAGACGCCAAGGAGCATTAGAAAGAAAAGCTTGCAAGCCATTACTAGATTACGTTGTGCTATTATGAAATTTATAATTCTTCGAATGGGGATGAGAAGTAGAATCAATGAAAATGAGCTTATATAGAGAGAGAAAGAAATAAAGACTATAGTTCTTTGAATTTCTTATCTTATCTGAAAAAATTGGTTGGGAGGAGAGTTAATGCGTGCAATTGGCAAAGGAAAAAGAAGAGAGTGTCACCATCGCCATGCATGCCCCCACCTTGGACTTGTTCTTAGGTATCATTGTGCAAAGTATATAATGTCAACTCCCTCCACATACTCATTAGTAGAAGCTCTAGAGTTTTATATGTTGAGATAATTTTGAATTCACTGATCATTTAATTTATATTTATATAAGTTTATGTGTTTTCTCATTAATTTCACTTTGTAAAGCTTGTATTCCCTCCATATGTAACAGGATTCTCACCTTTCTTAATTTACTCTACAATCATTTGACTCCTGCTAATCTTTCTAAGAGTAACTCCTCTTTCAAGTATTTGACAATATGGTGGTTCCCAATTAGTCTTAGCATCCATCTCAACAGTCCCCCAACGGATTGAAGGTTGTTGAAATCTTCAATTGATCAAATTAAAACAACTTCAAGATTGGGTCAATCATATGTAGCATAAGAATAGAATCTCTTTAAGCTAAATAAATCTTTTGTTAATTTTTTTTGTTTGTGACAATTTCCCAAAAAAAAAACAACAAAAATAAATAGAATTTAATAGTTTTGCTATATTTTGAATTGTAAAAAAACTGAAAGATAAAATTGCAAATATATGTGTTAATCATTTTTGCTACCAAATACAATTTTCGTTACAAATTCTAGCATATATGTAGCTTATGCTTGAGATGATTAATCTGTCACATTAATAGAACATAAATTCCAGCATATACACACGAATTAAACACAAGAGTATAAAACAATGAAAATCAGAAGGAAAAAAACCATAAACATTCATCAAAATTTAATTAAATCGTAACTAAATGCACAGCAAACATCAAAATCAACGTTTGGAGGTCCTAGCTTGTCATTGAAGCTGGAAGCTTGATGCCCTAATCTTCATTACAATGCAAAAGAAAGAAATTGATTATAATCTCACTAGTTTTGGCCCATACCAAACCTAGGGCTCCTAAAAATTGGCTACAACAATCTCCTCCTGTTTTCTGCAAACCTTAAATGAAGGAATCTATATATAAAATTTGAGGCAGCATTGTCGCCCTATGGTTGTTTAGCCAGCTCTGTGCATGGAGCCAGTGGCATTTAATAATATTATCTAATGTTTCTCCTGGTAATTATAATTGATGATCATTTTATAAATAATAATTAAGGATATAGAAACATTTAAAAAAAATTGAGTAAAACTATCGTTGATAGACTCACTCATAGATTTGTATGATCTATCAATGATAGACCAATATTTACACAACATGGTCTATCGGTGATAGACTTCTATCATTGATAGAATTTGACAAATTTTGCTATATTTGCAATTTTTTTAAAATGTTACTATGTATTTAATTATTTTGCATCTAATGACTAAATTTACAACTATCCCTTCTCTGTATAAAGTGTCCCATCATCGTCATCTCTAAAGTTTGAATGTTTGGTATAGCTCCTAATTGCTTCAAATTAACCCCATACAGCCCACAAAACTCCGAAATGAATGCTTTTCTCAAGATCCTACAAATATATACATAAACATATTAATCACCATAAACGAGTAGGATAGGGGTATTAAGATCATACCTTATTTTGGGAGCTATCAGTATCACACCCCCTCCTCAATCTTGGTTTCATTTCTATAACTTCTTCGAATTTATCTCTTGGCTAGAACAGAATCTCCATTGGTACTATTGCTTAATATTTGTTTCATATGTTGCTGCAAATCGTGCTAAAGTAAAGCATATTGAACCTTTGAGATCTTGGAATTTGTTTAACCTAGGGTTTTGGAAATGAAATAAGCATTTTCTTAACCTTCAATAAATATGCAATCATTCTTTGTTTTCTAGCTCGAAATTTTATTGCCATTTGTAGCCCAATTCATTGGGAGTCGTGCAAGACTAAAACATTGAAAACACCCTCTTTTTTTTATAGCAACCGTTATTCCTGCAACGAATGCCTCATATTCTGCCTCATTATTTCATTATTTGAGGCTCGAAAATTAGAGTTGAATGCATACTTGTACCATTTTCCATCAAGAGACGCTAGTAAAAGTTCTTTCACTACACCCTTTCATGTTGGATGATCCATCATCTAAAAAGATCCATTGAAAGTAGGAGTAGAGAACCACAACCGCAGTTTACCTCTTGGGTTGGCCTCAGTCGAGGTCAATTATGCTAAAATTCATCCATTGCATACTCCTTTCAGTTCATAGACAATTCAGCCATGGATTTGGTGCAAAAGACAGAATATGATTCGTTCTAATAGAACTTGAACCTTCAATTCTATTAATTGTCTATGAAATAACAGCAAAAACTAGATATAAGATATAATAACAAGTCAGAAACAAAAGTGGAGCAATCTAAGTATAATAGTATATTAATAGAATAGCAAACAAATTATGTAATTTTAACTATAAAAAATGGAAGAAAAAATAGGGAGTTTTACTCTTCAACAAATGAGTAATCTCTTTATTCAGTCAAGTTTAATCAGCAAATTAGAATTAAATAAGCAAAAACCCATGTATTCCCATGCTATATATTTACATGGAGAAAGAAAAAAAACACCTTTCATCTTGCAAGCAAAGAAGACGACTCTTGTTTATACTACACAAGGACCCCATCGCTATTTAAATGCAATTTCAGTAAAATTTACAATTCCATCCCAAGATATCAAAAAAAAAAAAAATCAAATAAAATCAAAATCCCAAACTTTAGTGGCAGGCAGAAGAGTTTTCAACTGTCTGTCTAAACAAATGTCCAACCATTTTCAACAGGATTGGCAGATGGAGTTTCTGGCTTAGGAGGCTTCTTTGCAAATAAAGATGATTTGCTATCAAAGAATGACGAGAAAGGTTGCGGTGAGGAGGGACTTTCGTCCGAATTTGCATTTCTTGGAGAAGATTTTCTTGACTGTCCATCCTTGCCTACAAAGTTCAGACTCAGCTTCTTAAAACGACGTTTCAGCTCACTGGCTGTCATGTTAGATTCTTCTGGCTGCTTCATAGCCTTCAGAATTTCCTCTGGATTCACCATCATAGTCTCCACTGTTTCATAGACCTGTTCCTCACAATTAAATGGAGCAAATCGTTACATATCAGCTTCGACCGTGTCGTGATTTGACACTAATTGATCAATAGACAACAAAAGTTTCAAAATTGCTGCCAAGTCTATTAGCTGCCTCAATCCCCACCAAGGGTGATAATTATCAGCACTCTCGTTATCAAGTCAGATTTGGTTGGATATGAAATCTACACATCTTAATTCATGGGCAAATAAATACGTCATACAACGCCGCAACCTGTGGTCTATACGATGAGCATGAAAGCAGCAAAATGTTGTAGTTTTAAACCAGATGAAAATAGGACTATATTACATGAACAGGTACATGAATGTTAAATGCAAGAAAAGCACATCCATTCCATTATTGCAACATTGTAAGAAACGAGTAGTTGTTCTGTTACCAAAATAAGTTCGTAGAAATATAAATTAAGTTTCATTAGAGCGAACCTGACAAAGATCATCAACTTTGTTGCTCCAAGAGCTGTTTTGACAAGTTGCTACAACATAGCCCTTGCAGTCATAGAACAGTTTTGACAAATTATTATTATTAGCCAACTTGGCCTCGGCCATTATGAATCCTAAACCAAGCTGCACATAGAACAAAAGATTATGTTAGCAAAGAGACTCGTGGTATCAAAGTGACTTGATCAATGACTAATTTGGAACATTCGTCATCTTCACAAGACATAAAGGGTCCTTCTCATTGAGAGATTGTTTTTCAATGAGAAACCAAGCTTTAAAAATGAAGGACTACAAGGGAACACAGAGAATAATCGCATGCTAATGGTGAGAATAAATAAATAAACTCTGCAAATAAACGTTGATTGCTCAAGAGTTTACAAAGCATCAGATCATGATATGATTGAGTTTGAGTGAATTTGTAGCTGATCGCAGCTACTGAGTTACAAATTTTCTTCTTTCTTTTCTTATTTAGTTAGCTAGAAGGGAGGTTTTATAAAAAAGTACGAGTGAAAGAAAAATAATTGTATGGTTGTTTGGTTTGAGCTCCCTCAAGAGTAAGGAGGGAGGTGTCCAAGTTATTGAAACTATTAACTCCATGAGATATTTTACCGAATTTTTTTTTTCCTTCATATTTTCAGTACAACTTCTATTCCAATTGTGAGGTTCCGGTCGAATCAATTTCTAACACTTCAAAAGCAAACATGACAGTTGTATCCATCAAAAACATGACTCTACATGACCAGGGACAAGCAGCCACAAAGTTCGTTCTTAACTACATAAAAGTAGTGATGAAGCTGATTTATTACTTTGCAGGAAGATGAGCTTCATTCTTGAGACCCAATCTCCCTAGAATTGTTACTTGTCAAGATGACAGATAAAATAATGCACATTTCCCAGTAACTGGTAAGTAGTTTAAGACAAGAGGAAGAAGTGCGGTAATTATCAACTTACTAAAGAAATGAACAGCGGCTCAAACAGTTCAGAAGGTGGCAAGTCCTCCAAATCATTCAGAATACCTTCCCTGCAATACAAGAGTTTGTCGCCACTGATTCAAGATCTAAATCTGTCAAGTATCTCTAATAAACAGCAACCAGTTTTTAATTCCTTCAACTTACACAACCAAATCCTCATCAAAGAGTGGTGTTTGTTTAACAGCAGGCACTGGTTTCGATGTTTCCCATAGTTCAAGCCACAAATTACCTGGTATGAATAGAACTCACATAACTGAGCGTCGATGGCATAACTTCCAAGTCTGAATAACAAGGCTATTTTACCTAGGAACCACAGACCCACTTGCATTCATCCCCCCAAAGAAAATTCCTAATTCATACAACTATAGCCAAAGCAAGCTAAAAAAAATTAATAGCTTCATTGCTCTAATTTTGAAAATAACAATAATAATAATAATAAACTAAATAGCAGGGCAATTCTTCAAATTAAGTCCAACACTCACATTCCAATTTATGAGAAATATCAGCCATAATGTGACAAAATTAATTGGTGGTGAGCATCAGATAGAGGTCGATACCTTCTTTTTGCATTCGACTACTAAGTTGACCTCTCGAATCACTACCAACAGGAGAATCTATACTATCATTACTTGGTTCAGGTTCTGTCCAATCAGGAGGCGAATGCCATCTTACAAAATCTTCCAAGATACAGCCAGGATTGGCAGCCTATATTAATAGTAACTTCAAAGTTAGTCTACTAACACAGAACAACTTAAGTACATGGTTAATCAATCTGGTGGACAACGAATATTGACAGTAAAAAGGGACCTTGAAAGCTTGCATATCTGAAAGAAGCTGTGAACATCCAGCACCCACACTGAACATTGGAGGTTTTGCAGTCGTCAAGCAGAAATACTGAATGATATACTGGTAAGACTAAAAAATGGTGCAATAATATACCTTCCAGTTCGAAGGACAAACTCCTCCGTTTCTTTAATGACGTCTTCTGTTAGCAGAGGTCCTTCCTGTCCACCAAAAATAGGTATGATTAAACCTTTGCATTCTTTAACACTGAAGAAATGATCCAGTATCATTAGCCTAACCTGTGTAACAGGAGAGTAAACTGCTTCACCAGTTTCCAACATTTTATGGTTACCAAATGGGCGATCAGCACCTAGTCGAAGTGCAAGTTCCCCATTATTGAGTCTCACATACAAAAGAGTGTTTCCAGGAATAGTTACTTCAGATGTTTTTGATTCAGCATTTGAACTTGCTTCTCGTAGCGCAGCATCTATCGAGTCAGTTGCTATCTCATGGCGTCTTTTGCGGGAGACACAACAATTTATAACCTGCAATCGCTGATATAGAAGACATGAATTTAGATCTGGAATTTCATCTATTGGAATGCCAGGTAGATATTGTTCTTCTGACCAGAATCTTCTCATCTGCATAACAAAACGATTCCAAATAAACTTCATTAGTTACAGACATAAAAAGGGTCGAGTGTCCTCGGATATAAGAAAACACATGCAAATTCAAATTAAACATGAAAACTATATGAACGCAAAGTCAAAGGTATCTACAAAATTTTGAACAATAAGCTTCGAGTACAAAAAGATTATTTTCATGATTTGTAACCATTCCTTAGATAGCAAAGTCAAGTTCTACATTGTGAACTCACTTCATCAACAATTCTGCACCAAAAAAGTGCCATTTTCCGTAGAGTTCTAAAGCTTCCTATAACTTCAGAAATCTTAACAAGAAGGCTATCTGGAGGAGCACCATGAATATCTTTAGGCAGGGATGTCACAATTGTGCCCTCTGAAGCAGTGTCAAAGTACCTTCTTAGAAAAACTCCCTCTGCGCATATCTTGAAGATATTACAATGGAAGTGAAAGATCCATGCGGCAAAATATGCAAGAAATTACTAGAATATATCATTTTTCCTCAAGTAAATCAATCATGAATCACCTGGACTGTGCATGTACCTGCATCAAAGAGTGAACAAATCAAAGATTGAATTCTCTCATCATGGCGAAATTCAGTTGAACTCTTTTCCTCCCTTTCACGAAGCATTAATGCCCTAACAGAAGACAGACTCAACCCAGACTTCTCCCTTGCAGGTGAAGAATCTCCTGATGAAGCAAGCAAACTCTTCATTGACTTGGATTTCTTTCCAGCCCTAGGTCAAGAGTATGAATATTGAGGTATCAGAAACAACTTGCGATGCAAGCTTGTCAAATAGTTAGAGGAGAGCAAAGTCAACACTAAAGAACCAAGTACCAGGGCATTCTTTATCCTAGAAAATAATTGTGCGAATGCAAGGTCCACCAAATAATCTAAGAAAAAATAAAAGAATTCAAGCAAAATATCAAAAATGTGAAAGAAAAGAAACTCACTCAACAGCTGTGGCCAACTGTTTTATAACTGAAAGGGGAGGAATACTATCTTTGTCAGTAGTCCATAAACTTTCAACTGATGGAATTATTTCTGCATTCTAAATAAATATGAGACAAGTTAGTATAAGAGAAAAAAATTATTTAACAAGACGGTTCTAAATTATATTATAAAGATTATGATTAATTCCAGACTCATCACCTCTGAGGGCATTGTATGTATTGACTATAACGGTCAAAGACACCTGTGGACTTACAAATGTTATGGGGTTTTCTTCAAGCTTACCTACACGGTAGGCTTAGGCATTAAGGTTACTCCTTTCCAAATTACTAATGTATGTAAAACCCTTTATCTCTAGTAAAAAAATTAGTTACGTGTGATATCAATACTTGGAAGTTGGATCCACTTACGCACCATGCTAGGTAACTTAGTAGAGATTATAAAAAGTTAAGACAAAATACATCAGAAAACACTATATATTTATGAATATTTAATACCTTTGCTTCAATATCATTTTTCATGTTCAGTAGGTACAAATTCTCATCATAAAATGGTACAGCCATTGTTGGATTTTCAACTTTTTCAGTATCCTCAGCAGCTTTCTTTCCTAGTCGTATGTTTTTGAACTTATCTTGCCAGTCCTGTTTTGTCCCTATGTTTGACGGTCTCCACCTCGAGTGCTTTGGTTCACTGTGACTCTAAAACATCCCACATTGCATAAAAACAACGCAATTATTTTACAACATCCGCTTCAGAAATTGTCTTCTACCGATGACATATAAACACTGAAACTCTTTTTGAAAACAATATAAATAGACATTTCAACATTCCATAAAAGTCATGACAAGAAAGTATGAATGGTGATAAGGTACAACAAAAGGTAAAACAGCCGGTCAACCTGATATCCACTTAAGCTCATGAAGTTGACCCCATTTCAAATAAAAGAACGTTGAAAACATATTTCCTCTCTTTAACTTACTTTCTTCAAAAGAAAAGTTTTAAAAACCGAAAAAAACTACAACACAATTGCCAGAATTCTGCAAAATTGATGGCAACGTTGAAGAATGAGCAGCTTCAATAATGAAAATTCAACGAACATCAAAACAAAGAGCATTAAAAGCACATAAGTCAATAAAAAGGAACTGGGTCAACATAGAAAAAAGAAAAACAGAATCATACCCTTATTTCATCTTGGTACTTAGAAGTCTGGTCGATGGGTGGTTTCACCAGATCCTTATGCACTTGTTTATCAAAATCTTCAGCGATTCAGAGACCGAAAATCATAGGGGGTAGGAAAAAAAAGTAAAAAAAAAAAAAGGAAATGAAGAATCTAAAAAAAAGGGAGCAAATTTAGAGAATGGATGAGATTGTGCAAACCTGATGGATCGGATTTAAAGTCGAAGAAAACTCGCTCCGCTTTAGCAGCTGCGGAATGAAAGGCAGTCCTCGCTTTAGAAACAAAGGAGGGCGCCTCCATAATCAGATAAAGCAAAAAAAAAACTCAAAAATGGAAATCAAAGATAGAAGTGAAATGGAGATGAAGGCATCTGTCCGAAATGAAAAAAAAATGGAATTTGATGAAACTATGGAGGAAGAAACCAAAATAACCAAACTCTTCTTGGCTTGTATATGCTCTGGATGTCACTTCGAAATTAATTATTTTAATAAAAAAAATCTTATTTATTAATTTTTAAATTTTTCTAAAATTGTTGTATAGTTGGGTTTTTATTTTCTTCTTACTATGATTGGTTCTTTCTCATCATGGAACTAATAACCCTATAAATGTAATTTATACCTTTCTTATTTCTCATTTTTATTTTTATTTCTTTATTTGGTTTTAAGAATTCAAATTTCAGATTTTCTTTTTGGCCGAGTGATAATGATTTGCTGCATGATGAATCTAACCTTAAATCTTACTAATAACTTAAATGGATTTAAATTCATGACCTTCTCAACCTTTATATTAAAAAATTTCAAATTAGCTTATCTACCGTCATAAATCACAATAGACTGTTACATGTATTTATTAAATTAGGTTAGTGCAGTGGAGCATGTGATCTATCTCATATAGATTGTGATAGTTTGCTTTTTCAAAAGTTTTGTTATTTAAAATAATTTTTCTTTATTAAATTTAGTGATGCAGTCTATTGTGATCTAATACATGTAGATAATGATACTTTTGTTAGAAATATTTTCATAATGGTCCTTTAAAATATTTCTCTTTATTAAATTAGGTTAGTGTAGTGGAGCGTTGTGTTTGAATATTGTTGCTAGTTGGGCTACACTTCTATTTTCGTAATTTAAGTATTAGCATGCTTTTTTTTTTGCGATTGAAAGTTTGATTATTTTCTCCATAATTACTGTATTAATGTTGTTGGTGACTTTTAGCCCAATAAAGCTAAAGATCATGATAATACAAAATGATAAATAAAATAATTTTGTATTTTATAATTTTCTTACTAATTTACGTATCAAAACCTATTTTTTTTCTCTTCCCTAAATTATATATTTATCCGATGTCAAATGCATTTTTTCTTACCAAAATTTGGGATCAACCTAAAGAAAAATACCAAATAAAAAAATAAATAATACAAAAGAGAACAAATAAAATGGACAAGAAATGTAATGAATTTTTGTTAAAATGTGTCCCTAAAGTTTTTCAAATTATTTAGTAAATTTATCCAGCAGAAAATTCATTACACTTAATTTTTCAGTATTTTTTATTTTATAATATTTTTTATTTTACAATCATTCTGCTTAAAATTTCTTCTAACACGACAACAAAGGAATTTAAATAGTGAAAATTATCCTAAACTTTGAAAAAGTTATATTAATAATCTAGGTTAAATAAGAGTTCAAAGTTTTCCACTCAACCCAATTTGACATCTATAGTTTATCTTCACCTTATTTACCTCGTTATCAATTTTCTCTCTCTCCTTCAATTTAATTTATCTTTCTTATGTTTCTTCTAATTTCTTTCTCTCTCTTCTTCCATCTTAATCTCCTTCTTCTATTCTTCAACCTCGAAAATTCTTTACTTTCTTCTTTGATTGTGGCTTGATTTGGGTGCCAAAAAGGCTTCAATGGATAATTCACTCTCTTAAGTTTTTTAAACTCAAAAAGTTGAAAAAGTAGGAGTTAGATGAACTCATCTCCTTGTTTGATCCATAAAGTTTGTGAGTCTCACTACTATATACAACAATTTTACACTTTTAACTCATATATCGTGGGTTCAAGAAATTTACAACTCCATAAAATTCATGCACGACTTCTTAGAGTTCATTATTTCACTTTTTGCTCGAAATACCCTAGATTGATTAAAAATTCACCTTTGATTAAGTTTTTCAATGAAACCTCCTTAATGCAGCCAAAATTTTAGAATTATGTCTCTCGTTTATGGCTTCCCTTTTTATGATTATTCCTACCACTCTAACTATCAATTAAATTATAAATTTTGATTAAACTACATGTCTTAGCCATATTGAAATCGAATGTGTTTATTTAAGACTAAGAACGCAACCAATATGATTAAGAGCTACATAGTGTGTTTAATTAATTAGTTAGCATAATTAATTGTTCAAGTTATCTTCAAACCTAATAAAACATGCCTTCTAAGTACATTGGATAACCAACATTCTTAATATACATGATTTAATTAATTACTGAGGAAGCAACCATGCATGGCTTAATTGATTAGCAGAGATGCATTTTCGTGAAGGGAGTGTCAATCCACACAAAACATACATCTAAATGAAACAAGGGTTCAAAGAACATAAATCTAACATATATACATTTACTTTATTGATGAAAATATCTCAAGAAATTGAGTTAGGTCTTTGTTTTAAAGAACTAGAAAATTCACTTAAATCGATAATTTATAGACAAAATATGGAGGGAAACATTCATTTCATATGTTACAACCTAAAAATTAAAAATAAAAAAAAAATAAAAAAAATAACTGTAAGATAGGATGATAAATGAAAAATTCGAGTCGGAGGTTGCATTTTCCTCCATCTTCCCTCTATTATGAGCTAAAAACGAAGTTCTCTTTATTAAAATTGTATGGTACCACGACGCTAAGAGAAAGACACTTTCACCCTTTACCAATGTGTAGTGTCCTAGCACCCAAAAGGCGTTAGGTCGCTCACGACCATCATGCAAACATCTAACCTCGTAGAGGCCAAGGATAGAGCCACACTGAGGCAACTCGCCCCTATCTATGTTTACTTAGTTTTTTTACTTTGAATCTTTTTCCCCTTTGTTTTCCTAATTTATTTAACTTTCTATCTTTTCAATTAAAATATTCATATTAAATTTTTATTCACTTTAAATTCAGTTTTTAAATTTAATTATAATTACACATAAATCTAAATAATTGTTATGTTTGTGGTTGAATATCGTAAAATAAACTAAAATATTTATAAATATTGTAAAATATCACTTATAGATAGATGTTAATAAACACTAGTGGACTATTACCATTTATCATGGATACATATTGATAAATGTCTATCATTGACATACTATTAAATTTTCAACAATTTTATCATTTAAAATCGTTTTTCTAATTTTTAATCTGCAATAAACATTTAAAAAATTAATTATTTTAAATTACAAGTGTAATCTTGAAATTTTCAAAATTAACATTAACAAATCTTTAAAAGTTTAATATAACGTATAACAAAATAAATTCTAACTTATCCACAAACTTAATTTTGTTTTCTTTTCCTAATTGAGACTTCATATTTAAATTTAGGATGCAATAGATAGTGCATTAATTAACGAACACAATTAGAAGAATGAGGACTCATTTCCTTCGATGGGGAATCCATTTTCCCATCTTCATGTGGCGGGAACAAAGAGGCAAGGATAAGGGTAAATACCCCCGTGGAGACAAAAGATGAAATACCTCCGTTACTGATTTTGTTGCCAATTCTAATATATACAGTGCTCTCTATATAAAATTTTTGCTGCGTCACTAGTAGAGGTGTTGTTGTGTCACTAGTAGAGGTGTTGCAATGCACAAATACATTGTCTTCTGCTATGTAGTGAGGGGGTTAGGCATGGTGCTTCTGCTAGGTAGCCTTGAGGCCATTTTTATCTTTACGTTTTTTGGTTACTATTGATTGATTTGTTTTGACCTGAATTACATATTGGATGTCCCGATAGTCTCCTTTCCTCAATTTTTCTGTCTAAACACTCAAATAATAAAACATTAAATTCCTCATAACTAACACGAGGAGAGCTATAAAACTTTTCCTAATTTGTCTAATGCTTAAAATTACCAAAACTCTCTAAAAGTCATATTCTACCTCACTTTCACTATATTTTGTGTCTACCATCGCCCGTCGCTAGCAAACTCCAGTCCCCGCCTCCATTGATCACCACCAACGTCCACATCCACCCACCAATAATTATATGTCCACCAACTTTAGCCAACTCCGATGACACCTCCACCAACCTCGACAATGACCAACTATATATTTTGTCTCATTTACATTAATTTAGTATAAAACAAAACCAAACAAAAACTTGTAATCAATCAGAGTTATGAAACACATAAAAGTTTTTAATTATAAACAACATTTTTTATGAAAATAAATGTTTAAATAAAAACTTCTTTCATTTTTTATGAAAATAAATGTTTAAATAAAAACTTCTTTTTTAAAAAAATATTTCTTTCCTAAGTTAATCAATATATGCCTTTAGTTTTAAAAAAATTAAAATTAAACTTGACTTTGTGAATGGGTTTCATAAAAGTAGTAGTAATAATAAAACTTATAAAATAGGTCGAGCCTACGTGGATTCTATGATGATTTACACAACACATTATATCTCATAGATTTGGATTTTGGAGCGATTTTTAAACTCTCACTTTTGACCATTCATTTTCATTTGAATTCAACGGCCATTCCATCTACGAATAGATCAATATGTTTTGATTTAGCTTTTAATTACTATCAATAACTCTTGATTTGGTCAACCTATTTAATTTATAAAATAATTTCAATGATAAACTTTCTATATCATCCATGAAATTAATTTGACCATTTCCCTTCTAGGAAATCTTCAATGTTCATGAATCTATAAGATCTTTAAGTGTACATCCATGCAACCTTTTCTATAATTCTTTAGATTTATATGTAAATGTGAGTAAAATAAGTTAATGGTAGGATTACGGTAAAAAAAAACCCTTCATTTTGTTTTAGGATATGAAACCGTTAAGACTCTAGAAGTGTGTAAGACTTCAAAAGTTCAATCAATTAATTTTTTTTCTCGAAAAGATAACAAGTCAATGACTGATTTCAAATGTCTGCATGTTAAGAATCAATCGAAAAAGATTAACAAGTTAATGATTGATTCAAAAATATCATCAAACTATAATGGTCCTTAAAGAATAGTCAACAAAGTGAGTTGTTTTTATTGGAAAAGACTTCCTACTAAGTATAGCAAGAATAAACAAAAATAATAATAATAGAGAAATCAAAATAAAACAATAAAAGTGCAAAAAGATTAATATGGAAAAAAATCCAAAAAAAAAAAACCAAACTAAAAAAATTTCACTATTTCACAAGCATTATATACCAATAACTTGACTGAACTAGTAAATCAAGCTTAAATGCTTGAAACTAAAGATATATATTTTTGCCAATCAATTTTCTAAATCTTTTATATGCAGAACAATTAGTCTTCCTAATATTTTGCTAAAGCACAATAGTTTTTAAGACTTATTTATCGCTAGTTTTGACGTTTTTGGCCAATTTCATGTACTACTAGAATTCAAGAGCTATAACTAGTTGAATTGAGGACTGCTCGAACTTTGAGGTGGAAAAACAAGAACCTTAGCATGCGATCCAAGAGTTCAAGTCTTTGGGAGCACAAATTTATATAACAACATAAATATAGCATATAAAATTTTAATATAGTGTTTCTTAAACTGAAAAATGTTTCTAATAAGTCCGAACTCTTTATTTTTTGTGTCTAACAAAGGCATAAAATATAAACGTTGCATCAAACAAGTCTCCTATATATCCAAAATGTTAAAATTTAAGGGCCCGTTTGGTAATATTCCTGTTTCCTGTTTCTATTTTCATTTTTTAAGAAACGGAGGTGTTTGGTAACGTTCCATATTTTTTGTTCTAAAAAAAAATAGAAACGTTTCTCATTTTATAAAGAATTATTTAGAACAAAAAAAAATAGTTTATTTTGTTCATCTTTTTATCAATTATTTATATTTGTTTCTTTTTTCTTTTTATCAATTGTTTCTATTGGGTTTTTTTTTTGTAAAGGTATTGTAATAAATGCAGGGGTGGGGAGTTAAACCACTTGTGATTTCCTTTTTCGTCCTCTTATTTCCATCTTATGCCCTAAATAACCACTCTCCACGTGGTTTTCTTTTTCTTCCTCTTATCTCCATCGTTTTTTTCCAAATAACCATCATCTTCCTCTTCCTCTCATCATCTTCGTTGTCTTCCACTTCGCCTCTCATCGTCTTCCTCTACACGACGCATTTCTCTTCGCTAGATCTAGGTTTTTCTCTTTCTCTTTGCGTGAATTGTGTTTTCGTTGTGGATTTTCGATGAATTTGTGGGTTTTTGTTAGACCTATGTTTTAGCCGTGAGTTTTTGTCTTCCTCTTTGCCATGGGTTTCGATCCTCCTCTTCGTCGTGGGTTTTCGTCTTCCTCTCGTTGACTCTGTTCTTCAAATCTCAATCTTCATCTCGTTCTCCATAAGATTATAAGAAAACCTTTCTATCTAGGTTTGATAATTTTTTTTTTTTAATGTTTAATAGAGGACATATATTTTTGTTTGACATTTAATTGAATTAAATGTGAATAAAATTTAAAAAAAATCAAAAAACGGTTATCAAACATATTTTCTGTTTCTGTTTTCTTTTTTTCAAGAAACAAAAACAGTTATCAAACACATTCCTGTTTCTTGTTCTAAAAAAAGAAGGAACATGAAACCGGGAACAGATAACAAGAAACAAGAAACAGTGAACGAGAACGTTACCAAACGGATCCTAAATGTTATACTAGATATAATTTTATATATTTATAAAATATAATAAAATATCATATCTATAAAAAAAATTCAATATCTATTATAAATATAATATAAAATTTTTGTTATAAATTGTTAATACTTTGAACCATTTTATAATTTAAAATAGTTATCCTATATAATTTAGGAAAAATGTGTAAAGCAATGAAAATTTGTTTGCTCCACATTCATACGACCCGACCCGTCACAATGTCACAGAACA
The DNA here is from genome assembly GCA_025688845.1 of Cucumis hystrix. Classification (NCBI taxonomy): domain Eukaryota; kingdom Viridiplantae; phylum Streptophyta; class Magnoliopsida; order Cucurbitales; family Cucurbitaceae; genus Cucumis; species Cucumis hystrix. Next base: position 22,489,870 of record CM046888.1, read on the forward strand.
TATAAATTCAGTTTCGCGGGCTCGTCATCTGAGAATACGCTTTTGAGTTTACGCGCCCTATTCGGGACAAATGGAGGAAGTGGATGAAACGGAAGCGGTGCCTCAGGTTGATCGCTTTCATCCTCCTCTTCTCTCTGGATTTATCTTTCTTTCACAGTTTTCTTTTCGTATAAACAAGATCAATCCAATGCATGACTGTTCTTTGTATTGTGACTGTATGAAACAAGAAAAGTTATGAATTCGATTTTAATCTTTTCTGCATTTCTTCTTCTTACAATTCATCTCGGCTTGGTGAGAAATGGACGGAAAGGAAACTGTGATTGGACTAATTCATTTGAAGGATTTTGGACTGGACTACTTATTCTGTTTTGTTGAATTTTACTATGAATTTAATTTCTGTTAATAATTCAGTTTGGATGAGAAAATTGAGGAACAGAGAGAAGCGTGAAACAGTTGATGTTTTCGAAATCAGATTTATTGATTTCGTACAGTTTGAAAACTAAGTAAATGTGGAATGGAAAAAAGACGGAAGAGAAGAATAGCGAATCACGTGGCATTTATCTTCTAAAGCAGGAAAATTTATGGAATAGAGATGATAAGGAGATAGATTTCTTCATAATCTCTGTTTACGGTGAATTTATGTTATTGATATAATTAATGGATAAATTAACTAATAAAAACTTTCCCAATTCAACTGTTTAAATGGATAAATAATATATTTTATTTCGTCACACTTTACTGTATCTTGAACTACAAGGCTTAAAGTCAAACAAATTTAGCAAATTTTAATATATTGCATGAGTTCCTTTAAGTGAATCAGTGTCTGTGCTGGCGTGTAACGAAATCTAGAATGGGGTAAAGTTAGGCACAAGAGAACTGATGATGCATAATGTGAAATGAAATTGGAGAGTTTTCCTGTCTTCTATTATGTTGAAATTACAAATTCGCTTCATATTTGTTTGTAGTTTTAATTGAGAAATGTTTTTCACTGGTTTAGTAGTTCACCACCTTCCTCACTCTATTTCCCTTTTTATCCCATCCCTTGAACGACAGATATACATGGCTTGTGTCAAACATGGACAAAAGTGAGGATCTCTCTTACCATACTACACATTTCTTCTTGGGTTCCTACCATTTGCTTGGACATTTGTTAGTATAAAGAGGAATTTTATGCAAGAAATTTACACTTATTTGAAGTATAGAAGCATGCCAATAGCCGATTGACTTTTTTTTCTCTTTGAGTGAAAGGTGATTGACTTTTATCTGTATATTAGATGCACACTGATACTATCTATTGCTGAATAAATATCTAAAATGATTTTCTATCATACTTACTGGGAACTAATGTACTGTGTACATCTTCTGTAGGCATTGACCAAATGAAAAACTAAAACGTGTTTTTTCATAATATTTTTGTTGCTAAGTTCTAAGGGACAAAATGTAAGGTTATCTTGGTAAAAGGAGGACGTAAATATTCATTAAATATTTCTGAATTGTAAGACATGCATGGCTTAGCAAGTTTTCTTCTCAGAGTGGGAGTTTCATACTATGATTCTAGCATCCGCCAGCTTCATGTGCTGGAAGTTTGGGAAGATGGCAGCATGGAATATCCTCTCATTGATCTAGGTATGAGTACAAGCCACCTTCTAAGGATGTAAGCTTTCTGATATGGTTTAATTTAATTGGATAAGTTGCCTGATATTATAGCAGGAGAACTTTAATGAGATTTATCATTTCGTCATTACTGTTTTAATACCATTGCCACTGTTCACATATCTTTTCTCCAAATTTCTGCCTGCAGTTATCAAATTCTAATATAGCTTTGTGTATCATGTTTGGCCCTTCTTTTTCTTTCTTCTTGATTCAGTGAAATATCAGGCTAAGCCCCTAATGATCTATACTAGCACTAAAAGTGAGGAGTCTTTCTTGGCTGCTTTGCAACGGAGTGGTATACTGACTTTTCCTTATTTTAATTTTGGAATATATTCTTTTCGTCATTGCTTAACTTTTAAGCAATGCAGACGGGATGTCTGAGGCTCCTACAGTGAAGCTTGTGAAGAGTTCAATTTTCAGCTATGAACAGGCCTGGCACAGGTATCAAGCACAAAACTATTGTTTGATTTTCATTAACTATGGAAAATATTTGAATGTTGCAATCTTCATTCTTCAGGATGAGGAAAAACTTTTACTTATAAACAGGCTACTTTGATCCCTGCCCTTTGACTCTCTAACTAAAGTAGTTCATTTATTGGTTTACCGTCAATCTTTTGCTGCACAGATTGGTATACCTACGAGTAACCGGAATGGATGATGGATTAAACATCAAGGAGAGGATTTGTTATGTAAGTTGATGACTGATACATATTTTTCTCACTTCTTTTGCATCTCTTATATTTATGGCTAGAAGTTCAGTTATATATTGTAAGAAGACCTAGAGCCTGCTGAGCTGGTGATGCTACTCCTTGTTTTCAAACTGGTTCAACATTTGATTCTGTGAACATAATAACTTGGTTAATTGGTTATTGAATGAACAGGAAAACATTAAATTATATGATACTATTGGAATTTTATTGGGGATTACCACAGAATTTATTAAAATAAATAATAGATGAACCATCCAAGTTTGCTCATTTTTCAGAGTTACTTTTTCCATGTACTTGCCTTTTTCATGTGCATAGACTGCGAAACGATCTATGTTTATCTGTTTAATATTTATTTTCTTTTGTTGTTTGAATCATTAGCTAGCATCATTTGCAATAAGAAATTTTGTATTCTGTTAATGTTACTTCCATTGAAATTTTGCTTTCTAGTTCCACTGCAGTATCAATTTAACTTTTTAATCTGGAATTGAACAATTATTTTGGTGGGGGATGTTTTCTCCTACCCTGAAATTCTAGTTGAGTTCTATGATGGACATGGAAAGTGACGTTCAAGTTCGTGCTAGTGGGGGTCTTCTTGCCATACTGGAAAATGAAAGAATCGTGGACACGCTTGAACAAAAGGAACTTGGAACTTCATCAATAACGATTGATTCTGTCATAGAAATTTCGCTGTATGCTTTTATTTGTCATCTTATTAGCCAGTTTACTTGTCCTTGAAATTTGAAACATATGAGAGAATTTTATGTTAATCCCTCCTTCTGATAAAACAGAAACAACTTTCTAAAACTCGATGCAACAGCTTTGGAAGCACTGCAAATATTTCAAACTGACAAACATCCCAGCCATATGGGCATTGGAAGAGCGAAAGAAGGGTGATTTGAGAACTTACACATCAGTGTTGCTCTGAAGAAAACTAAATCAATATTTCTTATTGCAGGTTCTCTGTATTTGGCATGATGAATAAGGTTTGTATGTATTGGTTTATTTTATAATTTGAAGCACATATACATAAGTTATTGATACAATCTTTTCTTTCCAGTGTGTGACACCTATGGGTAGACGCCTCTTGAGGTATGCATTTTCTGCTACGAACTTACAGACCCACCCTTTCCTCCATATATTTCTAATTTACCAAAAACTTAGATAATGGCTGTTTTTATTTAGAAACTGGTTCCTGAGGCCATTACTGGATCTTGAAAATTTGAATAAGCGACTTAATGCTGTATCCTTCCATTATTTGACCATATAGAACTGAGCTTGTATTAAATGTATAAGCAATATGTATTATGTCGTAATATTCTGAAAAAAAGAGAAAAATATGCGCTTGTTCTTTAACACAATAAAGATATCATTCTTTATTTCTTCCGATGAACTGATGCATTCCTTACGGGAAACTCTAAAGATTGTCAAGGACATTCCCCATATACTCAAGGTAGAAGGGCTTCTTCTATTTTTCATAATTTCTATTATCTCTGCTCTTCAAGGACATTACCCACAAACATGGACCATTAGTTTTCACTTCTAATTGGCTTAATATGTTTATTTTTCAAATTTTCTTACGTGGAAGAAATTCAATTCCCCAAGCTCAACGTATTCTTCTGGTGATTGGACTGCATTCTTGAAGGTATGTTAACCTCCTTTTTATGACTTTTTTACTGTTGTGCATCTAATTAGTAATCATCCACGTCTGGAAGTGCTCCAACTGTTGGTCAAAGAGCCATGTGGCCAATGTCCAAGCTATGAGAGAATTGTAGCACCATTTTGTACTGACAATGTCTCAACTTTTGCTCACCATTGGTCTCCTTGTGACTTGTGTGTCACATCGTGTAGTCAAATCAAATAGTGAACATGTAAGGTTGGGAAGATCATTTTTCCTTGTCAATTTTGTACCAGAATTCCCTTCATCACATCAACTACATTTCTAGTTATCATGAAATTTTATATTAATGAGGAGAAAATTCGGGGTGCTTTGGCAGCCAACTCTCTCTCTCCATTTTTATTATTATCTTATATTTTCCATCTGTTCCTCTCCATATTGTGATACATATTTTCCTTAGCGATAAATTTTTAACTTTTATGTTGTTCTTTTTTCTTTTATTTTCTCTACTGCAGAGTATTTGCTCTCTTTTGCACGTGAATAAGATATTTGAAGTTGGCATGTCAGAGAATCTTAAAGAAAACATGAAGTACTTTAATTTGGACATTGTTGAGAAGGTACTCATAATATCTTTTTTTACTGACTTCTGCTTGATCAAAATGCCATTTTAATAAGTTTTGAGTAAATCTTTGTTTATTGCAGGCGAATACATGCATTACAACAGAGTTGGCTTATGTTTATGAACTGGTCATTGTTTCTTACTTCCCTGTAATTCTATTTATATTTCTATTTAATATGCTGATGTTGCTATGGAAAAAGAAATCATGGGTTTCTTATAATTTTGGTGGTGAAACTAGTAAGGGGCACTTTCCCTTCATTGTGCCTTTTAAATGTTTATTACTGTGATTTAATTTTCTATTGCCCATTGGATTGCCATTTAAGCACTTCTGCAATGGACCTCGTGAAATATTTTACTTTTCATCTTGAAGGTTATCGGCGTCTTGGATGTTAGTAGAAGCAAAGAGAAGTCGTATGAGACAATTGTGAAGGAGGGTTTTTGTGAAGAGGTAAGAGATAGCTAACCGGTTTAAGTGCTCTTCTCACCCAAGTATTACTATATTCTTAGAGCATATTTATCCTGTCCAACAAGATACTGATTATTCTCTTACTGCCATCTTTCCAAGGTTAGTTTATTAAAATGTCGGTATATTATGGATAGAGTTAATTTGTTGTCTTTAAAAATAGTAATGAACAATTCAAATCTGACTTGGTATTTAACTTTTATTTATGGTATACATTGAATATAAACTACATATTCTTCTTTTGGATGGCTAATAGTTGGATGAGCTGAGGAAAGTCTACGAGGAACTGCCTGAATTTTTGGAGGAGGTTGCGTGTTTTAAACTTCAAAAAGTAGACCTCCAGTAAAATGTATGAATGAGCTTTTCTATTAATTTCGCCACTCCTTACAGGTTTCTTCAATGGAACTTGCTCAATTCCCTCAGTTGTGTAAAGACACGATTGCTCCCTGTATAGTCTACATACATCAAATAGGTCGGAATTCTTTCCAGAGTACTCCCTTGAAAAAGTTTCTTTAAACTATTCATACTTGTAGGCATTTCGGCTGGATAATTGAGACTAAGCATATGAAATGGCCTATTAAAGTGATATACAATGATTTTCAGTGTCTTGTCACCCCATGTATTGCACCTTGCTAGAGACTAGGATATGATCATTACCATTCATTAATGCGGTGAAAAAGGCAAACTCACAAAGAAAAAAGAAAGAAAAGAAAAGCTACTCGTTTTCTTGCATGATCAGTGTTATTCACATCTTGTGTGTTACTGTTTTCATTTTCCAGCAATGGCAGCCAGGATTTTTATCTCTCTCCTCCTGCCCAACCCCTTCCCCCCTCCAGGTTATTTATTATGCATATTTGAAGAGAAACTTGACGAAAGCACATTAGAGATCCTACAAGACTTTGAATTTGCTGTAAGTTCTTTACTCTTTGTTATGATTGATAATTCTTACATCATTCAAATTTCTAAGAGTTTTACACATGTAGTTCTCTGATGTGGATGGAGATATAAAAAGATTCTTTTACCATAGTCCAAAAACACGAGAATTGGATAATCTGCTTGGAGACATTTATCACAAAATTTTAGGTACTTAGTTCCTATTGGATTTTCTTATTTTCTTGCAGTAGATTATTTTTTTAAAAAATCTATTGGTTGGAATGTTTTAGCATAACCATTTTTAACTCCAAATTCCAATTTATTTACAAAACTAGCATGTAACAGATGAAAATTAACAAAGAGAAAAATGCCTTCAATCTTAGTTTCAATTGTCCCGCCCATTAATTAACACTTTAAATATTTGACCTTGCGTATAATGATGTATATTGATTTCTTGAAGATATGGAGAGGGCAATTATTAGAGACTTGGTGTCGCATATACTTGTTTTCTCTCTGCATCTGCATAAGGCTGTAGATTTTGCGGCTGAACTTGATTGGTGAGAATAAGTTCTCTTTTTCACTTATGCGTTGCCATCTCTACATATTACTCCTTTCTCAAAGGACTCTGAATAGCTAGCAATCCCATTGTATGTTTGAACATATATCAATCTTCTTGATGGTTTTGTACAGCTTTTTATCTCTAGCTCTGATTGCTCGTCAGAACAACTATGTAAGGCCAGATTTAACTGCAGATAGCATGCTTGATATTAAGAATGGAAGGTTGGAACCTTTGAATGTGCAGCCATGTTGAATATTCACTCAAACCCTGATAAGTGAGTACTTAGATTAGTAGTACATTCGTTGTAGGCATGTTTTGCAGGAAATGGCAGTAGATACATTTATTCCAAATGACACGAAGATTTTTTATGATGGTAATTTGTAATTGTTGGTGCATTACATATCTATGTTCAACATCAATCTAGAATACACGTCTGTTTCTAATAATTCTTTAGTTCATGTCTTTTCAGGAAGAGTTAATATCATTACTGGCCCAAATTATTCTGGTAAAAGTATCTATGTAAAACAGGTAAATAAATGTCATATTTCCTTTCTAGAATGGTGTGCTATCATCCCGTCTCTCCCCATGTTATTGCATATTTGGTAAATTCATTATATATCTTCAGTATGTGTTGGATTCATTGGATCAAATTACTATTGTTCATCTGTTAAAACTATGCCTTTCAAGTCATTTTGTGGTAGTGATGCCCCTGAGAAAGCCGAGTACGTTCCTAAGATTAGCAACACCTAAGATTTGCAACTCCTAAGATGTTGTTGATCAACTCCTTAGAGATGATATTTTAGAAGAGGTTATATTCAACTGTGATTAAAGTCTGGCAGACCAGGGATTGAGAGAGCTGAGTTTTCTAGCGGGTGATTCACTATTGCCTAGTATGTAAATAAGAAATTAGCTTGACAGTCTAAGGTTCCTGAAGAAGCAATGGTATGAAACGTGGCCTATCAACTGTTCTTGCCAAATTTGTGTCCCATGTATCATATGTTTCATGTGCCACAACTTCATCTTGTTGACAAACCCGACTATAGCTAAATTGGTTAAGACATGTACTCAAAGTTTGAATCTTCCACCTTACATCTTAAACTAAGAGGGGGATCTCTTTAATTCTTGCTATCCTTCTGCATAGTTAGGTGAGCTAAGGTGGCTAAGAAGTAATAGGTAGGGCTTGAGCAAAGCCTTTGCCCCTTTTATTATGTACATTAATGAGTTGAAGAGGAATAACAATTTTGCATAGTTTTAATCCGAGTTCTCTCTCACCTTCCAGGTTGCTCTTATCGTATTCTTGTCTCATATAGGAAGCTTTGTTCCAGCAGATGCTGCGACAGTAGGTTTGACTGATAGGTATGCCTTCTATGTAATAATATCTTCCCTCATTCTTCTGCTGCATTTAAATTATTGTTTGTCAATGATTGCAAAACGTGATTCCACAGAATATTTTGTGCTATGGGGAGCAAGCATATGACTTCTGAACAATCAACTTTTATGATTGACTTACTTCAAGTGGGGATGATGCTGAGGTACATTTGATAAATAGTTTCTAACTGCATAACCAGAAAAGCAACAGAGGTTGCAATATATTTGTAGAACAAATTTTGATTGTTGCAAGTGTCTAGTGTGGAAACTTAGATTCGAGGGCCTGAGCAATGGCATGACCTTAACAGTTAAATTTGATACTTCTCTATCATTGATTTGTTTTATCAACAAAATACACTAACCCTTCTATTTTAAATACTGTAATTGTGAAAAATTTAGGCAGGCAACTTGTCGATCTTTGTGCCTGATAGATGAATTTGGTAAAGGTACCCTTACCGAAGGTTAGGCTCACCAATTTACACTAACTTGAATGTACCTTTTATATGTTGCTTATGATTTATGTTTGACAGTTCAAATGCGTAGGATGTTAGTAAACTCACTGTTTTGTCTGTACATTTAAGATGGCATTGGTCTTCTAGGTGGAACGATCACCCATTTTGCAAGTTCTAATGACTCTCCAAAGGTTTGACTCCTCCTTAAGAACATATGGTTATGATTGCTTGGTTAAAATCTCAATTATTTCGAAGCACCAGCTCTTTGTTTTCAAATTCTCTGCTTTAAGAAACTACTTTATTATTCTTAAGCCTGTGTTCATCAGTTCACCTCAGTTTTCATTTTGACTTAAATTTGTATTTGTTTAGTCAAATTTGTTTTATATTTATCGTGAGTTTGTTATTTGTTCTGTTTTAGTACCTTTTAATGAACTTGTATAAGAATTCAAAGTAGTTGAATATAATTATGAGAAAGAATTCAAAGTAGTTGAATATAATTATGAGAAAGAATTCAATTTATACCCCAAACCTTGGGATGGTATCACTTAAATCCTCAAACCTTCATAGCTTAATCAATTTAGACCCTCTATTAGGGTCTCCTTTTACATGTGTATAAGACCTCTTAAAAAGTAAATTAACATAATATATATGAGGGAGAAATTTTGGGAATGTGACCAAAGTCCCACGTTGGCTAGATAAGGGGAGGATCGTGGATATCCAAGTGAAGACAACCATTTCCATTGGTAATGAGGCTTTTGGGCTGAGACAAAAAGCAAAGCCGTGAGGCTTTATGCCCAAAGTGACAATATCATACCATTTGGAGGGTCGTTACTAACAAGAGACAACTTCTTATCAAACTTTACATGGAAGTTCACCCTCCTGTAGGTACAAGAGCGAAACAAATTTAATACTTATAACTCATAAATTAATTAAAAACAATATCAAAAAGTACAAACTTATATAACTCAAAAGAAAACTTAAAATGACAACCATTAAATTGAACAATTAAAGAGCAATTACGACAATTTAAAGCAAAACAATAGCTACTACAATCTAAAACTATTTGCAAATAAAGCACAATTTTAACTTCTATCAAATCCTAATCACTAACTGAGGTTTGTCACAAGACCTATCAATGACAGAAGTCTATAAACGATTAAACCTATCAATGATTGAGGTCTATCAATGATAGGTGTTTATCATCGATGGTTTTCATGCTCATTTGTAATTATGTTTGTTGCTATTATATCGAATCAATAGGGTATAAATATGGTACATAACTAAGAATTATATTATTTTACTTCATGTACTATTAGACAATGTCTTACGTTTTTCATTTTCTTTTAAGTTTACAATATCAATAATATTTAACTTTTTTTTTCTATCCACATTGTTTGAAAATTGCCATATTTGCAAATTATTTATTTGTGTGACATATTTGTAAATATGGCAACCAACATTGATACCTATTATCATCATCCAAAATGTGAAAAAGAAAACTTACTAACTCCACAGGTAGAAGTAGGTCCTCATACAGTCATACTTATTCAAGAAAAACCTGTGGTGTTTCTTTTAGCTACTTTCATAGGATCTTGGGAGAAGAGTAAATTTGTTTGAGTGATTTTGAATGTATTGCTATATTTCAAGTGAAAACTAGTGAAAACGGTTATATAATGCTAACAAAAAGTCTAGATTGATTGATTTACTTATGAAATTTTTGTGTTTTAAATAAAATAATTATTAATTTGGGCTCTTAATTGATACAATTAGCAGGGTAAAATTTTGTTTTTTTACCCTTAAGTTTCTGTCAGACGTTTAATAAAAATCTTAGGTAATATCATTTCCAAAATTTGATGTCATATACATGTCAAAATACAAAATGCATGTAATGGCCACGTAATATTGATGATAAATATGATATGAAAACTCAACTATAGGGATCAACATAGATTTATATGCAAATTTCGGAGTTAAAGATAAAATATTTTGTGTTAGATTTTGTAAAGCTGCTTCTGGATAACGAAAGGCGTTCACCATTTTGCAAATTACGTAGGGTTAGGGTATCCTTAAAATGAATGCTCATTTTTCCAGGTGCTGGTGTGCACTCATCTAACTGAGCTAATTAATGAGAGTTCACTGCCAATGGTAATTCATTTGAGTTTTTCTATTCTAGAACATTTGTGATCTTGTGACATGAAATTTTTCTAATTCCCATTTCACTTACTTTAGAGCGAAAGAATCAAGTTCTACAACATGAGTGTGATACGACCCGACAATGATTGCACTGAAAATGAAGATATCGTATTTCTTTACCGGTAACATGTGATACTCTTCTTTTGCTAGGTTGCTAATAATCCTAGATAGTCTATTTTCCTATTAGTTTCTTTAAATTTGAAATTGAAAAAGAAGATAGACATTTTACAATTTATTCTATTGTATTTATGTTTCAAGAAAAGAAGCAGGAACCTTTGTTTTAACTCAACTTGCACAGACTATAAGTTGAAAATAAGATCAAATTTCCTTTATTTGTTGGTTTTCATAGAGTTTCGGTAGATAAATATCTAACAACATATTCAACATGCTGTGCTAATCCTTGGTAATTAACTGCTCTAAAGTACATTATCTCTTGATGAGTCGCATCATTTGTTATCTCTGGATGGTTGTCTTACGGGCCATATTCTCAATTTTAACCCTGCTTTAGCCTTAAGACAGGGGACTTAATACACTCAAATTTCTCATGCTTGACTATAATCTTGTCTTCGCAAATTGCAGTTTGGTCTCAGGACACGCACTTCCCAGCTATGGTAAGGAAATGATATAAATACATAGTTACTTCTTTATGTAAATATACTTGACACTTGCTTACATATACAAACATAAATAATCATAATTCGTAATCTGTCTTCACCATAGTATGTAACCTTCATGCATACATACACTTGCTTAAATAATTTCACAACTTTAAATTTATATTCCGCAGGTCTGCACTGTGCATTGCTTGCTGGTATATCTCAAAAACAGATGAGTTCTACATATTTCTTCATTCTTCATATTGAAATTAGATTTATTTTCCCGTTCGAACACTCGTTCAAATATCCCCAAAGAAAGACGTCAGTTTGCTATAGAATTTTCCTGTCAAAAAAGTTTGTAGTGTCATTTGATTGTCTCGCAATTACATTGCTATCATTTTTGCTGCAAACAAACCCTATTTCTTGTATAGGCGTTCCTGATGAGGTTATTAAGAGAGCAGCATTTGTTTTGGATGCTATGGAGAATCATAAGCACGTTGAGCGGCTACACAATGAGAATTTATCCGCTCAAGATAAGCTATACCAGGTGTTTTATGATTTCAAATTTTCCGTGTTGTTATTTGTGTAGTTTGCACTATTTATGAAGCTTTACAACCTGAACTTTGAACTAAACACAGGATGCGGTCGATAAGTTGCTAAGACTTGATGTTAACAAGTGTGATCTTGGCCGTTTCTTTCAGGACATATTTCTTTCTTAATCGAACATCTCATGGGTAATGCTTTTTTATCTTTACAATATATCTTCTTAGTTATAAAATTGCAAATTTAAATCCTTAATTACTGATGCTAGATGATATATTTAGTTAGTTATGAAGTCCGAAAAAAGCTTCAATTACATCTAAAAATGATTCCACCTATTTAAATATTGACATGCCCACTGTGTTATGACTAGGGACGTGCATGGAAGATTTATGCCGATATTTGTAATCTGTAAGCATTTGTTTTAACATTGGTTTACTCACATCCTTCACATCATGCCAAATGGTCGCTTTTCAATTATGTTATGTTCATGTTTAAGCGATTGGATTATATATAGAATTTATTAGAATCAAAATTGAAACATAAAATGAAGTTTACCTAAAATTAAAGTTTGTCATAACTAAGTCAAATTGATACCACTATTAAGATGGAAGGACTAAATTTGTAATTTAACTCTGAACAGTTCCTATGTTAGTCTTTTGAGGGAAACTTTCCGATTCTCTCCCCTCAGTGGAGGGAAGTTTCATACATAAAGTTTTAATGGATAAACTAAATAGACTTAAAAGACCATAATAGCTTAAGGCAAAAGTTAGAACATGACGTTTGGAATCTATTGATAACTATCCAATTGAAGTAGAATATTCCAGTTTTGGCAGTTTATTTAGTTGAGTACTCAACATCATTTGACTTTTGGAATTTGTTTGAATTGACTTTTTAAATGTTTAAATAAGTGTACAATAACACAAAATTTGTTTATAATTAATTAAAAGGTCAATTTAAGTAGCTCTTGATTCTTGTAACTTATTTTGTGTCTAATAGGTATTTAAGGTGTTTAGTTCTTAAACTTTTTAATTTATACATGAAGTTATTGAATTTTTCATTTTAATGTTTAATAGGTCTTGACCTATTTGATATTTTCTATAATTTACAATCATATTGGATATAATATTAAAAATTTAGGTTTTGTTAGTAATTATTTGGTTTTTTTTTTTTTGTTGAAAATTATGCTCGTAAGTCTAACTTTCACTTCTATATTTATTTGTTGTGATCACTTCAAAATTTATTTGTTGTGATCACTTTCTAGTTCCTACACGTGTTTTCTATAGTATTTTTAAAAATGTGTTTATTATTAGATTCTGTCTATGTACATTTTTCCTAAAAGTGAAGTTTACACATTTATTCATGAACTTCATTCTTTATCTACTTGTAGCTTTTTCACAATTATCTAGAAATTTTATTAACTCTACAACTTAGATTTAAACGTCTTAACTTCAGCATCCAACTTATTACCTCCATATTTTATAACTTAATTTAGCACCTCAAATGAGTTTGTTACTAATTAATACATGTTTGGGAACCATCTTTCCTTTTACTTTCCAGCTTTTTGTTCCTCTCTTTAGAAAACGGAAAATTTAAATAGCAGAATAAAGAATATAGATTTGTTTCGATATTATCATTTTTAATAAAAAGAACAAAAAGAAATATTTAGATTAGATCACAATTTGAACAACTTCCAACAAATATATAGCAAAATATAATTATCAAACACTAATAGATAATAATAGACTATCAATCTATTATTGAGATAGACATTAGTGTCTTTCAATCAATAATAATAGATAGTAGATAGTGGCTTTTTGCAATGGTTTAAAAATATTTTTAACTGTTTTTTTGTTATTTAAAACAATTCTAAATTTCAGTAAGTGTGGTTTATGGTTTAAACTTAGTTGATAGCAAGAGCTATGGTAGATGAATAAAAGATAAATAGGGAAAATTGTAGCAGTAGAGTTTTTTTTCATAAATAAGTTAGAGATGTATTTATTAGAGAGAAATATTTAGTTGTGGTAAAAACGAGGCACAAACATAAATATCGAAAAAATATAATATTAAAATAAATATAATATAATGTATAAAAAAAATCAAATTTTCAAAATTTTCCACCTTCTCCAAATTTCATGGATTTCTCTCTATGTGTTATAACTTCACCAAATGTCACTGTTTATAGGCAATTTGGTAATGAATTACATGGTCACTAAGAGTTTCTTCAAGACATTTGGCATAGGAGTTGGATGAGAGGGAGAGCACACATGGTTGTATGAAGACTAAGTATAATTGATAATGGGCATCTATTTTACAAATATTGTAATACTCTTCTTTAGAAGTCCATTACGTATATAAAATGTCTCACAATGAAAAAAATTCTAATGAAGAAAAAATAGTACATATTTCATATACTTATAAAAATACAATTTACTTCCTCCGATGGAAACATCATTTGAGATCTTTGAGTTGTCGCATTTCAATGTTGTACATCAATTTTTCAAAGATTGTTGGAGATAATGATTTTGTAAATAAGTCTGTTAGGTTATCCTTTGAACAAATTTGTTGTATCGTGATATAGTCATTTTCTTTAAGATCATATGTGTAGAAAAGCTTCGGTGAAATGTGTTTTGTTCTATCGTCTTTAATATAATCTCCTTTGATTTGAGTTATACATGTCATGTTGTCTTCGTAAAGTATATCATTGGAAGATTTTTACTATAAGATAAGCCACATGGTCTATGAATGTTCTGAGTCATTAATCTTAGCGGTACACATTCTCGATTAAGGAGGTGGCTATTATGGTCTATTTCACTAATCATCGTGATACAGTGGTTCCTTCACAAGTGAATGGATAACTTTTTTAGATCTAACTTTGTGTGAATTAGATAACTATCTAGAATCTGCAAGGCAAAACCAAGTCAGAATTTGATTTATTTGAATAAAACAAACTCATATCAATTGTGCCTTGGAGATAACAGATTTTATGCTTAATTCAACTCAAATGTCTTTTTTTAGAGGATTGTATCTAGCTAATAAATTTACTAAAAATGCAATATCTAGTCTTGTATTATTAGACTGATACTTAAGTGCACCAATTGCACTAAGATTTGTTAATTCTAGACTAAAGAGTTCTTCATTATCATCTCGAAGTCGAAATATATCTTTTTTTACATCTAGCAAACAAATTTGCATTTGAATGTTCAATGGATGTGTTTTATCCATACAAAATCTTTTCAAAATTCTGATTGATAAACAAATATCTCATCTATTAAATGCTCAATTTGTAAACCAACACAAAATTTGGTTTTTCTAAGATCTTTCATCTCGAATTCTTTCAGAAAAGGTGTTTTTTCAAAAATAGAAAAATTGACAAACTATTTACACTCAATAGAACGAACCACTAAAAGACAAAATTAATTACACTTATTTTTCTATGAAGTGTAAATATTTTGTTTTTGACAATTTTCCTTCAAAAAATACTCTATTACCTTTGAAAGCTCTTCAAGAGTTTAAATTATATTTAAATAATCACCACATACATATACAGTTACAATAACAAATTATGACTGTGATTTCTTTTTAAAATCGCATAGAGATATTGGATTATTTTGATATCCTTCTTTCAACAAATATCCACTCAAACGATTGTATCATATTCATTCTAATTGTTTCAATCCATATAATGATTTCTGTAACTTTATTGAATATACTTCTCGATACTTGACTTATATGTAAAAACAAGGTACAATCGTTTGTACCACGGATATCGAAAAAATATAATATTAAAATAAATCAAGTATAATATATAAATAAAATAAAGAAATTTTTTTTAAAAAAAACTCAAATTTTCAAATTTCATAGATTTTTCTCTAATATAAATCCACAAAATGTCGTTATTTATAAGCAAATTAACAAGTATAAGTTAGATTATATGACCACCAAGACTGAGTGTCTTTAAGATATTTGACATAAAAGTTGGGTAAAAGGGAGAGTGAGACATGACTAGCATAGATGATGAACATCTATTTTACTAATATTTATAATATTAGTAAAATTTTATGGAAAAAGTACTATATATTGGCAAAATATGCACTAGATATATAGTATTAAGTTTTAGAGAGGAGATATAGGCCAAATAATACTAGCAATATAGTATTAAATCTTTGTCAAGATGCCAATAATCATGTTTTTATGGATTTAACATGAATCAATATTGTAATACAAGAAAAAAAAAAACAATAAATATCACTAATGTAAATATAATATAAAAAAAGTAGATTTGTTAATTATCAAAATGAGCTTGGCTTTCCAATATTGACTAATTTTAACTCACTCCTACAACTTGAAGGTTCAAGCATCCATCTACACTTCTTGTACTAAAAAAACATCTTACCTTATTTAAAAATTATAAAATGGTTTTTACTAAAATTTATTTTTTAGAACTTTTAATTTACTTTTAAAAAATAACTCTCTAACATCGACATTTTATCAATATTTTCATAAAAAAATTTGTAAAATTAAAACCCCAAGAATTATATTGACGATGTTATTCTAACTCTTAGGAAAAAAAGAACTTCACTCTTTAGAAGTATTTTTCAAGCTTCAAGTGTTTTCTCGTAAAAAGAATTTTAAGATGGAATAGACACCCACCACACATAATAAAATGTATTTTGATTAATAAAATTCAAAGTTTAAATTTATAAGAGAAATAGAGATTTGTAGTTTGAATCATTCTCCTTTTAAAGAATAAAAAATATACATATATATATATATATTTCTCAATAGATACAAGTGGTTCCGTTGAACTTCACTCTTTATACATTCATTTTGAACGACGTTGAACGAATAAGAGAAATATTTTTCATAAATACAAGTGGTTCCGTTGAACGACGTTAGCCATTTGAAAGATGATAATATTATCAAACTTTTTACTAAAACCCTAAAAGACCTTCCACTGCCCTTTCCCCCCTGCCCGGCTGCCCCTTCCTCCTCTCTATCTTCCATTTCTTTGGGACTGACCTCCAAAGCCTTTGCGAAGCTCTCCGATAATGGCAACTTTTCACCTCACAAATCTATCTTCTTCTTCTTCTTCTTCTTCTTCCTCTTCACTTCACCCTCAATTTCATCACAAGACATCCTTCTTTCCCTCCAATTTTCCCTGGACCTCTTCCTCTTCTATTGTCAAGCGGAAATTCCCGTCTCGGAGACACCATCTTGCTGTTGTGGGCTGCTCATTTTCCCCTATGGAGTCCGCTAAGATTAAGGTTGTGGGAGTTGGTGGCGGCGGCAACAATGCCGTTAATCGCATGATTGGCAGTGGTTTGAAGGTGAGTTTTTTCTCCTGCATTGTATAATTTTCGCTTTAAGTTCGAGCATACACGAGCGGAAGTTCGTGTAGATTTGTGCATTTCTTAAATGAAGCCGGTTATGGGTTTAGCCAGTTGGTTCTTACGTCTTCTGGTGATGAATGTGTTTCTTAGTGTTTATATAAAAAATTCTTGGAACTATTATGAATTTTGTGACCATTCGATTAATATTTGTTGCTTGGGTATAATGGAGACTGATGGTTATGGTTATTGAGTTTGGTGTTAGGGTGTTGATTTCTATGCTATAAATACGGATTCTCAAGCTCTACTACAGTCTGCTGCTGAGAATCCACTTCAAATTGGAGAGCTTCTGACGCGTGGCCTAGGTCAGGAACTTGGCCTTTTTCTTTGGTTCTTTTGGCCTTTTGGGAATGTGTTCTGAACTTCGTGTGGCTATGTACCCTTTGTGGCTTAAGTAGTTTTCAGTTGACGACTATTGATGAATGTCTTTGACTCTCATTGATTTGTTTCTTGATAGAGATGCAGGTACTGGCGGGAATCCACTTTTAGGGGAACAAGCGGCAGAAGAATCAAAGGAAGCAATAGCTGGTGCTCTCAAGGGCTCTGATCTTGTCTTTATAACGGCTGGTATGGGTGGAGGAACTGGGTCTGGTGCAGCCCCTGTTGTTGCCCAGATTTCCAAGGAGGCCGGTTACCTGACCGTTGGTGTTGTTACTTTTCCATTCAGTTTTGAGGGAAGAAAACGATCATTGCAGGTAGGTTTTTTCTCCTTTGCTAAGATGAATAATATTTACCAATTTATTTATTGATTGGTTCCTTTGAGATTAAATGGACTCAACCTCTTCCCTACCTCCCTGGGGTTTAGATTATCTTAGAGATGTGGTGTTTCATTGGGTGGGGTGGGGGTGGGGGATTACTAGATATTTCCATTGAAGATCACTGTTTGTTAGCAATATCCAACAAGGCAACAAGTCAATGGTTTGTGTTCTGCCTATTGGGGGTCTTTTAGTTGTATAGTTGTGGAGTAAGTTGGGTCCTGATTTTACATTATGTTTTCATGGAAACAACGGTTGTATTTAAAATATCATTCCCTTTTGGTTTTGGATAACCTGGGGGTGCGCAGGCCTATTCTCAAGTGATATGAAAGATTTTGACTTCATAATTCTTTTCTTACATTTCAGTGTTTATTTCTTCTCAGGCACTGGAGGCCATTGAGAAGTTGCAGAAAAATGTTGACACTCTTATAGTGATTCCCAATGATCGTTTGCTTGACATTGCCGATGAACAGACACCTCTTCAAGATGCTTTCCTTCTTGCTGATGATGTCCTACGTCAAGGAGTACAAGGAATTTCTGATATAATTACGGTGAGAAGTGTTTGTAATTTATTTCTTTCCTCCACATTTGTATGTGAGATGAATGTTTGGTTTGAGTTAAAAGAAAAATAGAGAAACTAATTCGAAATGGACATTCATTGTCGTGTTTGATGAATTGGAAGAGAAGGGTCATGGTGTTGCAAAAATTTAGAGGTTTTAGAGGAAGCTTAAAAAAGGAACTAGAGGAATGGCTCCCTCGAAGATGGGATTAGATGATAGCTGAACGTCAAAGTTAAGTGATGGTGCAGTCACAACGTTGATTTCTCTCTCACTCTCGCTCAAAGTATTGCACAAAAATGCTAGTACTGGAAGAAAGAATAGTTGTGTGTGCACGAGGCAAATTGCAGTTTACTGGATTCTTATGAGTGGGGAGTAAATTTGAGAGTTAGATTGTTTGTTTCTATTACTAATGTTTATGATCCCTGACGCCTTCTGCTGATAGTATTGATTAGTTGCGACTTGTTTTGGAGAAGGTGGTGACTAGAGAAACCTTTGAGTTTGATGGAAATCAAGGACTGGTCTTTACCATGGCCCATGGGAATGGAGAAATCATTTGATGATGTTTTCTCCTTTCTAACAAAATTTTCCAAGCTGGTCAGAGGATCTTCTGTAGGGGGGAATAATGGGTGTTAATGTGAGAGATTGTTGTTAGAGGACTAGGGGGGTCACTGACTTTATCATTGAAGCTCACATATTTTTCTTCATGTTGAAGTGGAGTGGCTGTTGTGGATCTTGACAGAAGTATAGAGTTATTTTATACACCGAAGGACAAGCTTGACAGAAATAAGGTTGTTTTGAGTCTTTGACAAAGAAGTATTGGGTTATATTATTAACCCATGGATGAACTTGACTGAAAGAATAAGATTATCTTTTGAATCTATGGATAAGCTTGACGGAACAATAGGGTTGTCCAACAAATCTACAACAGCCTACCAAATATGAGAGCTTATGATGGCTGTTCTTGTCCTGTGCAACTATAGGGGGTAATAAATTTGATATACAGTAATACAATCCACCATTAACTTCGTTTGTTTTGCTTGACGTTGAGAAAGAGAGAAATCCATTTATTTGAAGAAGAGGATCATTCTCAGGTTGTTCTTTTGACAATATTTTCTTGAATTGAGAAAGAGAGATTGAAAGCTAGAGAGAGAGTTTCTGGGAGAGTTAAAGATTAAGAAAAAGAGGGGGAAGTAGAAAGAGAGTGAGCTGAGATCATTTTATGGCCCACAATACTAAGGAAGGAGACTAACATGATGATGGCGCTGACCTCCAGCCTATTTATATATATATATCAAAAATTGAATCATCGAAGCACATTGCCCTACGCCTCATCCCTTTTGGGATAGGTGTGCCTAAAGGTGGCATGCCTTTGCAAGTACACGCTTTCATGGACATTTCAAAACACTGGTCGATGAATTGCTCGCCCACATACCAATGTGTTTGTTGTGTGGCACTGGCTGTGTTGCATGCATTGCAGGTTTTTGTTGGGGCCTCAACTGTTTCCAAGTTTTCTATTGTTTTTAATTTTCTTTTTTTGTCAATATTATAAGTACCTTTAATGAGGAAAAAGTTTGCATTTGTGTCATTGCTAGTGGTGTAATATTTATTTAGTATTCATTTCCTCATTTTCCAGATTCCAGGGCTGGTGAATGTGGATTTTGCTGACGTGAAAGCCGTTATGAAAGACTCGGGAACTGCAATGCTTGGAGTTGGTGTTTCCTCTAGCAAAAACCGTGCAGAAGAAGCAGCTGAGCAAGCAACTTTGGCCCCTTTGATTGGATCCTCAATTCAGTCAGCCACAGGAGTAGTATATAATATCACTGGTGGAAAAGACATAACTTTACAGGAAGTGAACAGAGTGTCTCAGGTTATGAACTTTTAGCTCTTTTAACTTAATGCATGGATTGTTTGATATTCTAGCTACCTTGCTGACTTAAGGCTGTGCGGTTTTCTTGAATTGTTCAGAAGTTTGAATACAAACTGATGTTTTGTTTGGGGATCAATAATTGGCAGGTTGTGACAAGTTTGGCAGATCCATCAGCAAACATAATATTTGGAGCAGTTGTGGATGATAGGTACAGTGGAGAAATCCATGTAACTATAATTGCAACAGGGTTCTCTCAATCCTTTCAAAAGACACTGTTGGCTGATCCCAGGGCATCAAAACTTATTGATAAAGTGAGTGGAGGAGGTCAAGAAAAAAGTAGCAAGGCTTCAACCCTTCCTCTTAACTTATCGCCTGCCGCTTCACCAACAGTTCCTAATCGAGGTCGAAGGCTCTTCTTTTAGCCAACATTCCCATTCTTGCAGAATTTTCATCTGCCTTAGAAATGCCTCGTGAATCAATGTCTTGTATATGTTATGTTCGTGCAAGTTTAGTTTAGATGTTTTGACTTGAACGACAACAGCCTTAACAAGCATCACCTTCCTTCCTACTGGTGCTAATTACATTGATTTGTAATCAGCAATTTTTCATCTCTTGAATCAAGTAATAGGTTCGTTGATTTTGATTGTGAATATGATTGTCTTTCATGTTTTTGTTCAAAAAAAGATTGAAGTATTGCAAATTACACACTATGGTTTATTACACCAACTTCTTATCTTGCGTATTAAAACAAATTACCATACAAAATATCTCTCCAGAATGATTCAAGCACCCTTTTGATATATCTTAGTCATATTTTACTTCATTGTTATAATTGCTTCCATGAACATAATCTGCCATACGATTGTTCATCAAAGATTTCACTTTCTTCGGTTCAAATTTTTTTACTCCACTATTAAAAAAAGAAGTAAAAAGTCTCGAAATTCACCATCCAAATTCTTGTATTCCTAACATGGACTCAATAATCATTTTCTATTTCTATTGTTTGTAGACACGAAGTAGCAAATTTGATTCAAATGCTCGAATACCCCCTCTAATTTCTGACATGAATAAATTTCTTGGTAAACTATTATTACATAAAAACTATTGTTTTTAATTTTATGTAGACGTGGTTATAAGTATCTTATCTACCAAACACGAAATGAGCTAACAAAAGTTTTAAATTCAAATGATTAGAATCCAGAACAAGTAAACGTCTTTGATTTGTATGAATTAGATACAAAACCTCTCCAAATTCTAAGGACTTAAACTATTTTTCAAAAGGATTCAACCACCTTTTCAAAATTCATTAGTGTTATAATTACAACATGATCACATTCTGTACCTAACACAATCTAGTTTGCTTGATGTAAACATGAAAAACAACATATTTTATAAGGGATTTTCAAAATGGTTCACAAAAAGAAAGATAGCTCGGGTTTTGGGATGAAGGAGAACAGATCTTCCCCAAAAAGTTGAAAAAGCGAAGTTATCAATGGCCCAGCATCCAAATCCTCTTTCCATGCTAGAGCAAGAGCAGTAGAACCTTTAAATCCTAGCTCCCCTTCCCTACCTGGCCTCGTTTCATTTGGGAAATTTCGAGCAACACTGATGTTTGAACCTCCAAGTGGTGTTGGAAGCCCTGTTGTGGCTCCTTGCATATCGACCATCATGGAGTTCATTGGTATTGCGCCCAATGTGCTATCTGTTGCCATCTTTTTTAGTGCTGGTTGCTGCACTGTGTTGTCCAAAATGGCTTTGCGTTTATCTACAAGTTAAATGGAATTTTGATAAAGTTTTATGACAACTTTTATCTTCCATCATTGAATCTCTTTGCAGCCCAATTTCCAAAAGAAAAAATGTACACAGAAACCACACTTGGCCTTTACAAATAGCCCGAGAACAAACTTGACATCGACCATGTTTATTTAGGAAGTTAGGATTGTCACTTTATTGTAGTAGTATGGTTGATTCATTTGATTTTGCATTAGATTCCACATAGAAATCGTAATCCTTAGAGTTGGGATAGGGGAAGAGATCATACTTGAAATTGTCTTCACAACTTTCCCATTGATATTTGCATTTATCTTCGAAGTACTACGCATTGGTGGAGATAGAGAGAGCGGAAAAACCTTCAACCAACCATGCATACATTTACCAGCTGCATCCTTAGGAAAACAAGGGTTTGTTAGTCCAAACTTAAAGATACACGCTTCAAGGCTTGTAATAGCAATCCATACAAGCAAGGCTAAGCATCAATTGAAAGGTAGATGAAACATGAACCAACCAGTAACGTCCTATGAACTTGCCAAGCTTCATGCCTCCTCATTTCATTCTTTTGCTTCTCCATCTCTAAATATTGCATATAAGGTTCAAGATTTGGTAGTATAAACTGGCGAACCTATTCATCAGTCAAGATAGACTATCAATTTCACCTCCATGAAATCAACACATCAGACATGGAAAAAGAGGCAAAATGAGTCTTCGAATTTAAAAAGAGAGACAAAAGTGCCAGATTTTGTGTTTGAAAACCACAAAAACAAAAGATGGCAATCTTTCACTCAGTTGAAATGATAAGGATAAATAAAGGATTTACCACATCAGGACCAAGATCTGCTAACCCCCGAACTGCGCCATAATGCTGAGGCAATAATTTTGAGGGGTCCAAGAAAACATGGAGAAGAGTCTTTGTAACACGAGGTTGAATATTGTGATATACATGCCCAAATCTGCAAGTGTTAAAAATAATATCATAAGTAAAAAAAAGGAGAAAAAGAAACAGAGAGAAAATAAAATGACGAGGTCTAAGCATTCCCGCACTATAACTTTTCTTTTTAAGGGGCAACCTGTTTGACTCTACAACTTTGGGTATCAAGGAAACTCGTAGAAAATTAATCCCTAGGTAGGTGGCTACCATGGATTGAACCCATGACCTTTTAGTTAGTTACTGAAACTTCTCCTCTTTTACCACTGAACCAACCCATGATGGTTTTTTCCCGCATTATCTTGAAGGCAAGGAACGCAACATTATCTCTATGTGGGTTTTTGCATGAGCTTTATGGCAAATATATTGGAACAAGAAAATGATCTAAATCAAAAGAATGCACAACTTTTTTCGAGGAGGGAATGTCAGTGTAATAGCATATGATTTCCTATTCTAGCAGACAAGGCATCCCAAAGTTTTAATTTCTAACTCACAGTTTAAATCAGACATTTGAAAAGAGGAAGATTACAAGGTTTTTCAACCTGCTTTATTTGTTAGAGAAAAACTACCATGGTATATAAAAGAAAGATGATCACCTTTTGCATATCAAAGAAACCAGGCTTGCTGCTAAGTCTCTAAGCTCCCAATGATTGTCAGACAATCTTTTACCTAATTGTTTGGCAACAAGGCAGGTAATGATGGATGGCATCAATTGGTGTAACTGGAGAAAAAAACAATATACAACATCATAATAAATTTATCTGTTTGAGTAGATATTATCATCATCAATCAAATCAAAAGAAGGAAATTTTAAAATTTTTATGATAACGTATAGATCTATCAGCAAAGTTCAGTACAATTGATAAGCAGATAAATTTACCATCCTTCCATACTCACATAAGGTGCCATATGAATCTGTGGATTTCGAAGAAGGCACCAGACCATCCTCATCAAAGCAATCAAGAGTTGATAATTACATAGATTTTTCGAAACCTATGATGTAGGAACCATCAGATCAACATGATTGGAAATAGATCAATTTCTTAAAAAAGTGTTGAGAATGAAACGGAATACATCTTATGGGTACCTCATCGGCAATGAAGCAAGTGAAGTATGGAAGCAAAGGCTGAATTCCTGAGTCAACTGCCAGGCTCCTTAAAGCTTCTCTAAAGAGAATAGACCCAGACTTGTTCAAGATAAGACCCGTTATTTTCTCAAAGTAAAGCTGCAAAAGAAAAAGGTATAAAACTCTTTTCTCAATATAGATTACATAATTTCATTCTAAGATACTGCACCTGAAGATCCCTTGAAATCACATGCTTAGTAGGTGCTTTTGAGTCATAAGGAAGTTCTTCCTCCTTCAAGTCGGATTTCTTTCCATCATGGGGTTCTACAAGCAAAATGGATAAACAATCCAAATGACTTTGTAGAATTGGTTTTAATAGAGTATGTTCAATGGTCAAATGAATACCAATGCACCTTAGACCTGATCCCTATAGATCAAACAAAAAAATAAATCGCACTGGACAAGTGAAAAAACCACCTTCAGTCAGCAAGCTCTCTGGAACTGCAGGCTGAACACCTTCAACTGCCAGCCAGTGAGTAGCAACTGATGTATCAACCGCTGCTTTTGCTAAAGGTGACTCGATAACCTGCAAAAAAGCATAAACTTGAGTGGTTAAAGGATCTTATATATCAAATAAACAGGAGCATTTAACATGTGTGTAGCTCTTACATTATTTAACTCCACATCCTTGTCATCAATGTAAAAGAGATCCTTGTGTCCAACAGCTCTTTTGAACCGCAAGCTATCGCATGCAGCAAAGCCATATATTGGCTAAGGCAAGATATTCATAGATAAAAATAGGGGCTATTAGATGTTGGTCATAAAATCCATAGAACATGATATAACACATACAATATATAGCAAATAAAAAATGTTAGCATACATGAGTCAATGCTAATACTAAATGAAAATGTGGCTAGATAATTAGTTTACTAGATATTGAAACAAACAAGTAACGCTAGCAAATTTATTGATTAATAGAAATAATAGTCAAACATTCACTACCAATCACAATACCAGAAAGTGGAGAAACTACTGAAGTTGGATTTTTTATGAATAACTAATGATCATGCGGTGAAAACAATTAGGTAAACAGAAGCAGTCGAGTGTTCGATGCAACAACTGAGAAAATACTTCAAATATTTACTTTCTAACCTTGTTGAAAGAAAATTAAAAATTAAAAGAACCGATTACTTAAAAGAGAATTTGAATAGCAGCACTAGAAATACTCCTCAACATCACTAGTGAGGAAAACAGGGGACAACGAAATACCTAGATCTATCAAACACAAAAATTGGAAAATATTAAAAGTAATAACAAGAAAATCGAAAATACCTAAATAAAATTCCAAACGGATGCTAACTACAACAACAACAAAAAGGTAAAAGAGCGAAGAACGCAGCTACCTACACTGCCATAACTCACCTCTAAGTTTCTTAATTTAAGTGCATTATCAACATCACTGGAAGAGAGAACAGTTCGCTTTGAATGACGCATGCATTTAACTGCCTCCTGCATTTTAATAACAATAGAAATCAAACAACCTTCAAATACTAAAAGCCCTTCCAAGAATAATGAAGAAGTTCTAAACAATATGCTTGAAGCCTAAATGTAATACATACATACAGTACGTCTAACTTCCAGTGAAGATCAATATCAAATAACCAAAAGGAAAAAAAGAAAAAGAAGAAAACACTCTTATCTGTAATTACATCTCCAGCAGCGATGTAATTGATATGCTCCTAATCTATTAAAGCATTAAATCCTCAAAGAAAGACCCAATCTGTAATGAGAATACCTGCATGATTTCACGGACCCGGTACTCGACATCGGGAGTGAGTGCAAGAGCAACCTCAGGGGAAAGGTTGGAAATCCCAATGCTCTGCGCAACGATTTCAATCGATTCCTTCGGAATAACGCTCATATTATCGAACTATGTATCTGTAGGTGTAGGTGTTGGTGTTGGTTCTGTACAATTTTCCCTAATAGGTACAAATTCTACTAAAGTAACATATACCTGGATTCGACAGAAGACTTACAAATTGTTAGGTCATGAACAAGAAGCAATGAACACGAGAAAGAGGAAGTTGCAGAAAGCTCATAGAGAGTAAATTCTACGAATTTAGGGTTTAACAATGAGGGGATTGAACGCACCTGAAAGGAGGAGAAGGTCAGCAGCAATGGCGGAAAGCACCGGCCGGTCGTTCTCCGGTTCAGAGCTGGCCGGCTGGGTCCGTTGAACGCCATGAAAATAATCAGTCATTACTATAAATAGTTTTGGTTCAATTATAAAAAATATATTTTATTTTTTAAAAATTATATGAATCAAATTCGTATTTTAAAATTTCAAACAATGTATGCTTTATATATTTTTTAGTTTGTTTTGTTTTCGTTTCATATTGGTATTTCTAATTTAAACTTTGACTCATTCTTGTTTTATATTGGCATTTGTAATTTGTAATTTAAACTTTTGATTCATTTTGGTTTTAATACTTTTAAAATATTTATTTTAATATACATTGAAATTTTTGAATTACCATTTCTTTTTCTTAAAAACAAAGGGACCAAAACTATCACTTTTCAAAATTTTATAAAAGACGTTTCTTTTAACTATTTCACAAAACTCCTATATAAAATGAGATGTTTCTTTTTCAACTAGTGGTAAAAAATCAAACCTCAAATTTTGAAATTTTATTTCAAATTGATGATCATATTGTCCTGTTGAGTTTATACATTTAATTTTACAAATGTCTTGTTTTTTCCAAATTAAAAATAAAATAAAATCCAGTTTTCTTCCAATTATGACTTAGTCCTCGTTTCTAATAAAGTTGATTAAGATTAAACATTCCTTTAATAAACTTGTTAAGAACAACAAAGTCAAGAATAACCCTTGTAATGCAGGCTGAAGGTGGTAACTGAAGACCAAGATGGACCAAAAAAAAGGGTTGGCCCAAAACAGAATAACACACAACAAAATCTACGTACAATTACTTTTTAAATTTTTTTATAAAAAAACTTAGAACAAAAACTTTTCATGCCTTCATTGAATTTTAATAACTCTACTAACGTATACGAATTCCTCTTTAAGACTTCACTACAATTCAAGTTTTTTTTTCTCCCTCATTTAAATGAATTCCCATTCCACAAGACAGAAATGAAGCATAATACAAGCTAATATAACTGAACAGTTCTGCATTTGGTATTAATCATAAAGTGAAAAATCTTATATACCCATATGATTGTTTAACATTTACAAGTATTGGACGAGCAGCCATATGACAGTGATGAGAACCACAATACCAACCACAGACAGAAGCATTCCAAAGCAAGAGCAGCTCCCCTTTGCTCGCTTGTTCATTATACCCAACCTCTTCTGCACCCTCTGCACAGATAATTTGAAGAAATTTAATGCTTGTTCATCTTTGATTTGATGTGAAGATTGTTATGAAATCATACATAGTCTCGCGCTCACTAGAGGTCTGGAACAACCTTGATATGTGTGTGTGTGTGTACATATGTATATATATACAGCTAGTAAGAACAATAATCTCTGTAGGTACCGAGTCTTTGGGATAACATCTTAAAGTAAAACCATGTAAGGAGAGCTTATAAAGTTAGATAATATCATGTTATTATGGAAATATAGAAATGCACAGATCCTTACAAGATATTGGCTTCTTGAGATCAACATGTAACAAATGTTAATAGTAAAGGAAGAAAGCAAACAACATTTCAGTGAGTGATTTAGGACTTGAGGGAGATCTCAAGAAAGGGAAGGGGTCTATATACCAGTTTATCTTGTAGTTTGGTTACCTTTTATCTTACACTATCACAAAATCCTCGGGCACAAATAATCATCAGGTTTCTTCAGTTGAATATTCTTTTATAACAGCCAGTTTCGTGTTCAACATAGCATTCCCATACCAATTAATCAAATTTTCTTGTCATTTTTGTGAAAGAGGCATCACTTACATGCATATTACTACATTTAACTTCAACTAGTGAGGATTTACCTCTACATCCTAAAGAGATCTATAGCCAACAAAGAATAGTAGATAAGGATTTTACCGCTAATTGAGAGTCTGTAACATCAACATGTTGATCTAAGTCATCCTGTAGAGAAAAGGACAATTAGATGACATGTAAAACCAAATCTAGCTGACACAGAATGGAATATTTCATAATGCATAAAGCAAACAAGAAATCATACAATTAGGCGAGTGTGAAGATCGAGTTCTTCATTGACTGCTAATGCAATATGTTTTGTACTTGTAATAGTCTCCTCCAGCTTTTCAAGACCTTCATCTTGCTCTGTTTCAAAATCATATCAGAGACGACCCAAAAGGGAAGTATATAAAAATAGTGAGACTAGAGTTGTCCAACAAACTTGCCCTTCATGATTCGTCTTTGAAAACCAACAAGTCCTTGATTGTCTAGTTCAGCTGTCTTGCTCATTACATCCGCCGATTTCATCTCTGGGCCAAGTAAACTGTCTCGGTTAGCAAAGTTTGACATGTCCAACGTTGAGGCCATCTGCTTTACTTTTGATCTCATCTGAACAAGCATGTCTGTATGTCGATTTATCTCCTTTTCAGACCTGCATACCACAAGAAATGACGAAACTTGGACTTAGGAATTAGAATTATGGTTCAAAATTATATAACAATTCAGAGAAAATAAATTCAATTTTGGTCCCAAAAGATTTTGGCTTTGTGTTTCTTTCGCCCTTGAGGTTCGAAAAATAGTTTTCGTGTTTTTGTTGAAGCATGGATCAAAGTCAAAGGACAAATCTGGAAAGAACTCCCTCGTCTTACTCCCCTCCCCTTCGTAACTCTCATGTTATGATGTAGTAGTGATGAGGAAGGAGAGCAATGGCATTTCTTGTGGAGGCAACTGGGAGTTTGGCAATGGAAATTCACTGAAGATGGAGAAGGAGAAGAGAGAGAGAAAGGCACATGAACTAAAACTAATAAAAAGTATAAATATAAATAAAAGCCACCACATCATTTAAAAATTTCCCCTCAAAGATATCATGTTATTTTGAGTCATTTATAGCTCTATCTTCCAAATCTCAAAACCAATGTTTCTTTTGATGTCTCAGGGATAGACACTGAACTCATACCTAAAAACTATCACTGAAATTAATTTGTGTATATATCATTCTCAACTACTCATTCCGTTAGAACACGGAGACTCATCTAAATCCCAAGGTTAGACTTCATATGAATAATTATATTCTACGTTTAATTCAAAGGAGTATATGCATGACAAAAACAGAAGCCAAACCAACACGCTATAACATTATTATAGCACTATGTAAATAAGAATTTCGATAAATTCAATCTAAGATATGACATACAGGGGCTGCTTTACAGGAAGTTTCAACAAAAGAGACTGTAAGCCATCAACTTTAGTCCCCAAAATTGTGATCTTCCTCCGAATGGCCGAAGCATGACGTTGGGATTCTGGTCCAGTTGCAGGAAAGGAACTCCTTTCAGAAATCATGTCATTGATATTATCACCAAGCTTAGAAGCTTCATTATATTCCTTTATCCATAAATCAGAAGGTGCCATCATCAACCTAACAAGCAGAAACACATTAATAACAGTAAAATGAACTCTTATTATCTCCATTAGTTAGACTAATAAATACTCCTAAAATCAATGTTCAAGGTATAAACTATGATCTGTCCAAAAACAAGCACCTAAATGTTTTTTGACAAAATTTTTCTTTAAATTAGAGAGAATCAAAACGAGCTAGCATGTCCTCAACCTAATCCTAAAACCCTAGTCCATATTATGATATTTTTTCAAATGAACACCTTGATTTAAACTCTTATTACTTAACAAGTTACATCAGCCATTATTGACCATTAAGCTAACCAATGGTGAGTGAGTTAAAAATTTCCAAATGTCATGATCAAATATTCAAAATTCAGAATATCAACATGGGTATGAGTATAGCCAATTTATAATAACCATCGACCACAAATATTAAAAAATAAAAATGGGAAGAAAATACAACGGAAAATGATGACAACTAAACATATGACAAAATCAGATGAACAATTCTTCTCTCATTCATCTTACCAAAAGAAACAAAACCGAACAAAAATCAATCAAAATAATCTACAGTTCTGATCAGAGAAACCCAATCCAATGCAATGTCCGGCAAATTCCAGAAATTGAAGTCCAAAATCAAAGTAGAATAGAAGGCGAAAGGAAGCAAAAATCTTAAGAACAGGGAATTTACCTTGTGGGAGGAGGAATTGAAGTCTGATTTGAGTTGAATTTGGATCAATGTCGTATTGACCACGGCGAGAGAGGGAGTCAAACTCCCTTCGTTGACGTCTTCGTAAAACGGAACGGGAATGGCAGGGGAAACTCCATTAAAAGTACGTCGTTTTTCCCCTTTTGCGTCATCCCGTTTTGTTGGGTTGCGTCGATTATGGTTTAGTTATTTTATTAAAAAATATATACACACTTTTTAGTTAAGAATATATATATTTAATATTATCTCCACTTGGACGGCCATAGTGTACTGTGGAAGAAAAGGGAATACACGTTTCTAAAATATACTTTCATTTTGACATCTTTATAATAAGTGCAAATTGGAATTAGTTTTTTTTTCTTTTTTCAAAATGGGAATATTTTTCTTCTTATATATTTAATTATTCTAGTCAGCTTTTTTATCCTCGTAAACATATGACCTATTAGTTAGTTATTGAGAGAGATTAACGATCCTAGATGGTTCGGAATATTGTTATAAGATAATAAATATGACATTTTCATATATCTTTTAAAAAATCCATAAAATTAGATAAAACATTAAGTAAGATTATTTTGAATAACGATTGTCGAAAATATTTACAAATATAAAAAAATATCACAATAGACCATGTTACATGTTGACCCCACACAATAATTTATTTTGATAACAATTCATCGAAAATAGACTATAATATTTTGTTATATTTTATAAATATTTTTGTTTATCTTGCTATATTTAAAAAATAACCCAAATATTGAACTATGGATTTAGTTCTAAACTTCTATTTTACTATCTAATAAGTCTCTCAACTTTAAACTACAAAATTAGTTTCTATTTTGTATTTGGTAGAGTTTTTAAGTCTGTACAAAAATCAAACCTCATCATTTAGAGTTTATAGTACAAATTCATGTTACTTAGACCTTCATCCATGTGTGCTTAGGGTTTCTCTTTTTTTTTTTTTTTTTTTGCAAAAGTCTAAGCACAAGTTTCTATGATTAAAACTTCGATAAATATTTGGACATAGATGGGGTCTTTTTATATTTTTAGGAGTAATTGTTAGTTTAGCCTGTTAATTGTCATTAGATACACCAATGATTGGTGAGCCATTAGAACAATTGGCAAAAAAAAATTGAGCATGATTTCAAATAACAAAACTTTGCAAATGAAATAGAAACTATAAATCTGGAGAATTATGATATATACAAATTTCATAACATATTTACCTCGTTATCTTTTAGAACAATAACCCTACATTTTCAAATGTGCACTTCAACTTCTAAATTTGAAGAAATTGATTCAAAATATTTTATCCACTAACTCATCAGTTAATACAAATCAAGAGAGTGAATGATATCCAAAAAACAAGAAAGAAAACAGTGAGTTTGAACAGAGGCAAGGTATAATCATCAAATTTATAAAGGTGTGTTAAATGTTCAACAATTAGTATAAGTGCTGAAAGCTTTGAATAATCAAATGTTTTCACAACACAGCTTTGTGGGGGAAGGGGATGGGGGAGTGTCAGAATTGAGCCATTTTTACCCCAAATATAATTAGAGATTAGATAAACATACATCATGGGCCTTTCCTCTTCAACTAAAGGATTAAAAAGAAAAAATTGAATGTAATGCAAAATAGTACAGTTCAATTTTTCCTACTCCATCTCTTCTTCAATTTTTTTTCCTTATTTTCTTTCAAGGTTGAGCCGAGGCGAAGGATGATTTGGTGTTTGAGACCGCCGAGAATATAAACAACAATCAGAATCTGAAGTCGGGATCGACGTCCATCGCCCAAGCAAACTTTGCTAGAAGAGATTTGTTGAATATCTGTGGGAGTAGGTTGTGATTGTGAAGAACAAAAATGAGAAGGAAATTCTTGAACTCCATAAGAAAACAAGATATAGACAGTTTGATTCAAAATGTTTTACTGTGTGTATCATGAATGTTACAAAATTATACTCACCTTTTCAATTGGGACTTCATGACGTTTACACCATGCGACTGTGATCCGAGGATCAAGGTAGTTAATCTTTGATGTGCCTAACGCTACAGTTTTCAAATCCTCTTTAGTCTTCATATCCCGCTCTATCTTCTCGATCTTTGCGTTCGTTTGGGATATTTTCTTCTCTAACCTGTAACATGAGTTCCTAAAAGTTAATTAAACACTACAAATTAATATATTAATGTGACTTTTTTAAGTTAATGAAGAAGTTTTACGCTTCCGGGGTCAAGTTCCTCTTTTGCTTTCCATCAGAACCTTTTAAAGGGGGCTTTCCTTTCTTTGCTCTATCTAAATCAATTTTCAGCTCTTTCAGAATGTCCTGCACAACAAATGATGGAGAAACTAAATGCACTGGAACCACAAAGTGAATTGGCAGCATCATTTAACCAAGGTGGACGTGGATCGTGAGAAAAATATGGTTATTACCCTGAGCTCAGAGATTTTCTCAGTCAATCTTGTCATTTGTGCCCCGTGTGATTTTGAAACAGTCCGCTGGTGATTACAAATAATTGCAACCTGTAGTTCATAGAAAAATTGGTCAATGTCAAATAGCGCTATATTAGACTAGTAAAACCCTGAAGAGAAGCAAATTTACCTCCTTGTTTGCGTGCTGGTATGTGACGATCTTTTCTGAAACCTCTCCATCTTTGGTTCCTCTATTCAACTATCATGAAAAATGTCATAAATAATCTTGTTAAATGGATGGAAAGAAAATGAAAATCACAAAAGTAGCAGAATGCCTTGGGAAACAAGCGTAATAATTTCTATGAACTTAACCTAGATCAACTAGACCTAAATACATCTGTTAAAATTCCATGCAAGTCAACCATTAAACTGCTCTTCTTCATCCATGCAAGTCCCAATCCAAAAGAATAAAACTAACTTATCTGTGTCACGCCCAATTATGTGAGTTTTGAGAGTAGATAATTGAGAATTACAAAAACAATATTAAAAAAACAAAAAAAAAACCACACATCCAGTGTAGAAGGGGGTCCCAATCGAAAAGAATAAAGCTAAATTATCTGGGTTTAGGCCCACGCCCAATTAACTGAGTTTGGAGGCTAGATGGATAAAGTGAAGACTGAAGGAAGTAGTGTTTGGTTTATGAGAATAAGATAATTTTGATTTGCTAGTTAGGAAAGCCTGGAAATAAGATTAGAGTGTCTCATATTACGATTACAAAGAATGGGATTGTGAAACCGCACTCTATAGACCCATGTCTAAGAATCATACATCCTGCTAGAGTTATTTTGAAAAGGATAGCTCTGTTTACCCTCGTAGATTACAACAAACATTGAATTCATGAGTCCCCCACAACAAATTATGGATAGGTGAAAAACCGATGCTCCAAGTATATTTACCATATCATCAAGTGTGATAGAAGCATTATATGTACGAAACACTTTTGCAGTGAGGCCAGGCATGAGATCCTTCAGATGTGCATTCAATTTACTCGTATCCAGCTTGTCAAAAAGATCATCCGTCCCACTTTTTCCTGAAGCAAGTAAAAACATGACTCTACAGCCTCAGCAATGCCATCAAAGGAAATGAAGGGATAAAGAAAAACAAACAGATAAACAAGCTCACCGCTTTGAAATTGTGTGATTGCTTTGAAAACAGGGAGCTCGACTTCAACAGTATTTTCATACCTGATTGAATCTTTACCGAGGAAGTTGAACTGAAATAAAGAACCAACTGGTCATCTCTTGTGGGCATTAGAAACAGCACATCTCTCAAGTCTCAACTCTCAAGCTTTTATTTCAATAAGCTTAAAGATAATTACCTCCAAAAGATTCGGAGGCACTGCTTTGACATTCTCTACTTTCAGTGTACAGCAGCCAACTGTATCAGCTTCATCGTCATCCTGCGATAAGGATCAACAACTTTGTAAGTTTTCCAAATTAAAATTGTTGAAAAGAATAAAATAAAGCAGCCAGGGGAAACATAAATAGGCTAGATGACATTACTTTCTCATTCCCAGCCCTGAGAGCCAATTTATCAATGAGATAAGTAGCAACTGCAATTTGTCTCCGTGTAGGATCTTTGCTCGTAAAATCCTTTGTATACGCATTCCTTATGTTTTTTATGTAGTCCTACACAAAACAGTAATGGTTCAACAGACATGATGATTCCACACTACAACTTCGACAAACAATTGTAAAATTATAATGATTGGCATACCTTCAGCATTCTTGCTTTCTCATATTTCTCTTTGTCACTCTGGCCTTTCAGCGAACTACTAGCAGCCAGAAACACATACTTGAATTCTTTTTGATTTATTGGATCATTCCAGAAAGCCAACCATGTGACTGTATTGTCATGTCTCACTTCCTTCCACCTGTTGAAAACCCAGAATTTAATGAAAAAATGAAAATGAAACGACTGAGAAATTTTGAAGCAGTTTAGGTATGTATCTCGTGGATTTTTAGAAACACAAAGCCCCTTATTTTGCAATATTTTTAATTGAACTTATTTCTGGTGGTGTAAAGAAGAATCAAACCTTTCACCAGGTATAGGACACTCAGGGATCGGAGCACCTTTTCCAATATTAATTGTGATGTCACTGGGGCGAATGCGCCTTTTCAATTTCCCCATCTGTAAAGACAACCAAGCTTTAAAAACTGAATGAAGTAACAAATCTCCACATAAGGGTAAAATATGAACATCCAAATACCAAAACATATACGCTAGTAAATTTGTAACCTTCTGAATTCAAATTCTAAATACAGTACCTTTGGATGTTCTCCACGGCCTCGGAACAATCCAGGCGGCTCAACTCTAAAGTTTCCAACCTGAGATCCATATAAGAACAAAAAAAATGTGTAAATGCTCTGGTGGAACAATTCAATGGATAAGATCGCAGATAAAATCAATTGTGGAGATGAACTTACGAAGTACATGGTACCAATAGCAACTCTGGCATGAACTTAGTAATTTAGAATGAAGCAGACACAACAAAGTGTAAACAAGTATATAGCACATGAGTAACGTAGTTAATCAAGTATTACCACCAGTTAACACTCCTCTAAGCTGGTATTTACAGTGAAAATACTCTTATTGCTTGCATCTAAGTAGTGCATCACCAAGCTTTTGAATTTTGATAACTATGACAACTTTATTGACACAAGAAGTGGAATTTTTCTCGTTTGGCTTTGAGAACAGCAGACAACATTATACAGTTTCTCTCACTTCAAAACAAACTATTTGAAATAAAAAAAATTCCCTAGATTGTACAATTGAATGGTTCAATGGTTAACATGAACGGCATGTGAAATTAATAAAAAAGAAAAAAAGACTGTAGGACCTAAAATGCAATGAGTCTACTACTATATCCCTAATTGAGCAACATTCATTCACTGAGTGCTCTAACATTGACTACACAGTACTATCATTAAGAGGGAAGGTTGTCAAAGTAAATAAAGAATATCCCCGATACTAGATTCTTCCAGAAAGCAAGCAAGGTAAATGAAAATAACCTTCTCCTTAACCCCATCAAGAATAGCCCACATGTACTTCTCCTCTTGTTTCAGTTTCTCCTCCTTCAGAGCTTTCTTCTCCTGGACAAACAAATTCCAGAAATGAGAAAACAAAACTAATGAAATTAAATGCCCTGAAAAGGGGCTCATAGTTGGCTTTATACAAAGTTGCAGATTAATCAATTAAAGATGGACAGTTATAAAATGTGCATCAAATTAACCCATATTTAGAATAGAATACAAATTAAGTTGAAATAGAGTATCAAATACAAGTAACTATTATGGTTAGACATGGAGCAAAGGCACCAAAAATAAAACGTCTTGAATGATAAATAGTTCGTATGTCCTTGTAACAAAAATGAATCACATTAAGAAATATGGAACAAAGGCACCTTCAAATACACCTTGGCATTGTATCTATACAACCAAGTCATGAAAAGAAAACCTAAAAGTTGAAATTAAAGCAAAAACTCTAGAAAAATATAGGACAAAAAAAACAAATTATGGATTTTTTAAAAACCTAAGAACAAACCATCAGAAAAGTAGTCTGTAACATGTAGAAATGAAACCAGTCATTCTTTCTCATTGAAGACATCTTTACTTCTTTGGATTTGCTAATGAAAAAGTAAAGTGAGACTGAAGAGAGATGCTGACATGTGGAATATTGTTTCCATTAAACGTATAAAGATAAAAAGATATATAAACAACCAGGAAGATTGAAACATTATGAACTTACTTCTGTAGTCATCTGTTTCTTCTTCTCCTTTTCCATTTGATACCAGTCATATATAGGGGTGAAATCACAATCATCCAAATTTTGAATGACATGGTTTTTCCCAAGTAATTTGCGCCAGTCATTCCAGAAATTTTCTTTGAATTTTGGTTTTAGCATATAATCTGTATCCTTCATCACAGCAAACATGGTTGCAACCTGACAACAGCAAATTTTCATATCAACCAAATTATTTACCACAATACAAAAAAAGATGAACTGCGCACGACATAAGTTACATGCTAATATAGTAGTGGTAATAATAATGATAACAAAGAAAATGAAAGAAACATGATGTGCATGCAACACGTCAGGTAAAGGGGTACCTCCTCTTGTGGCGGAGTCAAATCAACAGGCTTCCCTTTATAAAGCAGCTTCACCCCATGTGTCTGGTATGGAGGTGGGAAAATGACACCATTGTGAACCAAGGTGGTCCATTTTTTCTGTCCATCGCCGGCACTGGGCAGCAACTTTGTGGACTTAACATATTTAGATTTCTTGACTGGCTTCTTGGATTTTTTGAATGTTTTCTTGATTGAAGAAGAAACAACTTTTGATATTGGTGGCTTAGAACTTGATGACTTATTCACTGTTGCAGACACCTTCTTCATTCTCTGTGAAATAGGAATATCATCGTCATCGTCATCTACTTCTTGTTTTGCTTTCAATGATACTAGCTTGCTACTCAAAGGCGAAGATGAATCTGTAAGCTTTGGCTTTTTTGTTGGAAATTGAGAAGGGGAATGGGAATCTTCACTAGGAAGAGGTCTCTTGCTAGAAAGAACAGCAGGCTTTTGTAGCTTATCCCTTGAAGTTGAACCATTCTGATGAACTTTTGGAACCAATGGTTTCTTCTCATCAAAACCATGCTGTTTACTACCCAATACCCCTGAAGCATGCTTCATTTGAAATTTTGATGACAAAGGAACCTCATCATCAGAATCTGCTGATGATTTTTTTACTTTATTCTTTGGTACTGTTGATACAAGCCCTTTATTGGGCTGGCTGGGGTTCCCTTTTAATCTAATACTCAATGGTTTATCGTCTTCAGAGTCACTATTCTCTTGACTAGGATTTATAGAAACATTCTCCTCTTTCACCACAGCGTTTACCGAACTTTTTGGTCGGCTATCCATAGAATGTGAAGCTTTCAAACTAGTGCCTAGTGATTTAGTAAGTGGTTCCTGGATAGGTGACGACCTGGATGCTTTCTGACTTCCTATTTCGGATCTCATGGGTGATGTCTTTGGCAATGAAGTCATCCTCTTTTGATTATTAGAGCTTTGCCCATTGGTTGAACATAAATCAGAACCCTGCCTCCCTGGTAACTTATTCAACCTCTGAGCTTGTGAATGCTTAATTTCCGAATCTAACTGATTTTGCCTAGATGCACTAGTCCTTTTAAAAACTATGGGCATGTTGTCCTCGTCGTCATCATCGAAGATTGGAGCTTTTCCAAAAGTCTCAACAGCCATTGCGCAGCTATGTTACAGAGAACCAGAAATTATTTTACATCAGTCTCTTGGATGATGAAGAACACAGGGGAGTTCAGTTTCTGCACCAATAAGAGCCTTTCCATAAACACTTAAACCTAACAATTACACTAAAGAAAAACCTTCCTTCCCTCGTAAACACCCCATTCATCAAATAATGATAATAAAAAAATTTAAAAAAAAAAAAAAAAAAACACAGGGGCAAAAGGGTAAACACTTCAACCACAGAAATCCAACAAAAGGGTGTTCATTACTCAAACTAAATCATCCAAAACAAGCCTCTAATAAGGCAAAGATAAACCTAGAACATTAAAATAAGCTAATCCAAAAAAAAAAAAAAATCAAAAAGTAAAAAAATTAAATTTTTTTAAAAAAAAAAAAAAAAAAAAAAAAAACCAACTAAACCAGTTCAGAAAGACCCGAAATTACATGGGTAGGTTAGGAATGCAAGAAAAGAAAAGGAAAAGGGAAGCGAAGTAAAGGGTTGATTGAGCTGAAGCAGAGTGAGATTGGGGGAAATCTAAAGCTAAAGAAGAAGAGTTAAGAGAGAGTACCTGAGGTGAAAAGGGTGTCCGTTTAGAGGTTTGAAGAAAGGTTCAGTGGGGTTGTTAATGGAAGAAATTGAAGAGAGAGAGAGAGAGAGAGAGGGTAGTGCGAGAGAGAAGTCGAAGGAAACCTAAAAAATGTTTGTCGTGAATCGGAAAAGGAGAAGGAGGGATGGTTTATTTGTTTTTGCACAGAGAAAAATAAAAACGAAAAAAGAAAGCAAAGGAGGGGTCTTCCACCCAACAGATTTGTGGTTCTTTTATGCAATTTCATCTTTCCTTTCTTCTTAATCAAAAACTACAACTCTTCTTTTTTATTTTTCTATATTTATTATTATCTATTATCATATATTTTGTTTTTCTTTTTCTTTTTCTTTTTCTTTTTCTTTTTCTTTTTCTTTTTCTTTAGGGTTTTATCTTCCATGAAATTAAGACAAACTATTTTTTAAATCTCTTACCATTTTTTTCATTTTTCTTTTAAATTATATTACTTCTACCTCAACTTTCTCATTTTGTTATATACTTTTTATCAATGGTTTAAATTTTAGAAACTAAAGGTTTCATTTGCTAATTATAGACTCAGTTCGAATTTCGTTTGGTGACTGATCTCATTTTTTGTGTTTTTATTTTTGAAAATTCTAGTTTATTCGAGTTTCTTACCATGATTTATGTCTTTTTCAAGTATAATGGTTGAATTCTTAGTCAAAATTCATAAAACAAAAACAAATTTTTAAATGATGTGTTTTTTAATTTTTAAAATTTTACTTGGTCTTTTAGATCGTAGCTAAAAAGTTGATAACAAATAATAAATTTGGAAGTGGAATTGATGTATATAGATTTTAAAAACAAAATTGTTACACAAAATTGAGCTTTTATTTTTTTTTTAATAAAATTTATAAACACGTACTTATAGCTTTAAAATTCTTCGATTATTATCTATGTTTTATTAATAGCTTAAAAATCCATGCCAAATTTTTTAAAATTTTAAAAAAATAGATGTTAGCACCCCCAGCACCCGTTTAGAAAACGGTGGCTAATTTTCAAGTCTTCAATTGAAAATATATTTTTTTATTTTTTTAAAAAAATAATGTCTTACTTTATCCCTCGTTACTCCAAAACTTGAAGAAATTATCTCACAAAATAAGTAGAGAACATTTCATATTAGCCTATATTGAAAAAAAAAATCTCACCTTAAAAAAGTGAGAAATTAGTACCATTTTTCAAAATCCGTTGTAGGAATAGTCTTTTAATAAAGAGATTTTTTTAAAACATTAATTAAAATCATTTTTTCTTATGATCAAATATTCAATTCCCAGATATGTGATCCCTCACCTCAAAAATTATAATAAATCAGAATCCCAAATTTCCTATATTTCGTCGTATAATTTTGTATAAAAAAATGGTATAAGTTATTAGAAAATATTGATTAGAAAACCTTATGAAATCATGATTAAACTGTTAATGTTTGAAATACATAAAAAAAATTATAACGGTAAAAAAATTCTAAATGATTTAAAAAAAAAAAAAAAATAGTTCTTTGACAGATTTTTAAAACTTATAAAATTTTAAATTATAAGGATATTTTAAAATATTAAAAAAAATATTATAAATATTTATAAATTTTAAAT
Source organism: Cucumis hystrix (assembly GCA_025688845.1). Classification (NCBI taxonomy): domain Eukaryota; kingdom Viridiplantae; phylum Streptophyta; class Magnoliopsida; order Cucurbitales; family Cucurbitaceae; genus Cucumis; species Cucumis hystrix. Next base: position 22,530,033 of record CM046888.1, read on the forward strand.
AGAAATCAAAATAAAGCTTAATAGGAAAATTAGAAAAGTAAAAACAACAAGGCTTCATAATAAGTTAAGAAAACATAAAATAACATAATGAGATTTCAAGAAAAAAAATATATTGAAAATCGATTTCAGACTTCCAAAAAATCGATTTTCTCTCCTTGATAATTCTAGAAAATCGAATTCATAAATTTCCTAGATTCTGTTGTCGAAATATTTTTCTAAAAAAATTAATTAAAAAAGTTAATAAATTTAAACAATTATTAGCATTAGTTTATTAAAATGAACACAAAAGAAGGGAACAAATAAAATATTAAATAAGCAATAATCAAGATGAGAAAACATCAAAGAAGCAGTAATTAATGCTACAACAAAAAATGCTAGTTATGAAAAAATTAAATATAAAATACATAGAGAATAAATATTAATAATAAATTAACAAAGGAAAGAAATGATAAGAAATTAAAAAAATAAATAAACAACAAGTGAGAAAGAAATATGCCAAAAATAATATATAAAAATAATAATAATAAGCAAATATTTAATCATTTGAGGTGGAGATTTAGGAGATTAGAAAAAGAGTTATGGGCCAAACCTTGGGATTAGGGTTAAATAACCTTACAAATTTTCCTATTTTATCTTCTCGTAACCCTACAAATTTTCCTACTTCATCTTTTATCATAATACTACACTCATAATCTTTTCCCCAAACACATGTTATAATAACACTAAAATTATAATCCTTCCCCCAAACACATATTATCATAATACTATAACAATATCATTTTCCTAAACACATGTTACCATAACACTACTAATAATAACCCTAACCCCAAACATATATTATCATAACACTATGATTATTCTAATCCTAAGATTATTATAATCTTTTTTTCTCATAACTTTTTCCTCCCCAAACACAATCTTAGTTTTTTATTTATTTATTATTATTATTATTATTATTGAAGTTTGAAGAAAGATAAATAAAACAATGAGAGTAGCAGGATAAAAGATCTTTAAATTAAAATAAACAAAATAATAAGAAAAATATAAAGAAAAAAGGATTATTATGACTAAAGCCTTAGTAGACATTGTAGGGAGATTTTGGGAGAAAGATGAATATTTAGGGGTTGCTAGAAGAGAAAATAAATTGGATGTTGGAGATCTTGCGGTTTTTTGAAAAATAAGATATGAATGTTAAGAGAAGTAGGGGTTGAGGACAGATGTTTAGATGAAGAAGAGATGATGTTGTAAAAATTTATGGGGTTTTTTGTCTCAATTTTCTTTTTCTCGTGCATGAACAAGAGATTATTTATTGTCAAAATTATTTATCCAAATGACTACAAATTTAAAATGGTGAGATCTTTTTTTAAAGTTTCAAATAATTCATATTTGGCCTATACCTTAAAAGAGTCTGGCCCTTTGGCAACAAAAACCAATTTAAAAGGTTGTCACATTAGTTGACCTGGCTAATTGGTTTACTTACTTTAACCAATTAGGAACAAAACTTAAAAAAGTAGTTAAATAACATTTTTTTACGAAAGTTGGTAAATCACAAAATTAAAAACAAGACAAAAATTAATCTACTAATTGAATTAAATGTAAATAAGGCCAGACAAAATTAGGTATACAGCTACATGCCCGAGACCGAAGTCCAAAAAAAAGTTGACTAGTACTCGAATTTCTTAAAAATAAAAAATAAATAAGAAAGTTATTGACCTTTCGAAATTCCTCATCAATTGAAAATTTATAATTAAACATAAGATACTCTTTTAAAAAATAAAATTATAAGAAATTTTGTATTTAACTGTTTTAAGTTCCATACATTCATTATTTAATGGAGCATTTAAATTTCTATGTATGCGTTATTTTCTTTTTCACTAAACCATTAAAAATATTTTTAGACTTATTTTCTTTTTTTTTATGAACTCTCGTGAATTTTATTAATACAATCTGTTTTTAAAACTTGAAAGAGAAAACTAAAATTAATTTTTTCGTATTTTATTTTAAAAGTTCCTCTAAATTAAAAAAAAAAACAATAAAAATTAGATCCATAAATTTGGTGGTAAAAATAATTTTAATTTTTCACCTAAAGTTTAAAGAGGATATAAAATTTTGCTATATTTTTTAAATGATTTCAACAATTTTATCATTTACCATAGCTTTTCAATATTTTAAACGTTTTTTTAATTTAGTGTTTTGGAGAGTTTACTAGTGAAAAATATGAGTTAATGTGAACAACTAAAAAATATCAACTCTTTTTTATTCACCAATTCAAATTAAATGTCAAATGTCCCTTAATTCAATAAATGGAGAAGACCATTTTGGTCCGACCTTTAGCATGTGTTGTAAAGGGTCTAAAAACTTATTCATAAATAAACAAAAATGAGAGTAGATCAAACATTTTCCTATCAACTTTACCATCTCTCATTTGGTCAATTCACATTGCTAAACTAAACATCAATTTTTTTTAAAAAAATTATCCTCTACTATCTTAAAAATTAAATGGTCACAAATTATCCATAAAAAACCCACCAAATCTATGGAGTAAAGCACAAAAAAAAAAAAAGAAGAAAAGAAAAATTCAATATACACATGCAATATATATGGAGTATTCATATCTCAAACCACAATAACAAAAAGAAAAATTCAATATACTTTTTGCAAATCGGAGTGGTAGAAACTTGTGTCGACAATGATAGTAAAATAAAGAGATAAAAAGAACAACTGTTGTGTATTTACAAATGAACTCTACTAACTTGTTTACAGAGTTGTTAAGAGTATGGACAAAAAGAAACACAATGAGAAACAAAAGAGTTATAAAGTTAATTAAGGTACGTGCCTGAAGAGGTTATGGACAACTACATAATTTCCATGATATTTTAAAAAGAAATTATTACAAATAATTATTTAATATATCGTATATATAAATTAAATTTAATCACGTGAACATATCTATATCTTATTTGATATTTAGAAGGTGTTTGGACTCAATTTAGCTAAAATAGCCTACAAGTGTATTTAAGGGCGGAAATATTGGAATGCTAGTATTAGGGTTTTCATAATTATCTTATTCCCTCAAGAGAAAAAATATTGTTTCTAAATATTGACAAAGTAATTAAAATAATACAGTGTACTAAAAATACAAACAAGAGTAGGAAAAATAAAATAATCCCAAATCATATTTTTATAAATTAAAATTAAGGATTAAAAAAAAGAATTAAGAAAAAAGAGACTACATGCACCCCAGCGGTTCGCACTTGTCTATTTCTCTCGGGGCACGACCAGGCGACGGCGCGACCCACCTCAGATCTGCAATACAACCCACCTCCGGCGTTTGATCGCCTACGCAACAACGTATCTCGGATCTGCAACGGCTTACCCTCGGGTCGCTGGATCTGGCTACATACACACCTCGACGGGCCCGATCTACGGTGGAAAGTCATTCGGACGACGATCGAGACTCGCGGTAAGTAACTCAGTGTCTCAGTTCTCCTTCGGTTACGATTTCGCAAGATCCAAGTCGGCAGCGACGGTTTCAGGAACTCGAACAATTAGCAATTGAAGCACATTAAGGAGGAACATAGTAAGTGTTTCTCATTTTAGGATTTTTTGATTCTATGACTTAAATTTTCTTGAATGCTTCTGGTTTCGCATCAAATTGTGTTGTGAATTTTATGCTTGGGAACAAACACTTTTCTTTTCTTTTCTTTTTTTCATTTTATCACAGTTGCTTATGTTAATGTCAAATTGTATATTTTTCTGTTAACTGTTAGGTTGATAGTTGAAATTATGGAGTTCCATTGGATGATTATGGTCGGCCATTTACAAGAATGATACCTCTGTAACCATATGATTGACCTACTGATAAATGAAAACATGACCTAATTAGAAGAGATAGGTGATGGGTTAAATCTATGGTAGACCACATGCTTGGTGTTTAATATTTACGGGGTTTTTTAATTCAAATGTTGTAATAGTTAGACACATTGCTGTGAGATTAGTTCAGGTGCTTGTAAGCTTGTCAATAGTTACAAATATATAAAAAAAAAAGGAAAGAATGATACCTTTGTAGTGATGATCAATGAGACTAGCTTAGCTTGTCTAAGAATGATACCTGGTGTTTTGCTCTAGGCTCCAGAAAGCATTTTTATAGCACTAAAAGTTGTGGTTGTAAGTGGTTAGAATTTGGAACTTAGGACCTCAAATGTTGGCTATAGCTGGTCAAACTTGTAAAACCTTTTATATGAACCAAAAGGTCATATATTTATTTCCTTTTCCCCTTCTCTCTTTGTCAATCATGGTTCCTCACTTATGATATCTACTTCAAATATTAAAACAGTTATTATTATTCAGATGAACAATGCCTGAAAGCGTTTTATGATGGTTTCAGTTTTGGACTCTGTTAACCACAAACTGCAAGTTTTTTTATTCGTTTGTTTGTTTTTTTGTTTTTGTTTTTAATTATTTTTTTGGGGAACTAGTTAAATAGCAAATAAAAACAATACATGGGAAAACATTGTCAATTGATTAATTACGATTTTGTACACTGTACTTACATTCAGATATCCAAATTTAGTCTCAACTCATAATACTTGAAATTTGTCCTCACTGTTTGTTTATTGTTTATTTTTTATTTTATTATATTAAGTCTTAATTAACCTTCCCTCTATCAATTTTGAAAACACATTCACAGTTGTCTTTTCTTGAATGGAATGAGATCACAAGTATAAGGATCAGAATAGAATTATTTATAATTTTAAAAACCAAACAATAAGGTATATATTATTTTTTTAAGAAGCAATTCTTTAGAAAAAACAATTTGACACAGGCTTGCTTAACTTATTTGAAGCTTAAGTACTGCATAGTTGTTGTTGATTTGTAAATACATACTTCACTTTTACAATTCATTTCAAATAACTTTCTTGTTGATGTGGTGAAACTAGGTTTCGGGAACTATGATGCCTTTGTATATTTTTATTTTTTATTTTTACAGAAGTAATAATAGGATATATATGCTGTATTATTTTATATACAAATATAATATAAAAGTACCGATATATTTAAAAGTACAATATCTTGTATGTTATTTTGTAAATTTGGACACAGGCTTATTTGCAAAAGGCAAGTGCATGATGGTTATGATTTTTTTTTTCCACTCGGGATTATTTTCAAATAGTTGTCTTGTTGATATCTGGTTCCCTTTTCTAGTTTGCGTTTCTTTTTTAACTCTCCATCCTAGGTAGGTTGTATACTTGAAATTCATATATCAATGAAAAGTTTGCTTATTGTTGAAATAAAATGGTTGTCCGGTTGATGTGGTGAAATTAAGTTCCATGAACTTAATGCCATGTTGGTATGCTTTTCTGTTTTATCGTGCAAGAGATATGTTAAATGTTGCATTGTTTTTCCAATTTTTCTTCAGGTAGTATGAAGCCAATTTTTTGTGGAAACTTTGAGTATGATGCTCGACAGCCTGATCTGGAAAGACTTTTTAGTCGATATGGAAAAGTTGATAGAGTAGATATGAAATCTGGTGAGCTTCTAGCCGTAGAATGCATGTTCATTTTTAACTCCTTTTTTTATCTAATAAACTTATAAGACGTATACTAGAAACACAGAAGGGGGCATTTGTGTTCTTTTCCTGAATTTGTTTTGAAGTAGTGTGTAATTTTTTCACGTGGATCATACCAATTGCAAAAAGGAAAAACAGAAATTGTAATTTGCAGAGTCGCTGATAATATTTAATATATGAAAAATGCTGAACTGAAAAAGTAACTCTATCCACCAAGAAAGTGTTGGATTCATTATCGGTAAGACAACCCAGCGGTTGGAAATTCCTCCAAAGCAGTTCTCATTGCATTTGGTGCCTTGCAATATGAATGGGCATAGTCCAGCATATGGAAATCAGAGAAGGCAACATTTGTCGAGTCTCCGGTGGAGGATTCTAAAAAAGTTTTGAGAAAAGAAGAGCGTATATTTTAAATCCTAAAACTCCTTGGCCAGAATTTTCTTTGGTGCAGGATTTCCTACGCATATTCATAATCTCCTTGGATAAGGATTGGTCTACAGAATTGAGTGTTCCACCTCTGACAGGCTTCCTCTTCTTGTTTCCAAGAAGATCCATGATCTCAATGGCACTACCACCTTACATTTTCCTCAGACACTTTGCTTTCCATTCCTCGTGACTTTTGCCTGCCTACAATTTCATACGTTGTTTCGAGGTTGAAACATTGTCAACCTTAGCTCCAAGGCTGCGGAATAATGGAGAAGGCACTTTCTATTTGTAGACCTACCATGAGACATCCTGTTTTTCATTGCTCCTTGACACCACTTAGTTCACAATACAAGGTCTGTTGCTAAATTCACTGGTAACTTAGTCTATAGATTTCACGGTGGTTGCAAATATTTCTTTCTTATGGTAAGAACTTTTTGTGGTTTGTTGAATATATGTTCTAGAAAGGTGATGTTGCGTTTTGAGGAGTTCTTCAGTGGGAAAGTTCTCAGTCTTGTAACATTGTTAATGTCTCATAGATCCACAGTTTGTTATTTAGTTTGGTTGTTTGATTGGTTTCCAGGGTTTGCTTTTATCTACATGGAGGATGAGAGAGAGGCTGAGGATGCTATCCATGCACTCGATCGGAGAGAATTTGGCCGAAAGGGCCGCAGACTACGTGTTGAGTGGACCAAAGTAATGTACATTGATTTGGCACATTTTCCAACAGTCTTTCCTTTCCATCCCTTTGTGGAACTTTTATTTGATTTTATTTACCATAGCTTCAACTGTAGTTTGTATTTTGATTGATCATTATTTTCTCTGTAGCAAGAGCGTGGCATTAGAAGACCTAGTGGAGGTGGAGGTGGAGGCGGAAGTGGAGGCGGTTCGAGGAGATCCTCTACTAATACAAGACCTTCAAAAACTTTATTTGTCATTAACTTTGATCCATATCATACAAGGATAAGAGATTTGGAGAGGCACTTCGATCCATATGGTAAGATATTGAATGTCAGGATTAGAAGGAATTTTGCATTTGTCCAGTATGAACTGCAGGAGGATGCCACTAGAGCATTGGAGGTTACAAACATGAGGTGCGTTTTTCTTCTTTCAATTACATTTTAAGTGAGTAGAAGGTCACAATATTGTTAGTGTTATGTGCCTCAATTATTATTATTATTATTGTGTACAGCAAATTGATGGATCGAGTGATTTCTGTGGAATATGCTGTTCGGGATGACGATGAGAAAAGAAATGGATATAGTCCAGATAGGAATCGTGATAGGTCTCCTGATAGAAAACGACGATCCCCAAGTCCTTATAGAAGGGAGCGAGGCAGCCCCGATTATGGCAATGGTATTAGCCGCAGTCCATACAGGAGGCAAAGGGCTAGTCCTGATTATGGAAGTCGTCGTAGTCCGAGTCCTTATCAGAGAGAGAGGGAGAGAGGATCTCCCGATTATGGCCGTGGTCGTAGTCCCAAGCATAGTCCTTATAGGAGGGAGAGAGAGAGATCAAGTGACCATATTAGGGCTCCCAGCCACAGTGCTCCCCATCAGAGGGAAAGACCAAATGATGACCGAATCCTCAACCGAAGTCCTAGTCCTTACAGGAGAGAGAGGGAGAGGGGGAGTCCTATTGGTGGACGTGGCACAAGCTACAGTCCTCGTGATAGAGAAAGGTCGAACCCGGACAACGGTCATGATCACCAGGAGAATACAGCAGCTGAACCTGGTGAGTGCCCCAGTTATAGTGGCACTCAGAGCCCAAAGCATCGTGGATATAACAGGTTTGTACTACGAGTTCATTTGATTGTTTTAACTATTACTACTCTTGATTATTTTTTGAATTTTTTTGTCTTATGCCTGCATTCGTGTTACGGTTTCGCAGCAGCCGTTCACCTCAAGCAGAGGAATGATGAACTCTTTGGGAAGTGATGTTGATGATCTCAATCTGCTTCAGAGTATGTTTAGTTGTATAATCAGCATTAGTGGTAAACACATGTACTTGCAAGGATAAAGTATTGTGATTTCTTTACATTTGCGCTTCTTCAGTTTGTAGCGATTCTATGGATATGGTGTTACCAGATTTTAGTTAACAATCAAAATACATAGCACTCTGATCTTTAGCTAAGAGTGAGTGACTTTTGCTTTTGCCAGTTTAAAAGCACTGTTTTGGGTTGTTATATCAGTATCAACAATCCTTTTAAAATCCTGATAGTGTTTTTGAGAGTGGCATTTTGAAATCGTTAAAATTATTCTTTGTCGTGTTAAACTTCATCGAAATTTTAAATATTTAGTTTATACTTTTAAATGTATTTTTATGTCATCAAAGTTGGTCTTAAATGATTGAAAAGCACTTTTGGAATTGTTTCAAAAATGATAAAAGTTATTTTAATCACTCTCATTACATATCTTAAATTTTCAAATAATTCAACCCTAAGGTTTGGTTTTAGAAGTAATTATGTTTCACTGAAGCAATTATATATTTCTCAATTATTTTCTTAAACATGGAAAATTAAACCATGTAGCAAATATCTTTTCATTTGTTATTATTATTATTTGCAAAAATAATTTACAAATATGGTACTCTTTTTCTTGCTAGTTTCTTTTTATCACTTTTAAAATTAAGTTAAAATTTTAATTCAATTTTTTTAGCGATCTATTTGGTTGAAAAGCAAATATAAAGTGATTTTTGTATTTTGTATTTTTTTTTCATATAAAGAATTGCTGTATTGTGCCCTTTTTTTTTTTTTTTTTTTTAATGAATGGTAATAATAAAACTACTAAAAAAATTAATGTCTTGTCAGCAACTTCAAAAATGTATGGAGTCCAAACAAGTTTTCATATTTTTTAACTGTGTACTTCGTCTTTAAAAGTTTCAAAAACAAATATCTTATTTTATTTTCGTTCCTAAGAAAAAATTGGTGTAACAATTTAAAAAAATTAGAGAAAAATGAGAATATCTTTATACTTTGTTTTAAAGTTTATTCATTTCAAGTCAAGAAAACTTTAAACAGATTTATGACCATATTTATTTAAAACTTTTTTAATTTAGTGTTATTTTTGCAACAAAATATTAAAGATTTATGTTCATACATGTATAATAGAGTATCTTTGGATTTTTGTTTTTCAAATTTAAAGGTATTTTAAAAACTTTTTGAAAGTTCAAGGATATTTTGGAAATGGTTTTCATTTGAAAACAAATGTTTCAATATGAAATTTTAAAGGTATTTTTGACGAAGAGTACTAAGTTCAAGGGCATTTCATTTCTTTTTATAATTTAGCCTCATTTTTTGATAGAATGTAACTTAATTAGTTAATGAACAAGGTGGTGGGATAATGGTGTTATTGTTTGTGTTTCTTCATGAATGGATGCATTTACTTCATGAACAATACTAATAACTAAATTATAGAAAAAGATACGACTTTTCGAATGACCACGAATAAGTCTAGAAATAAGGTCTGTTTCTATTTGGTTGAAGATATATAATTTCTATAAGCCTTTGTCTTATTCAAAAAGAATTTCTCTCCATTATATAATCTTGACGTTTGGTAGAACTACAAAGTTTCGTTCGTTGATCTTCTATACGAGGGTGTTACTTTTAGAAGAAAGACGATTTGTTCTATTATGAGAGACGATTACTTTCAAAACTCAAGCACTAGGATAAATAAATTTGTCTTAAGAAGACAATGTGAACTTATTGGGATCAGATCTAATACGTATATGGTTTTCTGTTTGTTGTAATGATAATATCAATAACACAAGGTAACATTTGAAATTTAAATTTAAATTCACAATTGTGTGCCTCAAATATGTAAGTAAATCATACATGTTTGAGAATACCCAACACTATAACCAAAATTCAAATAACAAAGTTATATATTGATATAAAAGAAAAAGGATCAACCGTTAACTTTTTTCTTTTCACGAGGAGCATAAGTAATTAATCACCGATGTGGTGTGTCTAGTCACACCCTTTAACGCTCAAGCTAGTCTTAGGTATGTGAGTAACTAAACCATAGAAAAATATTAGGGTATTTAAACATATCTTCGACCAATGGCTTTAACCACTTATTTAGAATGGTAGAGTGTAATTGTCACTTGGACTCGTGCCTCTCATATTTTTTTAGAATCACCTAATTAATGTGATGGGGGAATAGTAACATATGCTTGAGTGTTCGTCTGTCTAAATTTTCAATTCTCCTTGTTTTGACTTGTTTTTTATGAATTTGAATGACTCAACTTTCAATTACTCTCATGGATCCTCTAAGCTCTTCGCATTAATTGCTCATATGAGCCTCCTCTCAACTTTTATTTGCCTAATGCTTCTTGAAAGAACACATGTAGAGAGGTGTGGTAAATTACACTATCGATAGACCTAAATGAAATTTAACTCTAAAATTTAAAACCAATGGATTCTTCTACTTATGCCATCACTGTGTAAAATAACCACTTTAACCCCAAATGCATCTTTCTTTCTTTTCTCTTTACGTTTCTTTTCTTCTTACCCATCTTCTTATTTCGTTTCTTTTTTTTCTTTCTATTTTTATGTGTTTCGTTCGTTCTGCAATTATTTACATTCCTTCTTTGTTTGATAGATTTTTTTTCTCTGTTCCTCCTTCTTCATTTTGCAAATTTTCCTTTCCATTCTTCGTTCAACAATTTTTTTCTCAAGATGCAAGAGTGTGGAGCTGGAGCTGGAGCGTGAACTTGGAGCGGGAGCTAAAAACACATATTTTCACGAGATTTAGATCAAAATTGAAGCGAGCAACAAAAGAATGGAACTAGGGAGTTGGAGCATAAAGCGTGATTGAGAAGAAGCTAAAAAAGGCCCCTTTGACACATTTTGAGGAAAATAGATAGAAAAAAAAAATTCTTTTCTAGTTCTCCTTCTAAAATCCAAGTTTTTGTCACCTTAAAATTAAATATTATATCGCGTATCTTTTTATTAGTCAATTCTAACATTGGAAGATAGTACAAAAGTGCGAGATTTAAACTACGAATCTCTCGATCACTTGTTACATATTGATTATTGCATATCGATGGAGTTATGTACCCTTTAACTTGAAGATTTAAATTAAAAAGTGTTTAAACATAAAAACTAAAATTTAAACTTCTCATGTAATAAAATTAATAAAATACATAAAAACATTCACACATACTATACTAAAGTATTATTTAATCTAATTTTACTTTACATGTTATATATTCTCATAATTTATTATACTTACTCAAGTAGTATAGAGTGCAAATTCGGAGAGGACAAAAAGGAAAAATGTTGAAGGCGCCTCAGATTTGGAGAAAAAAACGAACAGAGAACGAGAAGGGGGAAGAAGACAAGTGGATTTTGATGGAGTTTAGAATGAATGAGGGAGTTGGGAAGGGATAAAGGGCATTACTCTATTATGCAACTTTGGAACCCAAACGAGAAGTGGACTATTATGCCTATCCCAAACAAACCCTTAAATATTATCCTAACACAAGCACTCTAAGAATTTTTATTTGTTACATTTACTGCATCTTTTTAATCGAACAAAAAAAAAAAACTTTTGGCCACCAATAAAACCACGTACATGTGTTTGAGTAGTAACTCAGATTCTAGCTCTCCTCAACCGTGTTTAACCAAACATTTGTTGACTATGTAAATAATTAAATTGTGTTTGGGAATTGCTCTGAGAAAGAAGATTTTTGTTGGAGTGTTATATCAAGTTGAGTTGTGATCCTCAACTTGTGTATGCTTTTATTTTGGTTGTGTTCAATGTTGTCTACTTTGTTATTTATATTTGTCAAGAGAGAGAGAAGGCTAAGAGACTTTTGGTTACTTTTTTTAATATAATTATGACAGTTTTAAATGTGATCTTTAATTGAGCGTTAGAAATTAAATATATTTGAATCTTTTTTTTTTTTTTTTTTTTTTTTTTTTTTTTTTTTTTTTTACTTTTTCATTACTCACAATTTTGTATTGACTTCCTTGTATTGTAATAACTCTCTGTAATTTATTAAAAATTCAAAAGGCTAAAGTGTTTTCCAAACACTTTTTACTTTTAATATAGGTAGATATGATATTCAGGTTTGAAATTCTATTTTGTTCACTAGTTGTATTATCATGAATTAATATATAAACGAGATAATGATTAAATTATATGAATCGACGACTATAATTAAATCATAGCTAACGACAAATCAAAACAATTAAATAAAAAGAATTTAAAAAAACATTCAAAATAAATAAAAATAACATCTACAAATCAAATTAAATTAAATAACATATAAAATATAGTTTTTTTTATGAAGGTGGACAATCGAAGTTAGAGAATAATTTATTTTTAACTTTAGTTAAAGTGGACTTATTTTTTCAATATATAAAATATAGTTGGTAAAACGAGATAATTAAAATTACACGAAAACTAAATTTGAAAATGTTTGTCAAATAAAATATAATTTAATTGGCATCTATATTTGTTAGCCATCATTTGTTTTAGAAAAATTATATTTGAAGGATGAAAGATTAATCAGTTATGTAAGGCCACTTTTATTTTATTTTTTTAAGCAATGTGTGTAATAAAAGATTTAGAAAATTATATATATTTTTATTTGGGTTGAACTATAGCTGTAGAGTATATATATAAATAAATAAAATTTGATAGGTAACTATTCCATTTTATTAGATTTTTTTTAAAATTCTAAATCTTCATGTGAAATTAATCATTTAAATGAATTAAATATTAAAGAGGAGATAATTTCAAATAAACACAATAACTTCTTGTAGACGTATTTGGCTAAAAAAGTCTAAAGAGTTTATGAATTCCACTACTGAAAAATATTAATTTTATACATTATCAACTATTTACATTGTATATACAAAATTTCACAACTTGTTCGTGTAAAGTTCAACCCTACTAAAGTGATAGAGTTGAGTATAGACTTTTTTTTTTTTTTTTACAACCAAATACAAGAATGGTTTCGAAGGGAAGGGTCATGAGCACTAGTGGTTACTAAAAAATCAAAATAAACTCATTTTATTTTACAAATTAGTTTTGTATTTTCTTTTCCTCAAAAAGGGAAAAAGAAAGTGAAACATTTGAAATTATTCCGTATATGAAAATTAGGGTTAAAAAAAAAAAAGGAAAACCCTAAATCCCATTTTCCCCACAGCCGCAGTCCGCACACCGTACCTCTCGCTACCTCTCCGGCCAATCCACACTGCGTTAATCGATCTCCGACGGCAGCTACACCATCTTCGGCGGCCTCAAACTCACAGCCGAAAAGGAGTTTTCTCATAGACTTTACGATTTGCTTTGAAACGGTAAGTGCACAGTTCTTGTGGATCTTTCCATATACTCTTTGCTTTTAAGAGTAGTTTGAAATAGTTTTCTTGTTGATGAATTGAAATTAGGTTTCTTCAACTCTGATGTTGCATTTGAATGTTTATTTTATTGTTATCCTTGTATCGTGAGAGCGATGTTTTGACTGTTGTATTTTTCTTTTCCGATTTTTGTTCAGGTAGTATGAAGCCGATTTTTTGTGGAAACTTCGAGTATGATGCTCGCCAGCCTGATTTGGAAAGGCTGTTTAGTCGATACGGAAAAGTTGATAGAGTAGATATGAAATCTGGTGAGCTTCTATATGTAGCATATTTTTTTGTGTTTGGATTCCTTTTTTATTTTTAATAAGAAATTTATCAGACATATATTAGAAACACAACAGAGGACGTTTGTGTTATGATTCGTGAATTCATTTTAAAGTTTGTATAATTTGTATCATGTTGTTACGAGCCACTTGCAAATTTTGAATCTATGCAATATACTGAACTGGCGAAGTTACTCACGATCCACCAAGAAACTGTTGGATACAACGTTGGCAAGGCAATTCAGCTGTTGGTAATTCCCCCAAAGTAGAGGTTGTTCTCATCGCATTTGGTGCCTTGCAGTACGATTCTGCATCATCCAGCATATGGAAACCGTAGAACCTGACTTTTGTTGGATTTTTGATGGGGGGTTCTAAAAAATTATTTGAGAAAAAAAGAGGATGTTTTTTAAATCCTAAACCACCTTGGCCAGAATTTTCTTTGGTGCAGGATTTTCTTCGCATATTTCATAATCCTCTTGGATAAAGATGGCTCTTCAGAATTGAGTGTTCCGCCTGGGACAAGATTTGTCTTGTTTCCAAGAAGATTCATAGCGATCCTCAAATGGCACCGCCATCTTACATTTTCCTCCGACACTTTGCTTTCCAGTTTCCATTCCTCATGACTTTTGCATGCCTACAATCCATACATTTTTTCAAGGTTGAAACATTGTCAACCTCAGCTGAGGCTGCAGAATATTGGAGAAGGCACTTTCTATTTGTAGACCTACCATGAGACATCCTGTTTTGGATTATTGCTCCTTGACATCACTTAGTTCATACACAAGGTCTGTTGCTTAATTCACTGATAACTTAGTTTATAGATTTCACGAAGGTTGCGAATATTTCTTTCTTATGGTAAGATTTTGTGTTTTGTTGAATATTACTAGAGAGAAAATTAATAGTTCATTTCGAGGAATTCCTTAATTTTGTGTCTCACAGATACCATAATTATATATTTTTTGTTCTGTTTGATTGGTTTACAGGTTTTGCTTTTATTTATATGGAGGATGAGAGAGATGCTGAGGATGCCATTCGAGCACTTGATCGGCGAGAATTTGGCCGAAAGGGTCGTAGACTACGTGTTGAGTGGACCAAAGTAATATACTTTGATATTCCATAACTCCCAATGGACTTTTAACTTTCAATCCCTTTGTGGAAATTTTATTTGATTGTAGTTACTGTAACTTCAAAATGTTCCTCGATCAATCATTCTTTTGCTTTGTAGCAAGAGCGTGGGATTAGAAGACCAGGTCCAGGTGGAGGTGGTGGTGGTGGTGGAGGAGGAGGAGGAGGAGGAGGTTCGAGGAGATCCTCAACTAATACAAGACCTTCAAAGACTTTGTTTGTTATCAACTTTGACCCGTATCATACTAGGACAAGGGATTTAGAGAGGCACTTTGATCCTTATGGTAAGATATTGAGTGTAAGGATTCGAAGAAATTTTGCATTTGTCCAGTATGAATTGCAGGAGGATGCCACTAGAGCATTGGAGCTGACAAACATGAGGTGAGTGAGCTTTTCTTTGTTGAATTGAATAAAAATTTTATGCTGAGTAGTAGGGTCATTTATTCAAGGTTGATTAATTAATCTCCCTTTGCCCCTGACGCACTGAGACCATCTGAAGGAAAATGTATATTGTTGTTTGCTCTTGTTTATTATAGACCATTGTGTACTTGATCAGTTATTATTATGCCCTGTAACTATTATTATTGTTTACAGCAAATTGATGGATCGAGTGATTTCAGTGGAATATGCTGTTAGAGATGATGATGATAAGAGAAATGGATATAGTCCTGATAGGAATCGTGATAGGTCTCCTGATAGAAAAAGGCGATCCTCAAGTCCCTATAGAAGAGAACGAGGAAGCCCTGATTACGGAAATGGTATTAGCCGCAGTCCATATAGGAGACAAAGAGCTAGTCCTGATTATGGTAGCCGTCGTAGTCCAAGTCCTTACCAGAGAGAGAGGGAGAGGGAGAGGGGTTCTCCTGATTATGGTCGAGGTCGTAGTCCCAATCATAGTCCTTATAGGAGGGAGAGAGAGAGATCAAGCGACCATGTTAGGACCCCCAGCCATAGACCTCCCCATCAGAGGGAAAGACCAAATGATGACCGAGTCCCCAACCGAAGTCCTAGTCCTTACGAGAGAGAGAGGGAGAAGGGGAGTCCTGATGGACGTGGTACTAGCTACAGTCCTCGTGATAGAGAGAGGTCGTCAAACCCTGACAATGGTCATGATCATGGCCATGATCAGCAGCAGACCACGATACCTGAACCTGGTGAGAGCCCCAATTATGGTGGCACCCAGAGCCCGAAGCGTCGGGGATATGGCAGGTTTGCACATTGAATCCGTTTTATTATTATTACTATTGGTTTTTCTTACAATTATAATTTATCTCGTTTGTGTTGTATGGTGTGTTGCAGCCGTTCACCTCAAGCAGAGGAATGACGAGGAACTAGGAATTGAGAAATGATGATTTCAAACTGCTTCAAAGAGTGTTTAGTTGTATAATCAGTGTCAGTGGCGAACATGTACTCTAAGGACAAATGTTTTGTTATTTCCAAATACATTTGTGCTTCAGCTTCTTAGCTATATTCTATGCATATGCTTAAGTAGGTATTGTTTGGTTGAAGTTGGCAATCAAAATTGGAAAGGCTAAAATCTCTCCTACCATCAAGGAATGACCCCAAATATCCCTACTATATTGCATCATAAATATAAATATTAAAGAAAAAGGAGGATATGTTTACAAAAGCTATTGATATCCCCATCGAAGATATTTGGCATTTGAAACTTGGTATGTACTTTAGAGAGTAATTATAATAATACTAAAAAAACTTATTAGTATGTTTGTTTGATAAGAAGTGTATATTAACGTTTCACATCGTCCAAACTTGTACATGCGCTTTTGTTACACAAAATATTTGGTTTTGCTGCATCAAAAATTGTGCTAACTACGATAAAGTCCTGTTTTAGAGATTTTCCTTGCCACACAAAAACTGCAACTACTTTATAGTCCAAGAAAGTAACATCCGCACCATAATATCAGATCATCAACAAGCATGTTTGGTAGTTTTGAAAATATGAATTTATTAAATAACATGGTATAGTTTTAATAAAATGAATTTATTTTTGAGTGTTCAATGATAATTTCTTTAATTTCTATGAAATACTCTAGCCACTACCTTTAGCTATACTCACTGATCAATCTTCGCTAACCATAGGGAATCTTCAATGACTATTTTCTGACAATCATTGTTAGCTAAACTTCGAGTGATCATCACTTTACAACTACCAACCACCATTGGTTGTCGCCAGTGAACCTCCATTCACCATTTCCTTGTTATTGTTTGTTTGTAGATCACAAACGGTAGACTTTTGCCTTCTATTTTTTCGATAATCGGTTTTAGCCAACGTCTGATAATTTCTTGTCGACAACCATTGTCAACCAACATTTGAAGAATGTTTTTTGATATCCACCACATGGCAACTTTTGACAATCGTTTATCAACGACTGCCAATCACATTCTTTTATCTCAATCTTTTGATGACCACTTTATGACAACCGTTGCTAACAAATTTTCGACGACATTTTAAGGACTGTTTTCTAGTGATTGTCGTCAGCGCACCACCGACCACCGATCGACAAACTTTTGGTCATCGTTTTTCTAACATCTTTTTTTTGCTGACTGATGACGGTCAACTTCTGTGTACTATTTTTTTGCAACCACTATTGACCAACCTCCGACGACTACTTTTCAACAATTATCGCAGTGAATCTTTTGATTGTTTTTCAGTGACTATTGTTGGTCAAATTTCGTCAATCATTTTTTGATGATCGTTGCTAGCAAGCTTTCATCAACTGTTTTTCAATGAGCAAATGTCGGCTAACTTTCGTTGAATGTTTTCTAGTGGCTGTTGCTGGCTAACTTTCGTTGACCGTTTTTTGGTGAGCAATATCGGCTAACTTTCATTGATTGTTGTTGATGAACTTTCATAGACTATTTATTGGTGTTTATTATCGACGAACTGCCAACAACAGTTTTTCGATGACTGTTGTCGACTAACCTTTAATGACCACTGCCCCCAGCATCAGGTAATTGTTTTACAGTGATCATTGTCGGCCCCCTCCAACCATCATCCTCGATGATCTTTAGCTAACTTCTATCGAAATCTCCATAGACAATTTTTTTTACTATAATTTGAAATCATAAAAACACTTTTAGTATATAATAGACGAAACAATTTTTATCTAAAAACATTTTTGAAAAAAGAAAGCCAAACACATGTATGTTTTTATTTTAAGGAGTTTTTAATAAAAAAATTTAAATGAAAATGCAATTTTGGAAAAGACAATTTTTTTCTTAAATCATTATGAACAGTTCTAATGTTTGAAAGCTATTATACAATTATTCAAACCATTTGTGGGATGCCTTTTTCGTTGCATAGAAGTTACTTTTTCATCGTTCAGACTTTATTCTTGAGAAATTTTTAGCGTTCTTCCTCTATTAAAGAAGAAAACATTGTTAACAATGCCCAATTTTTATTAGTAATAGATGCCACTGTCACCATTTTGACATTTTTAACAGATGCTGAAGTTATTATTGTAGCTTCTTAGGCTAGTGGCATTCACTTAATCTCCCATGTCCTCATGCAACCTAACAATTTTATCATTCTTGTTTTCAAATAATGATTTCCCCCCTTAAATCCTCAACTTTAAATCAAAATATGCTTCCATCAAATGCAACACCCACTAACTTCAAATCAAAATACAACACAACTTTCATATTTGGGAGATATTTGGGTCCCAAATATTTGGGAGTGATCAACTTACATGCACACTGGTCTGGATTATATTATAAGAAAACTCAACTAGTCTAGATTATATTATTTGAGTGTTTCAAGAAACTCAAAAGAAAATTAATTTAAGAAAATTAATTTAAGAATAGTTGACCGCCATGGATTGAATTCATGATCTTTTATTAGTTAGTGAGACTATATCTCCAATTGTACCGGACTGGTCCAATGTGTCCAACGTAATTTTCAATAGTAAAGAATCGACTTCCCATAAAGATTCAAACTTGAAGAGGCAACCACAATGAAATGAAACTAACACCAGGGGTATAAACTACAAATATTACAAAATGTAAAACTAACCTAACTGGTCATATATCAACAACATTACTTTCTCAATACCCAACTTTTTCTATTATCTACATTGAAGAAAAACCAGTTCAAGAAAAATTTGGGACTCAACCCATTATTGATCTTCAACCCTTCCACCTCTTGCCTTTGAAGGATCATAAAATTTGCTGATTTGGTGTTCTAACTTTTTTCTTCTTTTCATTTTATTGTTTTCTTCACAGGAGTGTTTCTTTATCAGAAGCTTGCGTTTGTTGTGGATTCTATCTGAGCAGATATATTAACCAAACTTGGAACAGCATAAAAATTTGCTCTCTTATTTTCCAGTTGATGTATTTTTGTTGCAAGAAAGATTCTAGCATCATAATCGAATTGCTCGTGTCTTGTTGGTCATATGAGATCCCTTTCATTCTCAATCACAGAGGAGACTGTGGTATCAGAGGCAGTATCGTCTAAGCTTAAATTCAAAACTTCGCCACAGAGAGAGGAGCTCTCGTCCTCACCGTTGATGGACGAGGTAGTTGATCTATCTGTGATAGTACTTGCTGTGGCAGGAGAAGGAGAGATATCTATTTCATCAACAGGCTGTTGAAGGCTCCAGTACATAATGCTTGCAGTTAATGTGAGGATCATTTTTGGATTCACCTGCCACAACATGAAACACAAATAGCCATAATCATGAGACAGGTGGATCAGCTCACATCCTCTCTCAACACGTAAA
The DNA here is from genome assembly GCA_025688845.1 of Cucumis hystrix. Taxonomy (NCBI): domain Eukaryota; kingdom Viridiplantae; phylum Streptophyta; class Magnoliopsida; order Cucurbitales; family Cucurbitaceae; genus Cucumis; species Cucumis hystrix. Next base: position 22,549,518 of record CM046888.1, read on the forward strand.
ATAACCTAATCCAATCGAAGTTGGATCTTACCTCTATGATGTCCTCGGGTAACAAAAATATCGAACAACCCAGCTTTCGTGCAACACTTATAATGTATGTAGCATTTAGCCTCTTTTCATCATCTGTTATTCCAGATTAAAAAGTAAAAGATTAGTACTACAAGAGTGGAATTGAGGAGATAAAAGAGAAGTTCAAATACAAGAACACAAGTAGAGTTAATCAAGCGACAATGAAATGTACCATTTTCACCGTTGGTAACAAGGTTCCAATTCACCACTCTAGGTTCTACAGCAGTTAGAAGTTCAAAGAAGAATATTCCATTTGACAATCTCTTATCCTGAAATTGAAAACAATTTCCAAGTTACAAACATTATTGACTTCTAAATAAATTGAAGCAGGAAATATAATGTGCTTTTGCTTCTTCGTACCCGAAAACTATCAATTTGAGAAGACCTTCCAGTGCCCTTCACTTTGTTGTTCGCCCACCTCAGGATGTCACCATCTGTCATCTCTTTTACTTGAGAGTAAGATCTTAGATTCTTTAAGAGTTGGAGAATATTGAATCTCATTAACTGCCATAAGAAAGCTGAAATGCACGACGAGAAAGTATTAGGCATCATAATCATACCATGGACACTTGAGAAACAATAAAAGAAAAATTACTAAAATGAAGGTTTGAAAAAACTCTTCACAGTAGGTTGGAAGACCAATTTTTTATGTTACATAACATCAAAATCATATCCAAGTGGAGAAAGTGAAGTTGAAATTAAAAGTCAATTAAAGACGTGGGTTCAACCAACACATTTTGAAGTCAACTGTCTAAAGTCAAATCATACCACCTAATTGGGATTTAAATATGGTAAATTCCAAACTACTTCGGTTTGTAGAAACGAGGATAACCTTCCAACTTAACCAACCAACTTTATGAAGAATTGTAAAAAGGATATTAGATATAGATCAAGAAGGGTCAAGAAGTATTTCGCAAAAATTCATTCAAACCAGTCGGCTGTTTGAGCCAGGAAGGTATGAAAAGATTTTGAAATCCCACTGATAAATGCATGACAGAGGATTACCAAGGATGAGCTTTTTGTTTGCTTGCACGATGTCATTTCCAGCCACATTAACCAATGAAAATTTCAACTGCTTCCCTATCCGAACAACCTGGTTGCAATTTTCAACTTTTTTGAAGGGCATCTTGATAGGAGGTTTTGATGCATGCTTCCAGTTAACTGAACCTGGAGAAACTTTGTCAAGCACTTCTAGCAGTATCCATCTGCACATGATTACAAAATCAAATTATTGAGAGCACCTATAGAAAGGAGGAGATAGAATATGCAAAGTAGCACAAACAAATAACGAACAGAATTTTGTGAAGTTTTCTCTTTTCTCTCAAATCATACTAATACTTCCCACAAGATGAAAATAATCATAAAAAACAACAAGTATAAACTGGGGGATTGCCCCATGGCATTCTTACCCATTCCTGACATCCTCGAATACATTATTAACATAAGAAACAATGCCAAGACTATTAATCCAGAGACGGAAGCATCTTTCTTCTCTAGAAGTTAGTACATCGTCTGTCATCATCTCTGCATATGCTATCTTTTTTCCATCTACTGCAAAACCACTCCTGCAAGACAAAACGGAAAAACCTTTCAATAAAACTAGCATAAAATAGACAGGGGAATGGGAGTGTTGAACTTGAAACTTTATCTACAATCCAATTAAAAGTAAAGACAAATCGATGCATACAAAAAAGCCCATAACTGAACTGTATCAATGATAAAACTGAAACTCCAATTCCAATTAAAAGTAAAGACAAATCAAATGCATACAAAAAATGCTCTGCTATATTTTTCTTTTTCTTTTCTTCTTCTTTCATTTCATTTATTAAGACGTGATAACAGTATTCACCATATTTTCCTCAATTTTTTTATTACCTATACAAGTCAGGATCAAAGAGAATGTACTAATTGGAATAAAATCCAGAGCAGACAAAAATATCGAAAGCAACAAAGAACCTACTAAGACTAATGATATTACCGTTGGTGAAATATTTGTGCCACAAAAGCAAGGTTCAAAGTGGATGAGCCCTCAACAATATCTTTTGGAGTCAAATAACTTTTACAATCCATTCTTTCTGCATGTTCAAGTACAAGTTTTGCCCTTTCACTAGGATCCTTACTGGCTAACGTGGATGGATTACAGTGCTCGGGAGCAAGAACATTTAGCAGGTAAGCATAAGCCTCTCCATCCTGCATGAAGTGCCCAGAAGTCCAATCAGAAGTCTAATCACTAGATATTACAATCACTACAATGCCAAATACTATAAAAAATCAAATCGAAGTGTAAAAGAATTGGAGAAAAATAAAGGAACAAATTAGGATGAGAAATGCTGAAACAGAGAATAATTCCATTATTTCAGTTCCGGCTCTCAAATCCCCATCTTAAAAAGTTGTAAAAAGCTATTGGTGTTTATAAAACAAAGTATAAAACTACTACCACCAATTAGGAATGCATATCAAACTAATACAGCCATACCTTAAGATCAGATGAGAAATTTGAAACAGTTTTCTTGTATCCTGCTTTTTGAAGGTGGAAATTCATCCATTTTAACAGAATCTTCTCCGGAGGCAAATTAATAAGCTCCTCAATATCCTGGAAAGCACACGGTAAAGGGTGATGCTACAGAATTGATAATTAGATTTCAACATAATGTCACAAGACAAATCTATGCCCATTACCCCACTATCCTGAACCAGTTCCAAGAGTTGAGGCGTCTTCCTCAGGTTAAGATCGGCCAATAGTTGGATCTGAAGTTTCCACAACAAGCCAAATCAATGAAACAAGACATGAGCCATTTAAATCACTTCTGAAACCAGAAGCTTGTACAATTTTCCAAATGTAATGAAAAAACCTTTATAATTTGTGAAATCAACCCGACGATCAGATGCGGCTGCAAGAAATGAACTTTTGGTCAAGCTTTTGTGGCAATCATAATACACTACAACGTTAAGAAATAAAGGTGATGGGTATATAACATACTCGTCCTTCAACCAAGTCCTGTGTACCGATATTAACCACTGTGCAGCCAATTGCTTTGGCAGAATTGAGGCATAGGGTATGGTTTTCATTTCTCTCCCAGGGGTTGAGAACTCTTTTGGTATTGATTGCTCGTTCATCAATTGTCCCAGGGACAGCAACGTTAATAAGTTTACTGCATTGTCATGGAAATAGGTCAGTGCCACTGCAGGAGAAAGGAGATTCTTTTTAAGGTTCTATAAAACAGAGCACAGCAACCCCTACACAAATACCAGAGAAGAACTCCATCTTTTGCAAGATTAAACAAATCATTTGAATATGGGTCCATCGGGAGGTAATTCTTTAAAAACGGATCATCCCGAAGATAGCTATTTATGTGAGCCACATAGAGTGATTTCTCTGATTCACTGATAGTATGAAGAAGGGTGGTTGTGCTGGCCTTGAGAAATGATGAAGAGTTATTTGCACCACCCACTTTTTCAGCTGATCGACAATGCACATTTAAATATGCCTGCACGTTTCAATAATCAAACATATTAGCATTTAAATAAATTCTCAAATTCCTTATTGAATCCAACCAGGACCAAATGCAAATCCACCATTCTAACTTGAGAACAACAAAAATATAAACCCAAATCATGCAATACCATTCAAATGTATGTTTCAGAAAAAAAGAAAAAAAAAGAAAGAGGATATAAACAGAGAATAGACTTGCCCTGAGAAAGGATTCAAAATCAATCTCATCGCTCAACTGAGGATCTGACTCGCTCAATATTCCCCTGATCTCCTCTTCACTATGCCTTTCCTTAAATGCCTTCAATTTCATCATTATATGTGGCAAATCTCCGGTCGTTACTTTTCCATTCTGATTTTTGGCCGATATAAACTACAACAAAACGTGCATTGCATCACAAATTGAACATCAAAAGAACATTTTCAAAGGCAATTAATCGAATGCCAAGAACGTTGAAAGAGGATAATTCCCCAAATATTTACTCTAGATTTGAGGCTTCGAAGCTCCACTTGAGTGAACTGACTTTGAAGCCATTGGTCAGAAACTAAAACGCCTTCAAAACCAGACATCTCCACAGATCTTAAATGTGGAGACAATCAATCCTACAAAAGAAAACATCGAATTCAAATCGAAAACAAACACGAAAACGTTACAAGACAATAATCAACAATCCACCAATAATAATAACACAAAAAGAAACCAAACCCATTACAAAAAAAATACAAAACTCAACAAATTCCTCGAAGAATGACAAACGGAAGATCATAAAAACGAAACAACCACAACCAACAACAACTCAAAACAATCACATTCGTAACATCACCAACTCCAATCCATTGCAAACACCATAAACCAATCCAAACCCAGAAACAAAACACAAAAACAAAGCAAACCCAGAGTTTCATACCAACAGGAGACCAAAATCCGTAAAGAAAATGGTGGGTTCCTGTTACTTTTGATGTGAGAATATTTCTTTGACTCTGAAAACAAAAAGTTTTCAACAAGAACAGAAGAGAAGAAAAGGGATCAATATCTTTCTTGATGGTAGAGCAATACGGAAGGCAAAGTGTGTGAAGGAAAACAAATGGGGTCAGTGATTTGCGAGACCCCAGAGAGGAGAAAGGACAAGAAAAAGCGCCGACTGAAAAATATTGAGAGATGAAATTTGGTGAAATGGGTAATAGAGAGAAATGGGTATGTTTGGAAACTCGCTGTTTTCTGTTTTACAACTCACCAAATTTGGGTAACACCTGTTTGTTCTGTTCTTCAATGGAAAAAACGGGTCACCATCCTCGTCTTCATCTTCAAATCTCGCTCTCATCTAACCCTATAATAACTGATTTCACCCAAATTAGCCTCAAAATCATTTTTGATTAAATGTGGTAACTAAATGCAAATCAAAGACATCACATTTTTGTTCTCTTTCTCTTTCCCCATGTGATTAAGATCTTTTTTTTGGGATAATATGTTTATTCGATGCCTTTTATTTTGGAAGTTGTTTGCGTTTTCTTTAATGCAAATATATAACACATCCGAATTTGAACCTCAGACCTAAAATGCATCATTGCCATTGCCTTTGCCTCGTTATAGAAACCGTCGTAATTCACATATGATATTCCTAAACTTTGTTTATTGTTTTGAAATAAAATTCGTTTGAAAGTTTAAACAAAAAAAAGTATGAAAACGATGTGATGATGACTTAACATATCGTTTCGATTTTCTTTTTGTATTAGGTCATCGTCACATCAATTAAGTGTAAAAAAGGATTTGAAAGAATTTTGATGCCACGTGATTTTAAAACTTTTACAAAGGTTCAAGGATAATATTGAAATATTTTTTTAACAAGAGGCAAAATTGAAAGGTAAATTTAAAATTTAACCTTATTATTATTATTATTTTGAGTTCAAGCGTCAAATATCATATTTGTTTGGTGAGATGAGAAGCTTGATTTTGTTTAAAAAATTAGGTTAAATTATTATTTCCTCCATCTACTTCAATGTTTGTTTTTTTATATATAAATAATATTTATTAGTATTTCTCTATAAACTTTACAATATATTTACCAATGTGTCTTTTATACCATGGAAATTGTTATTAATTTCCAAAAATTGTAGAAAAAAATAAAATTAACTTCAAATTATTATTTTCAAGATTCAAAGAAAGTACATGGATGATATTGTTTTGCTCTTGTAATAAATGCAATGTAAATAATAATAAATACAATAACATCTCATTTTTCAACTTGGGCATCTTCTTTTATTTTTCTCAATATAAGATATTTAGAAGTTGTGGTGTGATATAAATGTAATTGATGATAGGATTCATTATTGCAAAATATAAATTGAAATGGATAAAATCCATTGCTTCTTAAATGTAAAACTAATAAACTTCTCAACAATAAACAAAAGAATTTGATAAAATTTGAAAAAGTTATTAATAAAATGTAGACAATGGAAAGGAAAGCAAACTTTATAATATTATATAATATAAATACCTTTTAATAAAAAAACATAAATTATATATAGTTTTTAAAAATTTTCAATCAATATCACCGATATTTTTCTATCTGATTTGGTTCTTGAATTTTAAAAATGTACTTTTTAGTCTTTATATTTATAATAATATGTCAATCTTATCCTTGAATTTTTAAAATAAAATTTGAAAAAGAGACATTTTAAAAAATTACAAACATATATTCTTTCAAATTCGAAGATTAGAAAAATAGCTTTTCTATATTATTTTTTATTATAGTATCTCGATATCAATAGTAGAAAAATGGTTAAATGAATCAATTCAATGAAAAAAAGAGCATACTTGTCAATAAATTATAAAATGTGTTTTTTTTTTACTAATTTATTTTAATTAGTGAGCGAAAATGCAAATAAAAGTACTTCACAAATTCAATGAGAAAAAGAAAATATATTCACCAAAAACTTTTGAAAGGGTAAGAATGTCTTTTGGGTTAAAAGAAGAATAAGAATAATGATAATAAAAGGTTGGGGGACCCAATAGATTTGTTTTGAATCTAATTGGTGGACCATAAATTGCTTTCATTACCAATACTTCTCTTCTCAAGGAATGAATGGAAGCAAAGTGGGCACCCAATTTCACAAATAACTTTTTCTCTCTTTCTTTATTATTATTTTTCTAATTTTATAAGTTAAAACACTTTTGTTTATGACTTCCCAAAAGTTAGATAAATCTATTTTTATTTTAATAAAAACATTTGTTTTCTTGACTTTGACAACTCTCAAAACTTTAATTGCCCTACTCTTTACTATCAATTAAAAGTATTATTAATCAAAGACATGAGTGCCATTTATGGATGTCCTTTTTCTTCATTTTAATAATAAATGAAAATTTGATTATATAACTAATTACAGAGAACCAATAATGTGTTTAATTGGTTTCGATTCTATTTTAAGTGCCAAACATACAATTAATAATTTAAATTCCATTTAGTATTCATACATAAACTTAAAACTTTAAATTATTAAAAATAAGTTTAGATTGATTTTTTAAATACGACATTGATTTATTTAGCCCTTTTCAAAATCACTCCAAAACATAATTAAATTAGAATAAATATAGTAAACCTCAATCCAAACTCGAAATGTGTAGATAAGGTACGAGAGATCCAAGTGAGATTTAAAGGATATTAAGAGAATTAAGTCGTTTGGCCAACTTGTTGACTAATGCCCTGATACCTCATCTTAGGCGAAAGTTAGCATAGTAGAGGTTTCATAGGGCTTGTGGAGGTCTCTCTAACTTGTAAAAGAAAAGGACCCAACACCTACCTATAAGGCAAATAACAAGAAGTTTTGGGATTAGATTGAAGGAAGATTTTAATATTGAATATACAATTGGTTCAAATTAATAATGAGTAAATGATATATAATTCATTTAAACATTGGGATAAAAAATAATTTAAGTGAAGCCTTGAATGAAGTAAACAAAGCAGGTTTGCCCGAGAGGTTAAGGGGGAAGACTTAAGATCTTCTGCACATAAGTGCGCGTGGGTTCGAACCCCACAGCCTGCACCCAAAACTTCTTTATTTTTAAATTATAGTTATTATGATTATCATATGAGTGTTCTGTTGTTTACCAATTCCATATATTATTAATTTAAAGTATGAAATTACAAATTTACCTAAAACCTTACAAATTACAAACTTGTACTTAAAAAAAAAAACCCAGTTTACAAGAGTGAGAGTCTAAAGAAAAGCTTATAGACTTGAAATTAATAAGCCAATCAAAGGCTAGAGGCAAATTTCAGAAGTTACTCTAAGCCAATCAACAAGCTAGAGGCTGATCCAAACCATTCAACAAATCAAAGGCTAATCCAAGTCGATCAACCAAAACTAGTGGTGGATCCAAATCAACCAACAATCCAAAGATCAATCAATAGGTCTAAGATAAATCCAACCTGATCGTTAAGCAAGATTTTGATCCAAACTAATCATCAGCAAGCTAAAGATCGATCCAAATTGATCAACAACCTATAGCCAACCATCCAATTGAAGATCAACAAATCCAAAGACAAATAATCCGAAAAGATTATAAACCAAAATGATAATCATAAAAAAAGATTGACAAACTTAATGATTAAAGTTTAGGCATTTGAGGGAGAAAATTAGAAGTTAAAACTAGAGATTGTACTTGTTAGAACTCGTATTGGAAGATGTGGTGAAGCAACAATTAGGCGTTTAAGTTTTTGGACGTCTATATCAGAAAGCACTTGGAACTTGGTTGCCGGATGAATTAGTTGCTTGGATGAATGATGTCTGGAAGATGGTCGCTTAGACAGAAAGCCCAGAGTACTAGAGATCGCTTGGTTGGTGGTTGTTTAGATAGAATGCCTAACTACAAAATAGAAAATTGTTTGATGAAAGGCTGAGGTGTGGAACATGCTCTCTTTAAGACGTTTAGCAGCTCTGCTTGAAGTGTAAACAGTTCTCAGTATTGCTACATCCCCCCTAGGATAAAACAACCAAAATACTCAATTGAAACTGCACCAAAACCAATCCGAATACCAAACACTCGTGAATGACTTTGCTCGAAAACTAAAATGAGAAGAAGTTTTTGAGAGAGTGTTGTAAGAAAATGTGTTTTCTGATATTCGAAATGAGACGAGGAGATGGACTTATATAGTAATAGGTTTTGTAACGACCCGAGTTTTGGAGGGGGACATGAATGAAAACAGTATCACATCTGAATGAGAGGGATCTTGAGGACATGACATGAAAGTACGGTTAAAAAAGACTTAAAATAATTAAAAAATTGCTACTTATACCGACAAGGTGCACCTTCATTTTCGGTGACTTGATCATAGAAACTCCAAAGTTAAGCATACTTAGCTTGAAACAATTCTATATTAGGTGACCTCATGAGAATTTGCTTAGGATGCATGTGAGTGAGGACAAACCATGTAGAAAGGATTTGTGTTGGTTTGTGAGGACAACTTTCACTCTAATAAGCCTTTAAGACAAGAATGATGCTGCAAGATTGTAGGGAATGCACGAAAATGTTAGGGATCCAAATTCTAAATCCTAGGCATGGGGGTGTTACAATTTTTGTAACACCTCAACGATCATAAGAGCATTAACTAATGCCTCAACAGAACATAACACTTCAATGGTTGGCGGTCATAACGCCTCACCTCTTAACGCGTTCAATATTGCAACACTCGTCCGACCGGATGGACGGCAACAACGTGCATGTAGAGATATCAGCAAATTCACATTCGTCTTTCTCCTCACCCCTTTAAAATCATTCAATTGTGATCGATCAAGAGATCAAAAGTTTAAATTTTAGAAAATATATATGTGTATATATGTATGTGATCGTACTTCTTTGTTTTTAAATATGTTAATATCAAGGTTCTTTTATTTGAAGTGTAATTTTTTAAAGGGATGTTTTTAAATATTGCAACATAAGTGAACTTAATTACAAATATAGCATAATTTTATTTTTTATGTGTGATAAACGACCGTCCAACCCAGATATATATCTAAGATGAAGATAAATATCCATATGAGTCCATCGTAGTTGTAGAAGTAAATTTTTGCTATATATATTTTTAATATTTTCAATAATTTTCTCTTTAAAACAATTTTCCTTGTTTAAAAGTGTTCTAAACGCTTTTCAAATACTTAAATAATCTACAATTTTCACTCAAAATTTTGGATTATAAATTCTCAATATAATAGTCACTTCTTGCAACCATTTAGTGTGATAGCTATTTAGTTTTTAACTTTTTTTTTTTGTTTTAAATTAATTTTTTAAAAATGGAGTCCAAAACATTTATTCCACCACAAAAACTCAATTTGAATTGCCTAAATTTGAATCTATCTTATAAATATGGTTGGTGACGACTCCAAACTTATTTATTTTAAGATTAAATTATGAGAACGTCGGTCGTTCTACATCGTGATCATGTTGTGACAGCTTAGTGACTCCACGAGGACCAAAAAATGTGTAAGAGAGTCGAATCGTTACATTTTTTATCTTTTATTCTTATTTTATTAGAATTTGTTGGTTAACTTAATTATTTGTTTTTTTATTTGAATTATATGGAATATTTGTACTATGTTATCGATACATTTTTTTAATATGTCATCATGTATTCTAGACACTTACAAGCCTTCTACTCGGGCTACAACCATATAGGACTATAATTGAGGATGAAGTGGTGATGACCTTCGAGGAATTTCAACTCCTCTTTGCATGTACATGAAAAGTCCTTGCTCAGATGAATTCTTTTGTTATTCTTAAAATAACATTAAAATAAGTTTGAAGGCTTTTCCGTTCTAGGAGTTTAGAAATACCAACTCCCACGCCATTTTCTTTTTGGCATATTTTGTGTGTTGTTTTCTTTTTTTTTTTTTTATTATTTGTATTATTTGTGATCTCTTACGATGGTATTATATTTTTTTAGGATCATTCATAAGTCAAACTGTCCAAATTATTTTTTATTTTTTTAAAACACAAAAGTTTTACATTTTTCTATAAAATTTGAAATCATACATATTTTGTTTGTTTTTATATAAAAAAAAAAGGCTCAATCAACATATTTTTTGCATTATTGATACTTTATTATTTAAGGAAATTTTGCTTAAGTATTATTCATCTTCGTTTCCCTAAAATTAAGTTTTCAATTTCAATTATACACACTTTTAAGGAGAGTAGTGTTTACCTTCGTTAGGGCTCTTGTAGAGCTACATAAAAACCTTACATTTTCTAAAAATTAAATAATGTTTAAAACATATATAGGGAGAGTAGTGTTTATCTTTATTAGAAGCACACAAAAACCTTATATTTCTTGAAAATTAAATAATATTTAATAAGAATTAAGGAAAGTAGTTTTTAACTTAAAAAGTTATGACCTCGTATAGGTACATGAAAACCTTATTGTTATATTTTTCTTTTTTCAAAGTGGAATGACTTTTACCCTCTTTATTATAATTGCACATAAAGAAGAAACATAGGTGAAACACCAGGATGTCCAATGTATTAATGCATTCATCTCTTGAATCTAAGTTTGATGAGTCAAATGATGTTCTTGTAAATATTTCAACACTTTTTTCATTTACGATAGTTTTCCTCCAAATTTTATAATAATTCAATAGTCTTAATTAGGGTAAATATTTAAAATAATTAATAGTATTAAATATGTCGCTTTGGCCGAGTGGTTAAGGCGTGTGCCTGCTAAGTACATGGGGTTTCCCCGCGAGAGTTCGAATCTCTCAGGCGACGACATTTTGTAAATTTATAGTGATTTTTTTTAATCTTTAAATTTAGTCTATAGTTGCATCTTAGACCAATGTTTTTTAATCAAAATTTAGATTATGAATCATTATATATGTGTGTGTATGAGAACACATGTAGGTTTGTACGTACATGTCATGTACGTACAAAAATTAATTTTATTAAACATGTCGCTTTGGCCGAGTGGTTAAGGCGTGTGCCTGCTAAGTACATGGGGTTTCCCCGCGAGAGTTCGAATCTCTTAGGTGACGATATTTTGTAAATTTATAGTGATTTTTTTTTAATCTTTAAATTTAGTCTATAGTTGAATCTTAGACCAATGTTTTTTAATCAAAATTTAGATTATGAACCATTATATATATGTGTAGGAGAACACATGTAGGTTTGTACGTACATGTCATGTACGTACAAAAATTATTTTGATTAAACATGTCGCTTTGGCCGAGTGGTTAAGGCGTGTGCCTGCTAAGTACATGGGGTTTCCCCGCGAGAGTTCGAATCTCTCAGGCGACGATATTTTTAAAATTATAATAGATATCACTACATGGAGTCTATATTAGTAATAAATCATATTTAATTTATATTTCATTTATAACCTACAATTAAGCATAGTAAATACTAGTAAAAATGAGTTTGTGATTTTTTACAATTTCCCATTCAAAACCCCAATTTACTACAATATTTACTATTTGTTACGTTGTTCATTACTTGTCTCTCTCATTCTTTTTTTTCGTTGTTATAGTGTTAACTAATTTCTATCTAAATAAAAATAATAATTTACACCTAAAAATAAAAGTATAACAACTTAAACGACTAAAATAATGGGCATATTCCAAACACTAACTATATTATAAGTTATAACCAACTTTTATATCTTATATAGAAAAACATAAAACACACAATCCAATTCACATCTAACAACACAATAATTAGAATGAAATTTAATGTTTTCTTTTCTATAAAAAAGCATATACCAATTTTAAATATTTTGTTAAGATATACCATTATCTATGAATATTATAGAATAGAATTAAATATGTCAACACTCTTCTACCCGTCTTTAACCGTAAATCGATTCGAGGACAACTTACATTATCGTTTCATGCCATGCATATGTTGCAATATGATAAGTGTAAGTTGTAACAATATGATAAAAAGAAAATTTTGTACTATTTATATAACCTTTCATGAATACGTCGCAAAACCAAATAAAATTGTAGTATATTTCAGTGAATAAACTACCATTTTCACGAGTTTGATCTCTAATTTCGCAATTATGTTAAAAAATAAACTAATGAAAAACAAAATAAATTGAGGAAGGTAAGACTAAAATTTTATTTTTTTAAAAAAGTGCAAATTCTCATAGATGTAAAAATGTCATGGTTTTAAATAAAATCAGTTTACAGATTTCCTAATAAAATAAATTAACCTACTTTTGTCCAAAAAAAAATTAATAAATGAATGAATAAACCTATAAATGAATAAAACAACTCAGTTTTGAGAATTATTCCATTTTTGGTTGTTAAAAATCATTTATAAATATGAAAAACAATGAGACCAAAAATCAACAATATAATTTTTGAGAAAAAAAAAAGTGGGAAAAAATGGGTTTGCATTCTTTAATGTCAATTATAATTTTATTACTCTGCATTTTTAAATACTGTAATGCTCAATCTAAAGTGTTCAATATTATACAATTTGGTGCCAAACCTGATGGAATAACCGATAATAGTAAGGTAAATTTTTTTATTTTCAATATAAAACTAAATATACTTAAAAAATTTTACAAGAATTTTTATTTTCTAGTCTTAAATATTTATATTAATGGCATATCTTGTAGTAATTTGTAAATTAATGATAATAAAAAATTGTTATATAGAGGTAGTTCTTGTTTTTTAGTTTTTGAGAAACAAAAGGAGAAGTGTGTGTATATATATATATGTGTGTGTGTTTCTTGTTGGTTTCTAATTTTATTTTTTCTTCAAAATGGGTCTCAGTTTTCAAATCATTCAATAGTTATTTGCAAGTGTAATTATTTTTCTTTAAAAAAAACCAAGTTATTATATAAATTCATTCTACATATTATTAGGAGTTCTTTTTCACCAAACTTAAATAAAAGCCTTCTTATTGGCTTGTAATATACAAAATAAATATAAATCAAAATATGGTCCCATACGTCTCTATCTATTTGGAAAATTATTATAAAAAGTAAATTGGTTGAAAATATTTATAAAATATAGGAAAATTTCAAATTTTATCAAAATGGAATTAGTTGATTTGTTTGTATAAATATAGGCATTAAGCAGTGCATGGAGTGGAGCTTGTGGAAATAATGGAGGTGGGGTTGTTTTAATACCAGCACAAGGAAGGTTCTTGGTTTTGCCATTGTTGCTTCAAGGTCCATGCCATGGCGTCATTCGTATACAGCTTGATGGCGAACTGTTGGCTTCCTCTGATAAGCAATTTGCCACCGGCGACCATTGGCTTAGTATCCAAAACGTCAACAACTTGTTCATCGACGGTTTGGGTCGCTTGACCGGCAGTGGTGCTTCTGCTTGGCCTTCCAACACCCTTAACCGTCCCATAGTAAGTTCCATCTTTCTGTTTCATTTTTCACTAACACTTAACCTAATATTACATTTACTTTTGTTTCTATAGAGCATTCTATCTCAAATTTCTATTCAACTATATAATTTTAGAGAATTATTGCTCTCAATACTTTGGTTTTGGGTTTGAGACTTTGAGAGTTGGTTTTCTTTATTTGGAAAAAAGTCCGTATTTGTTTTTGTTGACTTTAAACTAGATTATGCCATCACCTCTCACATTTATTTTAAATGCAATAGATAACGGTTTGATATTCTATGTAGTCTATGAAATTCAATAATGTCAATACTGCAAGTATCAAGAACATAAGCTCCTACAATAGCAAATTCTTCCATTTTGCTGTGCATGCATCTCGTGATGTGACGTTTGATAACGTTACAGTGGTAGCTCCAGGAGACAGTCCCAACACAGATGGAATCCACATTTCAACGTCAAGTGGTATCAACATCATGCATTCAACAATCGGTACTGGAGATGATTGCATCTCATTGGGTCCTGGAAGCAAAATGATCAACATAAGTAACGTTCATTGTGGTCCTGGTCATGGAATTAGCATTGGTAGCCTTGGAAAGAGCCCAAACGAAGAAGACGTCTTTGAAGTCACAGTAAGAGACTCCACATTCATTGGCACATCCAACGGTGCGAGGATCAAATCATGGTCGTCTCCATATTCCAGTATGGTTAGCAAGGTCACGTTTCTCAATCTCCAAATGAACAATGTCAAAAACCCTATCATCATCGATCAAAGTTATTGTCTAGACTCTTGCACTCCAAATAAAATGGTATAGTGTATAAGATAATTTAAGAGCATTAGGGGTTATATATATAGCAAATAATAAAGATGGTATTACAACGAATGTATACATATGAATTCTAAAGCAAAAGATTATGGTTTTTGTGGTTGGCAGAATAAATCAATGGTGCAGATTAAAGATGTGAGATATGAAGGCATAAAGGGGAGTTCAAATACACCAGTGGCAGTAGATTTTGAATGCAGCCAAGTTGTTCCATGTCAAGGCATAGTGTTACAAGACATTAACCTTACTTTCAATGGTGGTGGGAAGACAACTTCCATTTGTCATAACGTTAAGGGTTCTGCTGTTGGCCAACAATTACCTCCCTCTTGCCTTTAATTACTTTGTGTTCTCCTTTTCTTTTCGTCCTCACTACAGAGAGGATGAATGGGGAAGATCAGGAATTTTCAAAACTAATTTAATAAGTACTGGTTCCCACAAAACGATTGTTGATTGTTTGTTGTTTGATTGGCTTATGCTTCCATGTTATACATATAAACGTAGTTTTAAATATGGTTTTTTTTGTTGCACACCTAATTAAATAGTGTTATATATAATGGATGGTGAAATATATATGCAGACACAATATTTAAAGTGGTTAAAATATGTACAAAACTTTCTTTGAGAAAAAAAAAAAATTGTACACAAAAGTGATAATCACTCATGGTGGTTGATTTACGTAAAGCTAACTTTGTTCCTAGGATCATTCCAAACGTTCATAAGACTGACTTAACATATGATTTTCAATCAAGGGTTTAGTTAGAATTGAAATTTGAAGGATGAATAACTCTTAGATCGAATACTTAGAATCTATGATCACTATTACACCGGTCTTCAGTTTTCGTACCATAATTAAACTTTAGGATAATGTGTGACATACTGACAATAGATTTTAATCATGCTATAAAATCCGTTGTCAAACTCTAAAACTATTTTGACAAACACAAATGATTAAAAAAAAAATCATTTTAAAATACTATAAAAATTTCAAAAGAGTTTTCAATAAAAATTTGATAAACTAATAGTACTGAAAATTTGTTGTCCAACACTACTTAATTAATTCGAGATATTGTTCTATGATATTGCATGTATATATAGCTATTTTGTAGTGTATGAGCAAACCAATGGTAGAATCGTGTTGATGCAACATGGAACTTTAGTTGGATGAAAATGAAGTCAATTTCCATCATCAGGAGCTAATTAAGAAGTGCAATTATGGCCTTTGAGGCCTCTGCCTTGCAGCGCCTTACGACGTTGTGTGTGGTACCCTAATTAGGCAGTAACCTTCTGATTCACGATTCACGTAAAGTGCACAGCTCTACGACGATGTTTTAGAGCATCAAAACGGTTTAATGATAGATATTGTGTGTGAATTCTATTGATCGACACAATGCTATTCCAAGCAAGGTAATTCTTGATCGTCTCAAGCAAGGTAGAATAAACACACAAACACACAACAAATATGTTCACCCAAATTTTGTAATTCGTTGCTTTAAGCTTCTCTCTTGCTTGCGCCACATACCTTCCTCTCTTTTGATTAATATATCTTTTGGTTTTGTTATACGATAAGAGATGTGCTATAAATGTGTCAACTCCATTGAAATTATATTCTAGTTTAGTTGTCGAACCCAAATTCGCGGTTTATTATTAAGAAAAATGCTAAATTCTCTAACGTGTGGGTACACATCTAAACTAAGAACGTATTTATACCTAATAAAATATAATTATAATACTTAGGTACCTAGTATATTAATAACATAATTCAAATAGGAAATAAATCTAATTCAAATAACATATTATCTGATACTCTACATCTCTGGATCTCCTAGGATCTAAAAGTAGAAATATTAAAAAAAAAAAAACAAATAATAAAGCATATCTCCCATGATTTGATAACTAATAATACCCTTTTAACTCTTTTTAACAAATATATCATCATCTTGTAGAATATAGAAATTTCACTCTTCTAAAAGTCATAGTGGATAGATTACGTAGTTGAGATAGCTCCAATTACTTTAAACATATAAATTAAAAGATCAAAGGCTCAAATATATATCCATGCATATTGTGTTGAATTAAAAGAATGTGTGTCTCGATCAAAGCAATTGTAATAGTCCAGTTGAAATTTGGATATATTAACAGTTGTTCAAATATTTCATTCGAGAAGGTTTAAGTTGATACATTGGTGAAAACGACACTTTCTTTAAAAAAAAAATAATTAAATAAAATCTTCAATAATACTCATAAATTAATGTTTTAAAAAGAATTGATTTACTCAAAAGGATTTTCAACCACTCAATATGTGTAATGGAGTTTAGGGTTTAATTCTAAATTCTTAACTTTCAACAAAGAGATATCATAGATAAAGAAATTTGAGGAGGGTAAGACTAAATTTTCCCTTTAGTAGTTCATTCTCATTAATCTCTCAATTCGATAGTTTTATCCATTAAAAAATCATAATTATACAGATTTTCTAACAAAATAAATTGATCTATAAAAGAATAAAAAATTCATTTTTGAAATTTATTCCATTTTTGGTTATTAAAATTATGTTATAAATAGAACAAAAAATAATCAATCTTTTAGAAGAAAAAAAAATGAAAAAATGGGTTTGAATTGTCTAGCAATTAGATGTGTAATGTCCAATATGATATTATTACTTTGCATTTTTAAATATTGCAATGCTCATTCTCAAGTATTCGATATTATGCATTTTGGAGCCAAATCTGATGCAATAACGGATAATAGTAAGGTACACAAAATTTTATTTTCAACCTAAAATCATCACTACTTTATAATAAAATTATCAATTCAAATATCATTTAATTCCTTTTTCACAGTGTTCTCTATTTATATCTATTACATGTCTTGTAGTAATTCATAGACTTATGGCAATAAGAAGTAACTTCTTCTATTGTTTTATTTTTATTTTTTGAAAACTATGGGCTTATTTTACTGACCATTTATTATTTAAAAAATTACAAATTTTTATGGGAACATTTATAGCCAAAACGAATCAAAATATTTATAAAATATAGTAAAAATTTAGGATGTTAACAGTTGATTTGTATAATAAATAGGCATTAAGTAGTGCATGGAGTGAAGCTTGTAGAAATAATGGAGGTGGCATTGTTTTAATACCAGCAAAAGGAAGGTTCTTGGTTTTGCCATTGCTTCTCCAAGGTCCATGCCATGGCTTCATTCGTATACAACTCGATGGTGAATTATTGGCTCCCCTCAACGAGCATTTCGCGACTGGTGACTATTGGCTTAGTATCGATCAAGTCAACAACCTTTTCATTGATGGTTTAGGTCGCTTGAATGGTCGCGGTTCTACTGCTTGGCCTTCCACCTCACATAATCGTCTTGTCGTAAGTTCATCTTTTTCTTTCTTTCTCACAGTACTATATATATCTGTTTGAAGTAAAAATAACTTGTTTCCTCATCTGCTTGTTTCTATTATATTTTAATGTTTCTTTTTTGTCAATTTGACATAAAATTTACTTGTCATGTTGTCAATGAAGATGTTTATATGATATTTTCTTGTAAGTGCTTTAAAATACCATCTAACACACATTTGTTCCAATCTAACATGAATTTTTTGATATTATTAATTCTATGTAGTCTATGAGACTCAATGGTATCAACAATGCAAAAATTACAAATATAAAATCCTACAATAGCAAGCTCTTCCATTTCGCTATGCATGGATGTCGTGATGTCACGTTTGATCACGTTACAGTGATAGCTCCAGCAAACAGTCCCAATACAGATGGAATCCACATTTCATCATCAAGTGGTATCAACATCATGCATTCGACAATCGGTACTGGAGATGATTGCATCTCCTTGGGTCCTGGAAGCAAATTCATCAACATAACTAACGTTCAATGTGGTCCTGGACATGGAATCAGCATTGGTAGCCTTGGAAAGTACCCAAACGAAGAAGATGTCTTCGAAGTCACAGTAAGAGACTCCACATTCATTGGCACATCCAACGGTGTGAGGATCAAAACATGGTCATCTTCGTATTCTAGCATGGTTAGCAAGGTCACATTTCTCAATCTCCAAATGAACAATGTCAAAAATCCTATCATCATCGATCAAAACTATTGTCCAGACTCTTGCGGTTCACATAAAATGGTATAGTATATAAGATAATTTAAGGGCATTAGGGTTATATATATATATATAGTAAATAATAAAGATGGTATAATTTACAGCGAATGTACATATGATTCTAAAGCAAAAGATTATGGTTTTTGTGGTTGGCAGATGAGTAAATCAATGGTGCAGATTAAAGATGTGAGATATGAAGGCATAAGGGGGAGTTCAAATACACAAGTGGCTGTAGATTTTGAATGCAGCCAAGTTGTTCCATGTCAAGGCATAGTGTTACAAGACATTAACCTTCCTTTTAATGGTGGTGGGAGGACAACTTCCAATTGTCATAATGTTAGAGGTTCTGCTTTTGGCCATCAACTACCTCCATCTTGCCTTTAGTTACTTGGATTTCTCTTTATATAACAGAATTAACAGTAATAATTCAATTACATCCAACCAATGTAAGCTTCCACACAGTAATAATTTATAATAATATTGTATTTTTTTTTATCCATATGAAAGAAAAGAACATGTTTCTTTACCGATTGAGAGAATTGAAGTTATCCTTTTGTTCTTATATTACTAAACCAACAATTACCATAAATGATCTAAGTTTAGATTTTGTTGAGTTCATTTGAAAGTAAAGATGATTTAACGTATTGTTCAGTTTATAAGAATGATTGGATAACAGATAAAAACAGGAAGTATGGAACACTGTGAGTGGTCATTTAATTACTATACAAAAAATGAAGTAGAAGAAGTTGGTCAAAGTGAACTATGTGACTCATCTCCATGTGGCAGCTGATGTGGAGCCAAAAGAATAAATCCTTTTTTGATGAAACTACAGCAAAATAGTAATATAAATGCTTTAAAAAAAAATGTAAAATATTATTTTTAGAAGAGAATAAGGGCATAAAGGGTTTGTTGAAGAATTGATGGGGTTAAAATGATTTGGCAAAGGAAAAAGAAATGGAAGTGTTACAAAACATCATCATTTCTGATTATCTCAACATCATCATCCTCAGGGAAACATAAATAATAATGAGACGTAAACTTCCAATGTGTCGGACTGCTGGAAAAGTCGACACGTCGTCAGATGATCGTTATTTTATTTGAGGATATTATATTAAATTAGTACTTTTATGAATTTATTTAAGGTGGGGTTGTATTGCGTCATTCTTCCACATGACTGATGTCATAATGGGCCCAGGCTCATAGTCATAACCTCAATTCCATTGCCCCCACCATTTTAACCGACGTCGTTTTGACCTTTTAATCTTTCTTTTCACTTTCCCATTTCATTTCATTTCTATTTTCTTTATAACAATCCTTCAATTGATATCATATACTAATACGTCATTGGTCTTCCTAAATCTGCTTAGGCCAAGTCCAAAAAGGAACAATTGCAATATGGACCCATCCAACTCGAGTCAAGCATTAACATCGACGAATAGTTGCAGTCTTACTTTTGACCTAACTAGAGTCGATCATTCCTCATCCTAATCCAAGCAAAGTCTAAGTCAAGAAGAATGTCCAAAAAACTCACATTGCCTTGTTTGACCTATTCCAAAATTGAGGCCAAGCATGAAGTAGTTTGAGATCCTAGACAAATGAGAGACAAGAGAAGTATGAATCTTATAAAATAGGTAAACTCAAGAATAGGAAATTGTAACTTATACTTCTAACTTATTCCTTATTTAATAATTCTCTTACTGACTTAAACATCAAAGACTTTTTTCTTTGTTTTACAAATCCTCCTTATCCTAAATCCAAACTTAACGTCTGAATGTCATGTGAGCATTAGATGCGTTTTTCTTTGACCAAAATTTGGTATCATCCATTACTAAATGGAACCTTGATGTTTCACATTTTATTTTTTTAAAAATTAAGTCTACAACACATCTTCCTTTCCAAAGTTTTTTGTTTTATTATTCATTCTCTACAAAAGTTCACAACAAATCAAGCCAAAAATTGAAAACAAATTTTTGTTTGGTAATCATTTGATTTTTTTTAATATTTAAAAACAGAATTGATCAACCTTTTTTATTTTTTTTAATATTTGAAGTTTCTCATTTTTTAAAGTTACTTTTCACCCATATTTTAAAAAATCAAGACACTTCTTTTTTTTTTGTTTGTTTGTTTTTTTTTTTTTAAATTTAACCTAAGAATTCAACTCTTAGACTTCAAATATCAATAATTTTAAAAGTGTAACATAAAAAGAAAAAAAAAACAATTTACCATTCAAATAAACCAAAAGTGCAATTACTAGCTAAACCATGTATTATAAATAAAAACTCTCAAAACACATTTAATTAAATACACATGCAATGGTTTGACTAATGGGTTAGGAAAGAGGGTTGGGTTATTTAGCCTATCTCAGAGTTAGATAGGTTCTTTCTCTCTGCTTAAATGGTTATTGGTAAATGATTCTATATTATTGTTATTATTTTAATAGTTAGATACTTCATCCACCAAAGTCTCTATCTTTTATAATGTTGCATACTTTTCATCCTATCTCAATTTTGTTTCATTTTCATACTTATATTTAATATTTATACTCTTAACATCATTTTTTTTTTTTTACTAATAACCATTTTTAGTTTTCACATTTAATCGATTTAAAATGATTTATTTTTTAAGTAGAAATTTAAATTTAAATATAATAGAAAAAATTTAGTAATGATGAATAACACAGCTCGAAAATATGTACTCGTGGAATAAGAAATTTAGTTTCAAATCTTCCCACCTTTGCATTTAATTATAATACCTTTCTAAAAGAAAATAATACAACTAAGTTAAATTGATTAATTGATTAATTGACATTAATGTTAAAGATTGAGATTATTTTGTGCAAAATTAAGATTAAAAGTGTAAATCAAACCATTTTTTTTGTTTTTTTTTTTTAAAAAAAGAAAACTTACAAGCTCACTAATATTAGTTATTATAGTTGTTGATTGCGCCAAAATTTGTATTTTAGTGAAAAATTCAAAGATATATTTTCTCATAAACTTAATGGCAACCTATAGTTTATCAAGGAGTGGAGGAAAAGGTAAACAAAATGGTTAATAAAGAGAAATTAAAAAGAAAAGAGAGAGAAAAGGAAGAGTAGGTAACGGTAACATAAATTAACGGAAAATAGTGAAAAAAGAAAAAAAGGAAAAAAAACACTATAAGTGAAAGCACTAAGAGGCGTTTGGGGAAGAAAAAGAATTATGGGAGAAAGAGTATGAAAAGGAAATGATTATGATATCGCTTGTTTCTGGAAGGAACAAGTGAGAAAGATTATAATAATCTTTATTTGGGAGAAGGAATAAGAAAATGATTATGATAAAAAAAAATGTATTATTTTTTTTTAAAATTCATATACTATTGTATTCTTTTAAGAAAAAATTGTACTGTAAATCCAATACACAAGTATTCGTATTTTTAATTTATAGAAATTTGGAATTTTTATCGAAAAACATGTTCAATTAATTTTCATAAATACAATATCAATTTTGAACGTTTTGTACGCAGACTTTTGGTACCAATAAATTAATTGATGTTGTAAGTGCCATATCGAAAATTGGATATTGTTAACAATTGATTTAAACAAATGAGAACGAACATAATAACATTAAAACGAAATGAAATACGAAAAAAAAATTATTATTCAAAATGCAGCAGTTAAACGGTGAACGTCAACTACATCGTACATTAAAAAAAAGGTTCTATGAAATTAAAATTAATTAAATATTTGTGGATTGAATATTTAATTAATTATTGGAAGTGAAAAAGAAGAAGATTAAAAGGGAATAAGGGGATTAAACCTATTCTTTCCCTCCCTCCCTCTCCTTTCCCTCTCCAAACAGCCCCTAAAAGACAATAAAATTCTTAATTTACTATCGTTTTTACTATTTAACATTCATCAAATTAAAATAATCTAAGCACCAAACATATTTAATGATAGATCAAACTAAATAATATGCATTCAAAACACAAAATATCGGAATATCCAACGGCTAAGATTTAAAATCAAAAGTCATAGATGAGGGACGTCATTTCCACGTCATGCTGACATACATAAACAACACAATTCATTAATTAATTATGGTCCCAAAATTTAAAAAAAAAAAAAAAACGGACTTTCTTTCTTTCTTTCTTTCTTCTCTTCCCTCTTCCTCAAGCAATCTCTCTCTCAGTCTTTTCCCTTTGACCTCTCCCAACTCCGAAATTCAAAATTTTCCTTTTTATTTTTCTCTCTATAAATATACCTTAGAAATCACCCAAAAAGGAAAGACAAAGAAAAGTTTAATTGATGATGGCTCTACACAGGAATCATTTAGGTTCAATAAGAGAGCCTCGTTTTGTAGTTAAGAAGTTTCTTGCTAGACCTCAACATGAAGGCCTTGGAGCTGTTGTTAGAAGAAGCATCGGCAGGTAATTCTTTTATTCTTTCCATTTTAATCCCATTTTTCTTTCTTTCTTTCTTTCTTTTTATTTTTCTTTTTTTATTTTTTTATTTTTCAGGTTTGAGCTTAAATACTTTGATCCATTCCTTGTTCTTGATGAGTTTTCTGGTAAACCCCCAGTTCTACAAATCTCTTTCAATTTTTCAATTTTTAATTATTTAATGTTGTGTTATGGAAATTAAATTGAAATATTTTGCTTATTATTTTAGTGAGTGCACCTGGTGGATTTCCTGATCATCCACATAGAGGATTTGAAACTGTCACTTACATGTTACAGGTTTTTTTTTTTTCCTTTTCTAAATTATTGTCAAGCTCTTTATCGATTTCACTTACATCTTGAAGGTTTATTTATTTAGAGTAGGTTGTGCACAGAGAAATTAAATGGAAAATCATTTATTTATGTTTTTTTTTATAATGAATGAAGTTTTGTCTTATGTTGAAAATGATGAAAAGGGAGCAATGATACATGAAGATTTTGAAGGGCATAAAGGAAGAATTGAAGTTGGTGACTTGCAATGGATGACTGCTGGCAAAGGCATTGTTCATTCTGAAATGCCTTCTTCCATTGGCACCCAACGTGGCTTACAACTTTGGATCAATCTTTCCTCCAAACACAAAACGTAAGTCTCTGTCTTTTTATCAAACTCAAATAAATAAATAAATACTTGATTTCATTTTATTTTATTTGCATTTATAAATTTTCGAAAAAATTATACATCAATTTATCTTCTGAAATGATCTTTAAAAACAAAATTTGAATGACAGGATTGAACCGAGGTATCAAGAAATACACAACGAGAACATAGTGGAAGCTACAAGAGAAGGAGTAAAAGTGAGAGTGATAGCAGGTGAAGCCTTGGGATTAAAATCCCCAATCTACACCAAAACTCCAACCATGTACTTGGACTTCACTCTCGCCCCGGGATCCGGCATCGAGCAGTCAATCCCGACGGGGTGGAATGCGTTCGTGTACGTGCTAGAAGGCGATGGCGGAGTATTCGGAAGCATGAAGTCGATGCCAACGGTTACACCACATCACCTTCTTTTGTTAGGGAATGGGGATGGGTTGGAGGTTTGGAACAAGTCGTCCTCCAAAACTCTAAGGTTCATATTGGTTGGAGGTGAGCCATTGAATGAGAGTGTTGTGCAGTTGGGGCCATTTGTGATGAACACTCAAGAAGAGATTGACCAAACCATTGAGGATTTTGAGAATTGTACAAATGGCTTTGAGAGAGCAAGGCATTGGAAGAGTTCACAATTACCTTAACTAAAGTTTAATTTAATTTGCTTCCTCTTCTCTTTATTATTTTACATTCATAATTATTTTATTGGCAATTTTTGTAAGTTTGATCCTTTTAAATTTGTAAATTAGAATATGTCATTTATAAATTCATATGAAATTATTATTAATGTATTGTTAATTAATTACACAATTTGTTCAACATAAATAGCTCAAAGTTTCCTTGAATTTAATTATACTTTGTTTCTTCTATCACATACTAGATTTTGTTCTTCTACCAATTTCTCAAGTCATGTAAAAAGAGAGTTGAACTATTATGATTAATGTTTTTCTCTGAGCATCACTACAGTGGATGCGTTTGATATCATAAAATTTTCGTCGACATTTAGACATTTTTATTGATGCTTTTGCATTTCACTGAGTTTGTCAATACATATAAGTGGTGAATTGATATTTTTGTTATATTGTGAAAAAATTTATAAAACAAAAAAAGAAACATGTTAACTAGTTTAAAATATAAAATGTTTATTTACTAATTTAAATATTTTTTGAATTTTTTTAAAAAATATTTGACATTTTACCAGTATTTTCTTTAACGCCACATTTTAAACTTAGGTTAGACCCGTTGCATTTTAAATGTTTTTAGATCGATGACCTAAAAAAGGTTGATTTAAACAATCGATAGTGTTTTACTCAATATTATTGACGTGGCCTCTAATATTAAAAGTGAAAATTGAATCTCTCATCCCTTAGTTTAGTTTATACTCGAAATAATGTTTCGTTAAATTTTAAGCATTTGTAAATAGGATTTTTTTTCCTTAAGAAAAATAGTTATGATTCAAATAGCGCTTTTCAAAGTAGAGGTTGAGAAAAAAAAAAAAAAAAAACCCTAAAGTTTTAGATTGCATCAATTTAAACACCACATTAAAATTAATATTTAAAATTTAAACATACATATGTTAGTGAATTAAACTATGCCCGTTTTTTTAACATTATGCATATTAAAAATAGAATCCTAAAAAAGTATCCAAATTAATTCATTTATGATAGTTCATGCATGTTTTAATTATTGCAGTTATTAATTCAAAGTAAGTGTTACACCTTCCAAAGCTTATAATAAATTCAATCAATTTATTTTTACAAAAAAAATGGTGTAGAAATTTTCATTTAGTACAGTAAAAAAAACAAACTTCTTAATAGCTAATATATATTATATATTATAGGTAAATTAAAGTTAAACTATGTTCGTTTTTGCAAAGTGGTCTTAGGAATTCTTAAAATTAAATAAAAAAACACTATTTTGAAGAAGCGTTTACTCTTGATTGGAACCTTCACAGATTTAAAATCATTTCCTCCATCTTTCAAATTAGATTGAATTTTTGTCCTCAAAATTTCCCTCAAATTGTTAAAGATAGAGTAAGAACCAAAGAGCCATTTTCAAATTAAATAGCTAACATTGCTCCAAATAAACCATCCAAAAAGTTCGCGATTACATTCCAGCAAAAAAAAGAGAGAAAAACAGATTCATTTCCAACTCAAATTGCAACGAACTCTTTTTCAAACATTAGGCAATAAATTTGCAGTAACCAAGTTGCGCAAAAGATGTTAAGAATTGTGGACATTATTACCAGCTGCACCTTCTACTCTTCTCCAAGGACTTGCAGAATGAAGAAAACGCACCTTTTAGTTCAACTGGAAGTGCAAACTGAAGTGGCAAAACCAACGGAGGACGATTCCTCTCCATCTCGCTCCTCGTCCTTGAGAAAATGGGATGAGCCAATGCTGGTTGCTGCTTGTTAAGGCTTTCTAGTATGAAGGAAAATGCTCCAAAAGTAACGCAACTCTGAAGAAGAGCTTGTGGAGCACCTACATAATAAAAAAAACGCCTCTAATCAAATAAAGAAGCTCAAAATAGAAGTGATCACGAGATGAAATTTACCATAAATTAATTGAAAGGCTGGTTAAAAACTTTTGAAAATACCTTTTCAAAATTTGAAAACCCAACATTTTTAATCGTTTAAAATCAAATTTTATGGTATAAAACTGTGTTTCTATGCATAAAATTAAATATTTAATTAGTTTTTAGTGATCAAAGATGTGTTTAGATTTTAGAAGTGGTTTTGAATCTGCCAAAAATTATTTTAATCATTTTAAAATCATTTTCAAACAGCACGAGCTAATAATGATGGCAACTGAAGCATAGAAGGTATGATCTCTTTCTTTATGTTTTCCAATGGAATGAAAGTTTAAAAAAAAAAAAAAGAGATGCGAGATATCACAGAAAATGTAATCAAGTAAACATGAGGTCTCTTCTTTTTTCACCAAGTGAAGACAAAGGATAAATTACAGAATGAAATGAGATGCAAATTGTAAAGGTTGCTACCTGGAAAACTTAGAGCCAAACCGGTGCAACATCCAGCTACTCCAGCATTAATAACTACAAAACTCGTTAACTTAATTAGAAAGGGTTCGATACGGCTATAATTAAAGATTCTTCCAAAAGGAAAAATACGCACCGTCATCCTTTCCTCTCAGCCTCTTTAACATGCAAACAACCAAACTGTGTACCCCAGACAAAACTGCAAATGTCTGATTCAAAAATTGAAATTAACAAAAGATAGTGAGCAAAATGGGACTTTAAAAAGCATCAGGGACCAGTTAATTAAATTAATTCAGTGAGAAGAACAACTCCAGTAATCTTTTTCGATCAATAAAAATATACAAGACAAATCATACCTTCGCACAAGATCCAGCCTCTGCAAATGATCCTTTAAAGCCATTCTTCTTAATCAATCCTGAACCTAAATTTAGTCAAATGTGTTCAGATCCACGATTAAGAACTTATAGTGTATATAAAAAGCCTTTCATCGCTTCAGAGGCGATATTAATATCAGTGCAGAAGACGGTTCTTTAGAGCATGACAACTTCTGAAGTATGTAATTCTTTTACAGGAGTTCCAATGGAATGAAAATATAAATAATGGCTATACTAGATTGTTAGTGTAGCCCAATGATGCCATATTATATGTTCCAAAGATTGAGTATGCCTTATTCCTCACTAGTACATGGCTCTACTAGAAAAGCGGAAAATAAAATCAGTATCATGACATTTCTTATGAGACTCAATGATACCCAGGCTGCCAATGAGAGTCTTTTTTTGCAGGTTATACTAGAGAAGCAGCAACAAATTGTTCTTTAAATGATTATTGCTGCTTTTGGGTAGTCTCTGGTTTCCCCTAATGATGTGAAGGATCTTCTTGGCATAACTTTGTTAGGACACCCCTTAACGAATGCTAAAACAACATTGTGGTTTTATATTACTTGTGAACGAGCTTTCTTTCAGATTCATTGGAAGGAGATAAACCAAGGAGTCTTTATAGATAAAGAAAAGCCTTCCAATACGTTCTTTGACTTGTTATTTACTGTGATATTTTTTTATCCAAGGATTTGAATATTTTTGCTTCCTATTCATACTTTTCCCTTAAAAGTTATAACCAACTGGAAAGGCTTTTTGTAATCACCGTGGATTTTACATTCTTTTTTGTAATTTCATCCATCACCATCTTAAAAAAGAGGAAAATAAAAATTGTTCATAAAATGATCAATTCAGAGCCCTTCCCTCTCTTTATAACTTTCAGAGCAATAAGAAACAGAAACCTTCTAATTTTGATAAATCACATAACAAGACTGATTTGTACACATTATGTAATCAAAGGTCGTCAACTGGATCATTGTGATCCAAGATTCCAGTTATCTATCAGTTTATAAACATAAACATAACTTTTCTTCATCTAATCTACTGAATAGTTCAAAGGAATATGCTAATCATGTGATTGGGAAGTGCCCTGAATAGGAGCCAGAACATGAGCTTTTTAGTATTCTCATTCATATTCAATATATTCACTCGATGAGCATGTTTCTGACAGACCCCCAGTTCTCAAAATATATTCCTGGAGGAATGTGAGGGATGGACCTACTGTCTAGTATTATGCATACTTCATAATGTTAAGTAAGGGTCCTAAGGAAATGAGTTAGATAGCTAATGTATGGTAGTGTGATTCAGGAAAGAAGGTGAGTGTATTAGGAAAAGGCTTTACAACATTAGTACATTTGTTGTAATATTTGACTCCGGTGTCTTGGGAGGGACAAGAGCTCTCCAAATGTTCCCCAACTTGTTCATATTTCCTATTCAATATCCTGGAACGCACTAGTCTCAAGTTCCAATTCAACATCATCTATTGACTATTATTATCTTCCCTTCAGTGTTTAAGCAGATTATTTTTAACTGTGTTACTGAACCCTAAACCCCAAATGGAGTAATTTAATTGGCAAACCATGATCTTTCCATAAACATTAATACGATGATTAGAGTTAGGGTGTGTTTGGAATACATTTTAAGTGTTTAATTTTAAAAATTAATAATTTTAGAGAAAAAAAATTGAAGTGTGTGGCAACCACTCAAAATAGTTTTTGATGTGCGTTTTAAACAACTTTTATCAAAAGAGTTCAAATAAGAATAAGTTTTTTCAAAAAACACATTTTTCTTATATCTCTAAGAAAGAGGCATGTATGCCTCCTCAAACATGAGTGAATTGTAGTTGTCCAAGTCTAGCTAACAAAATTGATGGAAAAAAATAAAGATAAAAGAACAAAAAAAAAAAAATTAACTGGCAGACATGATTATGAAGAGCAACAAACATGATTAAGAAAAGTTCTATCAGAAATTCTAAAAATCTTTTTCAATCTCAGAGCACCATTCTAAACATGTTTATTGTTCTCCTAATCATGTTTGCCAATCAATTTTGTCGGTGAGACGTGGACAACTCCATGTCACTCGTGTTTGAGATGTATAGGCCTCTTCCTTCCTATGGAATCTAAATCTAACAATCAAATCAATGGCTAAGAAAATTTCATGGTTTGCCAATTAAATTAGCCCATTTAAAGTTAAAACTGGATGTTTTAACGATAGTTCATCAAGCTCTCTCAGTCTCATGTTCTCCTTTCAGTCGATTTTCTTTGTCCACAGAAGAGTAGTCATCACTAAATATGATATATATTTTCCCCTCTTCATTGTCTTAGTGCTAGTCCAATGATAACACATCTGACGGCTGTTCTTGAAATCGTTTCTGGATGTTAATTGGCACTTATCTTAATGCTCAATGTTTAGCATTCTACACTTCTTGGAATTCCAATTGTGCTCTCTCTAATGCTACTCAGTGACATTCAGTCATGTATCTTGCTCTATTCCTGTGGGGAGTCAGTTTGAGCTTGCTAATATGCTTCCTAAATCCTTTCCGTTGGGCCAGTTAGGTGTTACAATCTTCATTCCCCATCTTAAGCTGAAAGAGTAGTTAGTTCGTTACAGTAGTTCACTCAACTGTACTAGTTATCTAAAGTTACAAACTCTTGAATTTTATACTAATACCATGAAACGGAAAACAAATTCCAACCAAAAAAAGAACTGGCACATGCAAGTGGAGTTCTTTCACGAAACAGAGCATGAAAACATTAAGGATGGGCAATAATAAGAATGAGCTCAGTCAAAAACCAAAACCCCAATTTAGAAAAACAGAATATAAAACCAAAAACAAATGCAAAATTCTTGAGAGAGAGAGAGATTACCATAGCCGAAAATGGAGCCCATGAAGGCACCGGCAACGGAGTCACCGGTAAACCTAAAAAGACAAAGAGCAGGGCCAGTGAAAGGAGGGGAAGGAACAATGGCATCGGAAGAATTAGGGCTGTCAGAGGAATTGGTTAGGAGGTTGTCAGCATCAGATGAAACGTCCTTAGAAGAATCCGCCATGGCTTTCGTCGATTCTCTCTATCTTCTTCACTCTCTGCTAATCAATAAACTCTTTTTCCAAACTCAATCTCCCGAATACAAAAACCTCAAAAGATTTTTCCTTTGTGTTTGTTGAACGGATAGCAATCGCATTCGTTTCTGACACCACTCTCCGTTAACCGTTTGCAAAAGTATATAACATAAACACTTCTACCAATATTAAACGCTGCTGCACGACGTCGTTTCCATTTATCATCTTTTCTTTCTTTCTTTTAACTTTCTCATGCTTTATCCCTTCAAATTTAGAAAACAATTTTAAGAATAATTATTAAGTACACAACATATATTTGATTTTTTCTTTGCGAGATAGTGGTTCGTAGTTTTTTTTTAACTTTGAGAGTGTTCTTCTTAAAAATACATTTAATTTAATATATCAGTATGTTTTGGTTGCTAAATTGCTAACACATTAGTATATCCCTTCAGCTATTCTTTTTTGACATACAAATATGAGCTCACATTGACCTATTGTGTCAAAAAGCAAATGACACAACTTCGTATTGCAGATATAATTGGAAACTATGAATAAATGATACTAATAATAATTAAAAAAATCATTCATACAATACAATGGAAAAAGAGAAAAACAATACCCATCATTCTACTTCTAAATCCAATAATGTCACACAAATCAATCAATCTCACATGTGGTGACCCAAGTAGGGTCCTATTGAAGCAGCCCCTCTCCCCCCTTTGTACAAATCAAAGTTCATGTCCTGAGATTTTTCTTCTTAGTAAATTTTGGTTCAAACTATCTAGTTTAATAGTGCTGCTCTTGATATATAGCTCCAAATTCTGATCTCCAGGCTTGATCATCGTCCACATACGAGGCTCTCTGGTTGGTTCCGACATCGTCGTGATCGTCGTGATACAGTGGTTCGAGAGCTGAAGCTGGCAGTTTGCTCTCTGCAAGGTACTGCTTCATTGTAATCATCTCCATTTTATGTTTTCTTTTGAGCTTCTCCATTTGCTTCTTCAACTTCTCGTTCTCTTGTTGAACTGATGTAAAACTCTCCTGTGTTTTAAAAAGAGAATCTCATGTAAAAAACGGTTTCCCTGATTTTCTAAACTGCTCACTCTTTGCTAAAAAGACTTTCAAGTTTTTTAAAACTACAACTCTGTTCGATAACGATTCTTCTCGGTTTCGAAATTTATGATCGATTTTTGTGCTTTGTTCTAATTTTTAGGAGTGTTTTATAAAAAACCAAGCTAAGATTTGGAAACTAACAAAACCAACTTTTTAAAAACACATTATGCTTTTGAAAGTTGGCTAGGAAGTAGTACTAAAATGAGGAGGGTTTTCAAAAACTCACAGAGTTTTTCACTTTTTTGAAGGAAATATTTGAATTCTTAATACCAAATATTGCTTGACTTTTGAAAACATCGATAAAAATGGATAACAAAGTAAAGAAATTTTTAAAAAGTGTTTTTATTAAAAGCTTCATATCTTCAAAAACTAAAACCAAATGTTTGTAAAAAACGTATTACGTTTTTTTTCAGGTTTTAAAGTTTTGCAAGAATCAGAAAATGTTAAAATAACATTGTTTTTCATAAAACAAAAAATGGATTTTTTATGGGTTACCTCTGCAACTGATGCTGAATGTTCTGCTTCTCTAAGTCTTACGAGAAGTTCCCCAGCAGCATGAACAGCTTCAGCAGTGTCTCTAAGTTGGAGCTTAAGGCTTTTGTTTTCCTTTTTCAAGAATTCTCTCTCTCTGTCTCTCTCAAATCTCAGAGCTGAAAGCTCAGCAGCAAGCGATTTCGAAAACCGAGAACCGTTGCCTTTGGAACCAGCTTTTTGTGCAGCCCTTTTCACCTCAGCTATTCCACCCATGATGGCACGGTGCTTACCAACCAACTCATTATACTTCTCTTGCAATTCAGCATAATGCTCAACAAATCTAGCATGTCCAAGAACAGATCTGTGAAGTGCATCCTCCAACTCCTCATTGCACTTCTTCTCTGTGTTCAGTTCCTGCTCCACCTTCTCCGCACGCTGTCGAATGGATTCCAAATCAACTCTCAGTTCATCAGTTAAAGAAATCCACTCACTCTCCATTTCAGTCCATCTCTCCCTTTCCTTTTCAAGTTCCGCCTCGTTAGTAGTAGTTTGGGAACCTCCTCCTCCTCCTAGGCAGCTTTTTCTGAGGTGGATCGAGCGTGACAGCAGTAGCGAGGATCTCAGCTTGTCAGTTGACTTGTTAGCCGAAACATCAGCAAATGTTTGCAGCTTACTCCTTAGATTTTGAATTTCATTAAGAAGTTCTTCCTTCTCAGACACATCAGTAAAGCAATTTTCATTGTTCTGAGCTTCTTGCATTTCCTTTATTTCACATTTCTCTTGTACACTCTCCTGCCGAGTGTTCCACAAATATTAAATGTCAGAAGACGTGAATCGTGAAAGTAAATGAAGTAAATGAATATGAATTTCCAATTAATCTTGACAATATTAGCAGAATAAGGACTAAATTATTAAAAAATGGTCAGTTAAAAAGACTAAATTGTTACAAATTTGAAATTACAAAAAATCATTACAAACTAAAGTTTTGAGACAAAGTATTCCACACATATGGATCAATATGGCACTAACGTTTCACACATCTAATTTAGATAAATCTACACCATTCCGTATATATATAAAACGTATCATGCTGTGCCTCCATCATATTAAAACTACCACGAGTGTGTAAAATTTGGGTGGGTTGACCAAGTATATACCTTTTCAAGATCGTCTACGTGGTTGAGTCCGACAATGGCTTTGAGATTCCTGGATTGGTTAACTGCTACAAGTTCGTTGTTGCTACTCGGCACTTCACTAGTGTCGTTCTCGGTAATTTTTCTTTTGCAAGATACACAAAGCTGATGGGGAGAAGATATGGCAACAGCATTATCTTCTTCAAGTGTTTGAAGAGACCCTACAGCTTTGTTGACTTCTGGACATGATTTTCGAGCCAGGTGTTCAAAGGAGAAGGATACTGAAGATTTGTTTATTGCTGAGCTTTGCTGGTGATAATCAATTATCTTTAAACCCCTTTGAAGACTAGCTGCCAATGACTCAGTAGGATCTTCGAAATTATTGCTCGATCGCAACGAGGATCTGATACTTTTACTCTGACTCAGTGACTGCCTCAGTACATCTTTGTTAAACTTAAAGCTGTCTGCCATCTTACTTCCATGATGGTCTGCAAAACTTGGTGCAACAGCCAAACTTTTCCTTTGAGAATTTCCAATTTTTGGAGACTCAGACAAGGGTGGATCTTCAAGATTAGGGAAGTGATAGAATGAGCTGACAGAGATACTCCTTCTATTCACTGGATCAGGAACCTTGGAATCATGGCTACTAAGATTATCTGTTAAAATAATCTTGTCCTCATGAAAATTTTCATCATGATGTTCTACAGGGTTTATTTCTTCCATTGTGTGGGGATAACTTACTTCATCATCACTCATTGAATATGAAGCAAAACTTTCTCCTACAGAAGAAAAGTGAAGTGAATCTCTTTTATCCGAGTTCTCTTCAGAAAAGCTGTGGGCCTTATCCAGTTGCTGATGCAACTCCCTCACATCTTCCTCATTACAATTAACCTCTTCGTCCGAATCGTTATCAATGCATGGCAAAATCAGAGAGCGATTGATACTAACTCTTAAATGATTCAGGCTGTCTCTTACATTAGGCCCTTGAAAGTAACCAGTCTTTCGAACTGACTTCCCTGAGTTGGCATTTGCTCTTATAAGTTCTTCCTGCAATCAGACAACACAAAGTTTGGTTTGAATTAGCAAGCAAACTATTTCAAACTTACCAGTCATTTTCTAAGAATGAACTAACTTACCTTTAGTTGACGAATTTGATCACTCAGATCATTTACGTCATCTTCCTTTATTTCATTTATGATTGGCTGATTCTTTATGGATTTCAATCGTTGTCCGAATCTTAACGTCCTTAATGTCTCACCTGAATGGCTGCATCCAAAAAAACAAAGCTAACTTTAATATATGTATGGACACACATCTGCTATTACAATAGCAAAAATTATCTCAACAAGGAAAAGAACTGATCATGTATCCATCTAGACAAGCTCAGCACCTTAATTTTTTACTATCTTGGTGAAACACACAAGAATAAGAAGTTTATGTACACACTACTAAAGTTTAGGATGTTTGATGGTAAAAAAAAAGAAAAACCCAGTAAATGATGTGTACTTGTTATCTGGAGAGATAGCACAAATAACTGTGAGCTTAGCATTTCCGCCCAATGACTCTCTTAGTAAATGGGTCAAGCAGGAACCTCTGTACAAACGATCTTCTGATGGTCTTTCGGTTTCTTTAGATAATGAATCGACCAAATGCCTGCACCAACATAATGAAAGCAACAAC
Source organism: Cucumis hystrix (assembly GCA_025688845.1). NCBI lineage: Eukaryota > Viridiplantae > Streptophyta > Magnoliopsida > Cucurbitales > Cucurbitaceae > Cucumis > Cucumis hystrix. Next base: position 22,584,253 of record CM046888.1, read on the forward strand.
AGTTACACGCTTGTAATTGTCTAAATTAGCCGTCTCCATTGTCAGATATCTTAGTTGAAGCAAACATATAATTAGCACAAATGAACTTTTAACATTTCAGAAATTCCACCAATCATTGTTTCTCATACCCGAGCCGTGTCATAGACTTCTTCAAATTCTTTCCTTCTCTTGTGGATTGTCTGCCTGTGGCATCGGTTACATTCCTATCTAATCCAGCAAGATCAACAAGGCTGATTCTGCTTGTCTTTGAACTACCAAAACACTTGGATGATGTTTCCTGCATCCAAAGGCATTATATTATATATTGCTGATATAAATTTGAATGTCTCAACCAGCTGAATCGCATAGTTTTGATAAGAGACTGATAGAACAGAAGAACAAGTAAAACACAAATAACATGTTTTCTCTATAACAAACAAGTTCTGAATTAAACTCAAACTCTAGATTAAGCACCTTGCACCATGACTCAATGATGAAAGTAAACACAATATGAGACCTAGAGCTCTTAGAATTTATAGTGGTTGCTCCAACTTTTCTACTCGAAAGTCCCTGCACTCGTACATAGAGAAAGGTAAGCAAATGAAACCTGAATTGCATTGGTTGAAAACAAAAGAAGAGCTATAGAAATAAAGCAAAACACCACCACAACCCACCTTGATAAGAATCTGAGTCACATCATCATAACTTGTCACGTATTCCTCTGTAACATTCTCCACATACAATCCATTCTTCGCATCATCCTTTATCTGGAGAAATATTGCAAAACATTTAACAATGCACAGAAGATGCATATAATACCAAAAGAACGCTGAAGACAACCAGCCAGACATCAAGAATGATGAGCTGCCAACTAACCTTAAGGTTCCTCTGTGTAGGATCAAGCAAATCCCCAATTTGTTCATTAAATATCTGGAATGGGAATCAAAGCAAAAGAAGGATGTGAGATCATATACTTACAGATAGATATTTTTTTATAAAAAATAGTATAAAAGGTCAAGAAATATTCAATACCTCTACAAAAGAGCAACGACACTGATAATTTATCAATTTTCCTTCAGAGTTTTCTTGTTCCTGAATTGGATTAACCACAATATTAGACAACCATACACAACAAAAACCGAGATGTGGAATCTAATTGAATTGATTGAAAGGAAATGGATGCATACCTTTTGAATCTCTGAAAACAGCATTTGGAAGATGCGAGGCGCAAGACCTTGGTTACTAAGGGGTGAAGGATCTTCAACCATGGCACTTGGGGGACCCCACATTGTGAATGTCTTACCACTTCCCGTCTGTAAAGATTCAATTCAAGTAATCCAAAATTCGAATTAGCTGACCAATTTTCCATCTTGTGACAATTGACATTATGTAAATGAAAGGGAAATTGTGTTGGAACATAAGAATCAACTATTACCTGACCAAATGACATGATAGAAGTATTATAACCAGCCAATGCATCTTTGACTAGCGGAATTCCAATCTTCGAAAAGACATCTTCCTAAAATTCACGAAAAAATGCCATGAGAATCAAACTACTTCAATATTTCAAACAGACTTATTTCTTTAAATCCGAATTTCAAAATTTATGAAACAGCAACTAAGGTTGTTCGGATTATAAAGAGAAAGTATCAAGCATACTACCTGTTTCGAATCTGAATCGAAAACTGAATCAAACGAAAATTTCCGGTCCCCAAACGTCAATTCATCTGAAGAAATCCTCTTAACCGTCCTTTCCACTTCATTCTCTCTATCATTAGGTCTAATCCTCACAACAACCTTGATGGGTGGATGAGGGGGGTTAGGAGCTTCACAAGAAAATACCAAAGACAAGAAGAAATCATAGATCTACAGATAGAACATAACGTAAACTTCATCGTACCTTGATGGGTGGATCAGGCGGGTTAGGAACTTCAAACTGATTGTCCGATTGAACAACTTCATCCTAAGAGTTCATCATAAACACAAAAAATCAGTAGTGTTCTTTCAACAGAAGTGAAATTCACAAAAGAAACTTAAGCATACCTTCAAACTAAGAGATTGCGATACAGAGAGATCGAGATTGGAATCGAAGGGGGACTTAGAAATGGGTATTTGATGGTCATTAAGGGGAATGTTAGGGTGAACTGGAGGTGTATTTTCAGAGTTAGATTTGTGGGTTTTCTTAGAAATGGAGGAAATGAGGCTTTTCTTAGAAGAGATGGATCGCGGAAGAAAATTTCGAAAGGAAGAAGAAGAAAGGTTTCCCAAGAAACCAGTTTCCATTGATCCTGTTGGATTCGACTTCATTGTTACTGATTATGGAAGAAAAATGGAAGATTTCAAAAGAGAAAGAGAAAGAGAAAGAGTTTCGAATTTGGAAATGGGAGAAATCAGAGGGTTTTAGAGGAAGAAGAAAGCAAAACTATGGGATGAACTGACCGTTAGGAAATTGAAAAACAAAATTGTTTAAACGAAATTAAATTTTGAATTGATGACTGTAATTACCAAACTGCCCATGGTCATGCCACCCTTTTCTTCCTTCAAAAAAAAATAAAATAATTATATCAATTTAAACATCAAACTAACAATTCTATTAATTTAAACCCTAAATTTTTATAAATTATCAATTTAAATCTCAAATTTACATGTGTCAATTTAAACTTTTCATTGTGTTTTATTTGAATACACTTATAAAAGTTTAGGATTTAAATTGTTATATTTATATATGTTCAATGTTAAAAAGTCTAAATTCATACGATCTCCTAATATTTGATATTTTCCCTAAAATTCTTTATTGAAAAAAAAAAGTTGTTAGTGTTTGGTTCAAATTTTAAATGAAAAAATTGCTAGATAATCTAACTTTTAGGATCTATAAATGATAGGTGTTGTTATATTTACAATTTTTCTAAAAAAAACATTGTCATACCCTTCATTATTACTTTTAAAAGTTCACCTATTGTTCAAATAAAAAAAAATATAGAAAATATTTACACTCCATACAAAAATCAAGTGTTGTTTTTAATGATTTTATTATATAAAACGTAAATAGTTGGTCAATTTTTCATATTTTCGAGAAAACCACAAACAAAAAATTTAAAAACTTGTATGCAATTGATTATAAAATTATATTTTGTTTTAAAAGTGTTGGGTGAAACGCTCCTGATAGATGAAAGAGAGGACAAAATAGACATTTTAGATTGTCCAAATAAGTAGCCGTTAGATTGAACTTTTTTTGGGGACTAAAAGGGAATTTCAAAGCTGTCACCTTCTATTCTTATTCAATTTAATTTATATGTTTTGTTTTTATTACCTATTAAACATTTCTCTTTTAAATTCATTCAATAATTATATTATATTTTCAACATTTAACTTTCAACTCATTTCTTTCGGATTAATCAAAAATAATTATCAATCAAAAGTTTTTATATGGAAAAATAATGTTAAGAGCGTCAAGGATAATCGAACTTTGTTAGAGCACATTCTTTCTCTCGTTTGTGTGAATAATGTTATGTGGTTTCCTTCTTCTTATAATAGGTTTTGCTAATGTCTAGCGATGTCCGAAACATGACTTTTTTCTATGGTGATTTTTTTTTCTAAGTGGAGTCAAAAGAGCTTTTTCGATCCTTACAAATGGTTTTCTTAACTTCATCAGAGGACCTTGGTTGTATTTAGTTTTTTTCTCGCGTTTTGATTTGTAATGAATTAGTTTATACTTTTAAATTTAGTCATTTGAACTTTAACATGTAACAACTTAGTTTTTATATTTTCATTATATAATCACTTAGTTTTTATAACTTATAAACAAATTTAACACTTAATTAGATCATCAATCTACATGTATTAAAAAATTATTGAAGTATAGAAGTAAAACATTCATATTCCAAACCTTGTTTTATTTAAAAATATGTTAAACTACAATTTTAGCTCTTAAACTTTCAACTTTTTGTCTTTTTAGTCCAATAAAAAACTTTAAAACTCCTAAATAAGTTTACAACTATCAATTTTATGTCTAATAAATATTTGAAATTTAAAAGGATAATAGGTCCTTCAACTTTCTATTTATGATGTTCTTTAGAATACTCAAAATGAAATTGATGAGAACCTAAAGTTTCAACTTTGTGTCAAGCAAGTTTATAGATTGAAATAAAAAAACATTAAATATATTAAAGATATATTGGATATAAAATTGTCAAACACAAAATGAAAAGTTTAACAACTAACTAGATATAGTTTTTATATTCGATTTACGATTCAGTTTAGAAAAACGTTATCAAAATTGTTAAAAGTCTCATTTAGTTTACATTGTTATTAAGTACCAGAATATATATGATATGTTTTTCAATAATTAGAATAAACGGTTGCATCAATGTTTATCAATTTTATGCTTTTGTCGTTTTAGTGGACACAACTTTTAATGAAAGGATACGGTTCCCTATTTGAATGATCACGATACTCTATAAAACTATAGAAAATTAATCTCTTAAATCTTAATCTCTTTTCTCTATAACTAAAAGAAAAATATTTATTATATAGACCACTCACATTTATTCTTAAAAATCTAAGAACAACAAAACAATGATTTTTTCCAATGAAAAAGTAGAAGACTTTAAAAGGCATTATCCAGAGATTCTTTTATTATGGTATAAAATAGATAAATAAAGAATATAATGTACAAATTATATAATAAAAGAATTGACAAACATATTTACGTGTTTCACTAATATTATGATAGCTATGTTCACACATTAAGAACAATTTTATTATAGATCTCTAAGTAAGAGAGTTTATATATATGATAAATACAACGATACCGTACATTATCCTTCAAAGCATGGTGTTCGACAATCACACGATATAAGTCTTCCCCTTTCTCACTTTCTACACAATCAATCCTCAGATTTAGGTAAGAAATAACTAATTCTCTCCTAATTTCTATGAATTTCAAAAACTAGTTAGAACAAACATTATTAACATTATGAATCCTAAAAGCACTTTAGCAACATAGTCTATTGGTTGATCACTCGATTTGAGGTGAATCCTTTTTGTGGTTAAGATATACCAAAAACAATTTTCTGATATATGTTTCTCATCTTCTTCAGCCTGCAAATTCAAAGAATCAAAGAGTCGATAACATTATTATTGAATATGATCATAACAAATTTTTTATGTTCTCACCTTGTGTTGCATTATTTTACGCTTAATAATTTCCCTCCTCAATTGGTCTCGTTTTGGTTCATCTCTATGGGCTACAATGTTGTGTTGACCTTGAACTTTTAAAGTTTGTCCACAAGAATCGTCTTGCGACTCATCATTTTCTTCTTTGTATTGATAATGCCTTGCCATAAGGGGTTTTCTACACGACTTTTGAATTGTCGTCCTCGGACCTTCACACAAGACCTGAAAATAGGTTGTTTTATGAATCTGAACATTGGATAAAAAATCAAGTAGCTCACACGCTACGTAAGATAAGTAGGTTAGAAATAGACAAACTTTTCTAATATGGTATCAATATATCTCAAACGAGTATTCAGTTTCAAGATCAAAAAGAAATTGAGATCCAATCAATGATGGTTGTTAGGTGTGATTTCGACTAAAGGATATAAATGACATTTAGAGGCTACAAAAATCCTTATACAAGCTGAAAGTGACACTAAAAATCGAAGTAGACCCTTGGCAAATGCGCAGCATGCCTCGACCCAAAGTACCAATATAAGCCCAAATATATAGTCCGAGGAAGACACTCGGTGGTGGCCAACCCTAGCAAACATGAATACAACATGCCCTCTCAACTGCTTGGTCATCTAATTATCCTAGGGTAACTCGAAAATTATAGAGAACACCCTAGGTCAACTAATTTCTCTATAAACACATCATTATGGGGTAACTTGAGTTCGACACTCAAACTTTCTCTAACATCTACACTTTTTCACTCTTTGACTTAGGCATCAGAGCGTCTGTGGCAAGTACCACATTGCCGTGCAAATCTTCTCTTACCTCTATCCAAAATTTGGCATCAAAGTTATCTCAAACGAGACATTATCTTTAAGAGACACGTTGAGAATTCCACAAAAGAGGCAGCATGTTTAAGAAACATGCTGAGAATCCCATGTTGAGAAAATCAAGATACCTCACTCAAAACCTCATATAGTGTTAGAGCCTTAAAAGCCAAAACAATAAAACTAGTATTGATTTTGAGATGGAACTTAGGCTATATTTAACAATGACAGATACAATAATAGTTGAAGTACTAAAGAAAATAATCTTTACCGAGGTCGTATCACCGGCTTCAAGTTCATGAGCCATGCTTTGAAATTCCTCTGTGCTGTAACGATTAAGGATATCATTGATATCATCAAACTCAAGCATTGCATTAATCAACAAACTAAGCCGATCATTGGAATTAATTTCACTAGCCATTGAAGATTGAGGCTGTAATAATTGTTCATTTACTTCACAATTGCTGTCACTCCATTGTTGACTAATGTTCAATAAACCTGGTTCTCTTGGTTCTGATTCTGAACACCGTGGAGTGTTCGTGAAGAACATCTTCGAGCTCGCATCATCGAAGCATTCGTCTGGATCAAATCCCCAGTTCATAACCTCATTTTCAAAATAATTTGAAGGCTGTGTTGGCTGATGTGTATTTGGAAAATCTTCCAAAGCAGGTTGATCATTCTCTCCATTCCACTGAATTTACAAATATTTAACATTAAATTAAATTATTACCAAATTAATCTCAAGCTGAAGTCAATACTACTACTCTTACTTACATGGACTTGTCTCTTTTTGCTTTTCTTTCGTTGATCATCAGATCTAAACTCTTCTGCACTTTCTTTCAATCGACAAACGACGAACGGCATCTAACAAAATCACTATATAGTTTAACCCAAAAGCTTAAACTGATGTAATCGACAAAAGAAAAAGAAAAAACCTGGGATGATGAGATGTCAGTAGTATCTTGTTGAAAAAGGTGATATTCATGAAGGACCCATTTGGTTTTTACAGCAGCCTTACCCTGGCCTCGATAGAACACTAAAATTTTTCGAGTGGCGATGACTTTGTTGGTTCCTCGAGCCACGATGCGTTTATCATCGCCGGTGGATCTCCAGCACCCAGAATCGGTAGTCCTTTTAGCTTTGGAGGTGAGGGATCGGAAGAAGAACCACTCATAATTATCGGAGTCGAGAAGGGAACGCTCTGAATGGAAGAAGAAGAAGAGGAAGATGATGATGATGATTATTAAAGAAGAAGAAAAACAGAGGGTTTTGTAAAATGGTGAAAATGAATTAAAGTACATACCAGGGAGCGTCCAAGGATCGTAGTTGAAGAGATCAATCTGAGGGATACATTCAAGAGATTGAAGGCCGAGAATCTTGTTCTTCAGGTAATGAGTAACCAGCTCCTCCTCCGTGGGACGAAATCGGAAACCAATCGGCAGTAAATGTTTTGGAGGAATTTTAAAGCTCCCCATCAATTTTGGTACCAAAGTTGAGTGAATAATGGTGGTGGCTGTTCTTGTATAGTACTAGTGGTTCATGAATTGCTATCTTTTGGAATAGTCTTTGGGTCCTTTTTCTTTTCTTTTTTAAATTAAATTTTACAAGGAATAAAAGCTACAAATTATTCTTAAAATAATAAAGTATGTGAGAGCTAATAATTGAAAGGAATAATTACAAATATTGATCAATCCCATTCTTCAAACAAACTTTGGAGAGTCAAAGCTAGAAAGTGAGACTTGAACCTCAGTTTAAAGAGGTTAGAAGATAGCATTTTACCACTAAGCTATCTTCAAATATTGTTATTATTTTAGCTATATATATTAGATGAAGAGTATAAAGTTGAGGGACTTGAGCCTTTAAACCTACTGAATTCGTCGGTGATTATTGTACAAGTAAATGGAGGATTCGAGAATGACGAATTGAATATATATTTATATACTCACACACAATAATTGATATTGACTTTGGACAATTCTAAGTCAATGTGGGGAAAGAGAATCTTCATGACCTTTGGATGAAAATAAAAGCAAAGAGAAAGTAATGTGTTGGTAGGGGATAGGAGATATTTAGAGGGGGTTGGTGGCAGTGGACGAGAGTGGGGTGGAGTGAGAAAATATTTATTTATTTAACTTTTATTTTTTCACATGTTTTAAAATAACATCGTAGGGACGTTTTTCACCGTATAAAATATTGGTGTAGCCTTGCGCGTACATACAAAGATTATACAAAAATATCACTGATAGATATTGATAGACCACTCAAATGCTACTCTATCATCTATCATAATGAAAATATCATAAAAGAATTGTGAAGATTAATGGTTACATCGTTCCATTATCTGGTGACTATGATTTATATTTAAAAAAATAAATAAAATTGTTAAATTAATTGCATAAAAATAAATAAAAGATTTTTAGACTCAATTTCAAAACCACTATTTGAGGAATATTGTCTAAATTTGTAAATGCCACCCATTCTTATAAAATTTTGGCTAATTTTGAAATGAATTATGTCATTAAATAAACATATCTAGTTTGAAAAATTAAAAATTTCTTATACCCTTTTAGATTTTTTTGTAACTATTAAAATGGATTAAAAATTCTACTACATTGTAATTCTTTAAATTAATTAATTAAAAGTTAACGTCAAAAATGACTAAGAAGTGAACTGGCAACAAGAGTTTAGCTCATCCGACATATATGTAGTTGAGCACAAGTGGTTCCAGGTTCAAATTTGATAACGTATGAAATATGTTATCTATTTTCCACTTAATTTGAACTCGTTCTGTGATTTTACAATCTTATTTGATTGTGTTATAGGTTTTGAGCAATTTGTGGCTGTAATGTGGTGATTATGTCATTTCAAAGCTAATTTGGGCCATTGCGAAATTAAATGAAGTCAACCGAGGCAACACGAAGCAAAAATATGAAGCCTTGGCGTTGAAAGGCAACACACTTTTGCCTTTTGCATAAATGGCCAAGCGTCGCGTTGCTCTAAACTTTTGACATGCCACGGCGCCATGACAAAATTATATATACATGTTTTGCCGCCAGCTTTTAGTACCTACGTCGAAATCCAACCTTTTCTCTCTGGTTTTCTCCCAGTTTTTCGAGTCTTTTTATGTTGTTTTTAATCCAAATATCTCCTCATCCTCCGACATGTGGATGAAAGGCTAAGGTACTCATTTTCTAACTAATTGGTTTTCTTAGATTCTCCCTTTTATCTCTTTAAATTAATGAGAATAAGTACTTTAACTTGTTTTATATATCTTTGGTTTAATTTTGTTCTTTAAATGAAATTTTATATAGCTTTGTATGGAATCTTTGACTCATGACAATTAGATAAGATTTGGTTAGAGCAATAAGTTAGGTTAGATTGTAAGTCTACCTTGATGCAGATTGATTCTAACCAATCTAGAACTAAACCTATTGAATGTCAATTATACCATAGAAATTAGACATTTTACCTAGGGACAATTTAAGTGGCAGTTCCAATTAAATTGGTTAGGTGAAGATTGCATATAATGATAGTTCAATGAATGAATTCTTTGGATAAAGGAGAAATCATAACAACCCAAGCTAGATTCTTTAACATATAGAATTCTCTTTGTTTTACTTGTCTTCACTATAATTTATTTTCTTGCAAAATATTTCAACAAAAAATCCTGGTTACGTAATTAGTTTGTTTGAGAATCAACGTGCGACTCAAACTTGCCACTAAGATTAGTTCTTAGTGTGTGATTTGATTTATCATTTGGCAAAGGTTCGTGTCCCTACGTCCCAATTTATACTTAAAAAATAAAGACTAAAAGGTGAATATTAATCCAAACTCAGGGTAAGTTTAAAATCAATAAACTCAAAATTAGTGAAGAGTAAGTAGAAATGCTTCTGTCATTTTAAAGTTTTAATTTTCCTATAGAAGGATTAATGAGAGTAATTAGGTTGCATTTGGGGTTGAAATTGAGAGAAAGAGAAGTGTCATTTTATATATATCCACATTATTATTATTATTATTTTTTTACTTTAATTCCTTTCAAATAATATTTACTTTTCAAATATTTTCTTTAGTTTTGGTACCACACCCCACCACCATACAATCCTTTTTACAATTTACAACTTTTCCATGAATACACACTTTTAACCATTCCTCCCAAAAATACAATGACTCCAAACTAAAGGGACGTTTACAATAATAAAAAGCACTTGCCTACCCGTTAGCTTTAGTAGTCCTTAATGCAATACGTTATAAAATGTGGTAGGAAGGACGAACATGTTTGAATGAATCGTATGTACATCAAATTGAAGTTAAATTGAGTAGATATAAAAGAAAAAGTGTCACCCCACATGTGGTAGATGAGAGGAGGGATTTTTGAGATGCCAAAAAGGAAGTGGAAAATACTAATGGTTACATTACCATTGAAAAGCAATGATGAAAAGTAAATAAGCAAAAGTCACAAAAGTTTGTTGGAACCTGAAAAGGATAAATTCCCCATTCATTATTTCTCTCAATAATCATATCTCTTTGTGTTTTCTCTTCACTTTATTTTTTTTAAAAAAAATAGCTAAATAAATAACTTTTATCTTTTATGTTTGTTTATTAAGAAAATTACATCTTTTAGTCCTGAATTTGGAAAAAGAGGTAAATGGGTTTTTCAAAATATATTTTTACTCTCTTATATTTCAAAAATAATTAATAATAGTCTCTTATGTTGTGGTACGTTAATACATGTTTGAAGTAGCATGTAATTAAATTAGATTTGTCTGAATATTTTTTGTTCTATGTGAATAATGATATTTTTTAGTACAAAAAATTGAAACAAAAAATATGAAGAGGCAATAAAGAAAGAAAGAAAAATTGAATCCACCTTCAAGCCTAAGTTTAGAGCTTAGAGCTTCCAATGAAAGGAAAATCTCAGACTTTAGAGCTTCCAACAAAAAAAAAATGACTCTTTCAAGCCTATTTTTTAAAAAGAAAATCTCTTCATCAACTCTCTACATAAAAAGTAGTAAAATAGCAAATATATAAAATAAAAAAATGCATTCATTTGGCCAAAAAGTGTAGCCCTAATATACAATACATTATTGTAAAATGATGTTTTATATTTGATATATAAAGTTTAGAAGTACTATATAGCTTCTTATAGAAGGAAGAGATATACTATTATTATTCATGGGGGCAACTTGTAAAATAATTATAAATTATTATTTTTGTATTGAAAACTAACAAATTAATATTAACTTGAATAATTAGAATGACCTAATAAAAGTTAGAAAATTAAAATATTTAATTAATAATTTTTATGATTAATTAGTTCCTAAACCTTAATAAGATTTAATAGACATTTGAACATTTTTAAAACCGATGAATCCATTAAACTTAAATTGTATATATGATTGGACAATAAAATTTTAATACATTATTTGTGAATTAATCTATTATGTACAAATTAATTAAAAGCTAAGTGATTTATTATAGACAAAAAATTGACAGTGTGAGGTCGACCTAATGAAGATAAATCGAAAGTTCAAGAATGTATGGAATATTTTTTAAACGAAAGTGAGCTTAGTTCAACGATAATTAACATATGTACTATTCTACTCTACATGTAATTGAAAAAAAATTGAAGTTTAAAGACCTATTTAACATAAAATCGAAAAAAGTTAAGTGAACAAGCTCGATAATTAAGTGTAAAACTTTGATGATATTCACAATATAACATGTAAAGAGTTTGTTGATATATAAATTAGGATATATTTTGGATTGAGAAAAATTGTTTTAATTTGAAGGAAAAAGTGGCATTGATAAAAGGTTATGGTTCTGACAAAAAGGGTTGGGAGCATTAATAATTGAAAATGTGAGAAAAGAAAGTGTGTTTTAGCCATGAAATGAAACCCAAAAAGCCATCAAATTGGCCCTATCATATTCTTTTTTACTCTCTTCACTATTTTATTGTTACACACAAATGCTCCATATTGTCCATCACTCCAATTTATGGATATCCTATAAAGTATCTCATAAATTTTTTTAACAACTATGAATCATTGAATGTTGTTAAAGTTTTTTTTTGGTATTATTCTAAATACAACAGTTGAGAAAGCTTGCTTAACTTCTAATTAAACAATCATTTTAATTTTGTTCATCAATCTATGACCTAATTTTTTGGCCTAACCTAAAATATCATATCATCTGTATATATATATTTCAATTGATTTTTTAAACCATTAGTAAAGATTAAATAAATAAACTCGATTTGAGATGGTTTTTTTGGGTATATAATATATAATTTGAGATAACACCTATATGAAAAAAAATTGGGTAGAAAGTATTGCTTCAAAACAGGAGCAAAAAGAAAGAATGAAAGTTGCTCCACCTTTTTTCGTTATCATATTTTAAAATAACCTTTCTTGATCAATAATTAAACATAGGCAGCGATGTTGATGATTCAAAAGCTGTGTAGAGCACTTAGAAAAAACAGTAATCAAAAACACTCTGCAGTTCACAACTCACTCACCACTTTCAATCAAATACTGCCCTTCTCTTCTTCTTCTTCAATTGTTGATGGGGAATGAATAAATAAATAAAGGAAGGATTTTCTTTTCTTTTGGTCTCATTAGTCAAATCTGAGCCCCACGCGTGTAGCTTTGTTTTTTAAAATCCCCCAGCTCCTCTGGATCTTAAATACCTCCAATTTATATTATTATTTCCACTATATAGCTAGCCGATTTCGAGTTTTGTGAGTTCTCACCAGATTTTCCGGATTATCATTCTTGACTTTGGTGCTTGAAGGCAAGATATAAACAAACACAACCCTTCTTTTCTTCTGCTTTTATTTTTACCAAAGTTTCTTCTTTCTCTTGGGATTCTACCCACAATTCTATTTGGTTGGTATATTCTTCTTCAGTTTTGTTTTTAGGGTTTTGCTTCTTTTCCACTTTTAGCTTCTGGGTTTTCTCTATTTTCTCAATCTATCTTCACTTTTGAGGGTTTTATTTGCTTTTTTGCTTCTGGGTGTTGTTATTTTTCTTTTCTTCCTCTGCGATTTGTGCCTCATTTTTTTTTTTGTGTTGAACTTTGATGAAGAGGTATATATCTCATATGAAGTGTTTTTTTGTGTTGTTCGTTGGAAATTTGATGCAGGTTTTTGAATTATAATAATGGCTACCCCAGTTGAGAAATTGGGTGTTTTAGAGGAAGAGAAGAAAGAATGTGTTGTGGTGGGAAATGAGAAGGAAAGAAATGAAGCTGTTGGTGTTCTTGAGGTGTTTGTTCATCAAGCTAGAGATATTCATAATATATGTATTTACCACAAGCAAGATGTGTATGCAAGGCTTTCATTTACAACAGATCCTACGAACTCTGTTTCCACTAAAACCATCAATGGTGGTGGGAGGAATCCGGTGTTCAATGACATGGTTCGTCTCGACGTTCGGTCTATGGATACGACACTTAAATGTGAGATATGGATGTTGAGCAGGGTCAAGAATTATCTTGAAGATCAGTTGCTTGGTTTTGCTTTGATCCCTTTAACCGAAGTCGTCGCTGTTGATAACAGGTTGGAGAAAGAATTCAGTCTTTCGTCGACTGATTTGTTCCATTCTCCTGCCGGGTTTGTACAGCTATCGCTTTCGTATAATGGAGCTTCTCCGGAGGTCATGGTGATCCCCGCTATCGAAACAACTGTAGGGGTGGAGGATTCGGATTTAACCAAGTCCTCACATCCAAGTGATTTGGATATGATTGAATTTCCCGATCCGAAGATTGCAAATGAAGATCAGATAATGGTGTCGGAGTATTTCGGTATCCCGTGTTCGAATCTGGATTCTGAATCTTCTGAGAGCTTGCCCGTTTCTGAGGGTGAGAACCATCATGTCATTTCTTCTGTCGAAAGCTTTTCAATATCGAAAGATAAGTCGAGTGAAGATACAAAGAATGATTCTCCACCTAGTGAAGTGCAAAAGGATGCCGTTTCTTCACCACGGTCGCCATCGGAAGCTCCCGTAGATTCGAAATGTAAAACTCAAGAAGAAGTTTCAGCACGAAATGGCACAAGTGAGAAAGAAGAAAAAAATGGTGAGGTTAATGATTGTTGTAGCGATACAATTAGAAAGCCATTAGTTTCTGTGAGCATTGAGGCAGAGGACAAGGTAGTACAGCAAGACATTGTGGAGATGTACATGAAAAGTATGCAACAATTCACTGAGTCATTGGCAAAGATGAAGCTTCCATTGGATATTGACACCAATGGTGGCTCTCCAAGTCCAGCTCCTTCGAGCTCTGACCCGAATTTACAATCACCCAAGAACAGCGGTTCGCGTGTGTTTTACGGGAGCAGGGCGTTCTTCTGATCACCCAACGAGTTCATGGACACTAGATCTTAGGATGAGAAGACTAATATGAGTTGAAAGGATTATGATTTTGTAGTATGGTTTCTTTTGTTTTTCATTCCCATTCTATGCATTTTGAAATGTTTTAGTTTTCTTTTATCAAACAAGCTTTCCCACTTAGTTGCTTAGTTCTGTTCCTATCAAATGTTAGTATTTGGTGTACACATGAATGCTTGAGAGTTTCGAGATAGAATTTGCAATTTAACCAAATGTAATGAAATGAAAAGGTTAGGAATGATGAGTAGAGTTAATTAGTGTGAAAGTAATGATGTAATTAATGATAATATAATTGGGAATGAGGGTGAGCAGAAGCACATGGGGGCATTAGGGGTGAAAAAAGTTGGCAAAGTTGGTGTTGGGGCCATCAAAGAAACATAAAAGCAAACAAAGCTCTCTTTGTTCATTTCATATCATCATATGATACAAAATGTAATATTTGAATTTCTAATGTGAAGATGATTCTCTTTGGGGCATTTGATTAATGTCTTTTTACTTTTTTTTTTCTTTCAAATAATTGGTCTACATGTTCTTCTCTTCCTTTTTTCTTTTCAACACTTAATAAGGGAAAGGAGCTGAATTTCCTTTCCCTCTCGAGTATTAGCGTTTACTCGAGTGTTTTATGTGCAGTTCAAATAATTGTCGTCATTTGATAGTTTTGTTTTTAATTCTTCTTTTTCTATGTATTAAAAACGGAGTCAAGTAGAGCATTTTGTTCGTTTTCTGAAAATACAAAATATAGCAAAAATTTTAGATTTTAATAATCAAATATCTATCATTGATAAAATTTAA
The DNA here is from genome assembly GCA_025688845.1 of Cucumis hystrix. Lineage (NCBI taxonomy): Eukaryota > Viridiplantae > Streptophyta > Magnoliopsida > Cucurbitales > Cucurbitaceae > Cucumis > Cucumis hystrix. The sequence continues at coordinate 22,599,404 of CM046888.1, forward strand.
AATTTTCTATATTTTGTAAATATTTTTATGAGTTTGTCATTTATGGTAATCTTTTTAAAACAATGTTTTACGTTTTGCTACATATATGTTGACATATTTATAACAATTATATCGTATTTATAATATTATACTTTTACATTTTCTTCTAATGTTTCATAATTTTGTTACGATATATTGAAAATTTTGATTAGTACCGGTTGGAGTGGAATCTCCAAGTATTGATCGAAATATCAAAATATTGGCAAAAATTTTAATTTATAAAATAAAATTCCAATCCCTATATATATATATATATATATAGTTCTAGTTTTTATTTGGTCCCTACACTTACAGTACTTTTAGTTCATAAAACATAACTATTGATTTTTTGTTTTGAATTTGACCAATAAATTGAAAATTTTAAACTTTCCAACTACTTCGATTCCTTCGCCAAAATGTTTATCAATTACTTAAAAATAATTATGAATTGAAATTTAAATGATTGCAACTAAATTAATAATAAAAGTTGTTTAAAATTAGTTAATAAATAGACATACAAAAGCTCTAAATTCAAAGTTTAAGAATAAAATTAAATTGAAGAACTCAAATTATAGCAATTAAGAACAAAATGAAAAGAAAATTGAGAAATGGAAAGTATTATGAAAAATGGACTAAAAAAGTGAAATTATAAGAAAGAATTATATATTAATAATAAGATGGTAGAAAGTAATAGATTGGGATGAGAGTAAGAGAAGAATAAGGGATGTTAATTAATTATAAAGTATAATATATTATTAAGAAAGCATAGTCCATAGTTAATGAATTAATTAGTGAATAAACTATGAAGTGTGGGGGAAGGGGAGAAAGAATTTGGGGAATTAAACCCTAAACTCTTTTCATTACACTTTCAAACAAATTTTAAACTCAAATTTAAGAATACAGTATTTTGAAATATATTGATAACTTGCCAAAATATATATATAAATAAATTAAAAACATATTTTAGTTCTACCATTAATTAGCATATATAAATACAAAACTACTTCCACTTGACTTTCTATAAATAAGCCAAAAAAAATGATAGTCAATGACTAAAATAATTTCTTACTCAAAACTTAGAACCAACACATAATAATTGAAACATAAACAAAATTTGAAAGAGAAGTTAAGAATCTAAACCCAAAATTGGAAAACAATAACCAAACACATACTTTTCTTTAGAATTTAACAAACTCCAAAATATAATTTGAGGATATAAAAAATTAAACCAATTTTTATCTGTGGTTAAATTCTTAGCTAAATTATTTCAGAAAAAAAAAAAAAAAAAAAAAAAAAAAAGAAGAAGAACAAAATGGTCTAAGGCTTTGTCCGATAATAATTTGATTTTTTGTTCTTGAAACTTAAACATATTTTTTCTCGTATTCTTACGATGACATACATTATTTTTAAAGTACAAGATTCAACATCGTAACCTAATTCTAACAACAAAAACAAAATTTCAAAAGCTAGTTTCTAAATTTTCAAAATTTAGGTTGATTTTAAAAGCACTCTAGCCAACAAAACCTGGAAACGAATGAATGAATGAAAGTGAGATCTATAGACATAATATTCAAAAACCAAAAACTAAAACAAACTTAGCCTTACTAAATAGAAAAAAAGGGAAAAGAAATAATAAAAACATGTGGGGGAAGGACTCTGGTTTGATTCCAAAAATGGCCAAAAAAGAAAGAAAGAAAGAAGAAGGTAAGATTTTATCCATAAATTGGTGTTGTATGTTTTTGATGAGTGAAGGAATGGGTAAGAGATTTTGCATCTTTGGTTATCTTTTTTTTTTGCTCTTCTTCTTTGTAACAGAGGATAGAGAAAGAGAGAGAGAGAAAGGACCACAAAGCATTAAATTCTTAGAGATGCTTTAGAGGTAGAGAAGACTCCAAAGTTAAGAGATGCAAAAGCCAAAAGCAAAGCATATCCTAATCTACAAGGATGAGAATCAAATGGCCATACAAATTAGATCAAACATCTCATATTTCAATTCCCTCCTCAAAACAAAACAAAACAACACAAATCCCAAAACCCCTTTGCCTCCACTTTCTAACTGTTCATCTCAATTTATAAACAAATCTAGCAGCAGCACCAGCGGAAGATGAAGAAGAATAAAGAAATGAAAGGATATATGGTATTAGAAGAAAAAAAAATAAATCATCGGTTTTTTTTTCTCATTTAAATGATATTAATACTACTTCCATGCCTCACTTTGGATATGGGATGCATGATAAAAATAATTGAAAATATCACTCTTCTTCTGGAGTATCTCTATCTGCTGCCAATCTGGTTTTACATCTCAATCAAATTCTCAAGAAACAAGCCTATGTCTTGTTAACGGAAAAACAAAAAAGAAAAGAAAGCGCATATGCAAAAGAAAATGAAAAAAATTACAATGCTCGGTTTCGGTTGTCACCTTTCTTCTTTCAAAATCTATATATATATGATATGTATCACCTTTTGAACGAGGAACCAAGTCAAAAGTTATGAGATCAGTGTTCCATTTTTCTTTTTTAGCTCATCAACTTCAACGAGCGGTATAAAAATCACGAATCTGAATCCTTTCTTCTTCTTCTTCTTCTTCGTATGTTTGATTCATTGCATTATATTCAAACTACTCCAATCATGTTGGAAAATCCAAACAACAAACATCTTTCTAAGCAGCAATACCTGTTAGCAATAGCAAAGTACATATGGTTCAAAATTTCATGTATATTCAGAGTTTTCAGGGCAGCATTTCTTGTTAATTAGTCCTTAAACAACCACAAGTTCGGAAGTGACAGAGCCTATAGCATTGCAATTCAATCTTATCATACTAGTGTTACCGAGAATGTGAGTAAATAGATTCTAAAACTAAATGGTATGCAAGTTATTGAGTGTTTTTAACGAAGACTAAAAATAAAACAAAGTGTGTTTACCTCTAGTTGATTGTCTGCTTGAAACATCATAACTTGCAAGAAAACTCTCAGAACTTTTGGCTGGATCATCAGAAGCAAGATTGCCGAGACCATAACCAAAAGACACGGAACCATCCAGTTCAGGAGCGGTAGACTGCCAAGTCGAATCATCGTGCACCGCTTCATCACGATATAAGTCTCTATATGACCTCTCATAACCATTGTTCATTTCAACAAATGCTTTTCGTGCTACCACATTTGATACTACATTTCTTCCATAGCCTCCTCTAAACCCAAAGCCATTATTGTCTCCAATTGCATAGCCATTATTGTTTCCAAAAGTATAGCCAGGAACATTTGCCCCAACATGATTAGCAACAGCAGGTGAACTCCAATTATCATCATTATTTCCATATGCCACTCTGAAGTTCCCCGTTCCAGAACCAGAGAAAGCGCCGGGGCCAGAAGAGCTCATGGCATTGCTCATACTTCCATTTCCCCAGACATTCCACGTGCTCGAGCTTAAGGGAGAATCGCCTCTTCCATTGCCCCCACTATAGCCAATTGGGGCAATGTACCTATTTGAATTGCCATTATAATAGGAATTCAACATTTGTTCTTGCGCTTGACTATTCATAATGTTCAAAGTCCTGCCATAGCCTTGCCTCATTCCTTGCTCCAAATTCACACCCACCCCATAATTAGCAGTACCAAAATGAGGAACCCCGGTTCGACTGCTAATTATTGGACTCAACCTACCATCTGGCCGGACTCCATAACCTCCCAAAGGACTCATATTATAGCCTTGTGTATAGCTGTTAAGAAAACCACTAGGCCTACTCATACCATAGTTATATCCTACAAGAGGGCTCCGGTTGGGCCCTGGGGTTAGCTCTTTCGGGATTGCTCTCTTAACCTCAACCATCTTTCCATTGAGTTCATGAAAAGTTTTATGGAGCACACGGTCGACGCATTCCTCCGAGTCATAAGTAATGAAGCCAAAACCCCTTGGCCTTTGGGTGCTGTGATCATACATAACAACAACATCAGTGATTGTTCCAAACTGATCAAAATATTTCTGAAAGTCAGCCTCGGTGACCGTCGAAGCTAACCCTCCAACGAAAATCTTTTTCGTTCGTCCCGAGCTAGGAGAACCATGAATGCTACCACTACTTCTATTCAACATGTTTTGATCATCCTTTGGAACAGCCTTTTTAGCTTCGACCTGAAAATTGAAAGCGACTATATTTAACAAAGAAAAACGACCTCAATTTGGCATAATCCAGAAGATAATTCCACTACTCAAATCATACAAATTCCATCCACAGAACACATCATTCATATCTAAATATATGCAGAATCAGACTCAATTTGGGAAAGTTACGAAGAACAGAAATCAGATGTTGAAATGTATGATCAGAGAAAAGAAAAGGGAAGAAATTCTCACAGTTCGACCATCGATAACGTGTTTGTCCAAAATGACTCGCTCGGCTACCCCAGGATCTGCAAAGACAACAAAACCAAAGCCACGAGCACGACCAGTGGTGCGATCCCTCATGATCACAGCCTCGACCACTTCGCCATAGTGGCCAAAATATTCCCTAAGACGCTCTTCATCAGTATCCCACGAAATTCCACCAATGAAGAGCTTACCAAGATCTGATTCCATCTTTTTTTTGTTTTGTTTTGTTTTCTATTACCAAACAATCAATCAATCATCCAATGAATTTCGATTTAAATGCCCAATTCAAAAACAAAATCATTCAATTTCAGACCATATAACCCGATCCCAAAATTTTTTTATAAAAAATTCTGAAATACAAAAACAATCCAATATAGTTTAAAGGAAAATGTGGGATTCATTCAGCTAAGCAAGTAACAAAAAGGGGTCGATTCTTAACTGAAAATTGAGACAAAACCCAACTGGGAATCGCTTCAAACAACAAAAATAAAGAAGACCCAGATTGAATCTTGAAACATCCGATGCTTTGTAATCAACGAAATGATGAAAGAAGGTCCTAGAGAAGCATGGAAAGAGGAAAATAAGAGGGAAAAAAGCAATCAAAAGAAGAACCCCAGAAAAAGAGAAAGAGTGAATCGGAGATGGGATTTCACCATAAACGAAAAGGGGAATGAGCGATTGAGAAGTAAGATCTAAGAAAAGGAGAGGGAGGAGGAGGTGGAGGAGGAGGAGGAGGAAGAGGAATAATAGGTAGTAGGAAAAACAGAGGATGTGCCCATCCCCTTCTTCTTCTCTCTCTCTTTTCTTTATTTTCTATCTTTTCTTTGGTATTACCACTTCCCTTAAATAAATCAAAAGAAATGGAATTTCTTAGATGAAACGTTGAAGGTGAGAGAGAGAGAGAGAAAGAGAAAGAGAAAGGGGAGAGAGACTGACAAATCCACTGGTGTAAGAATATTTGGAGGAGGCAAGAGACATGACAGAGGATGATGATTTTTTTTCTTTTTTTCTTTTTCTTTTTTTTCTTTTTTCTCTTTTTTCTCTTTTTTTTTTTTTCTTTTCTTTCAAATTAATTTTATATTTTCATGACAACCAAAACCATATATATTTGTTCTAATAAAAATTCTTATTAATATTTAAGAATCTCCACGTTGGAGCTCTTTCATTTTTTCTAAATTTTAAATTCCCCATTCACAACTATTTTGTAATTTTGTTCTTTTTTTCAAAAAAAAATTAATTAATTAATTAAGAATCGATTTGGTTGATTTTTTTCCTTATTTGAGAGATAATTCTAAAAGTCAAATATCAAACGTCTCAAAATGAATGATCATGCCAACAAATACGGAACTTTAACTTATTTAGTCGTTACGTTTTGTCGTTGATTATAAATAAAAATTTCAATTCAAGTAATAGTTCACAAAAAATGTAACTATAGTTGCATGTTAAGCAAATGTAAATTTTGTATAATTATTATTTCATAATATGATAATATATTAGTATTACACAATACATATTTTAATTTAACATAAAAATATTAGAGTTTGTTCATTCTATAATCGTTTTATTATTGCCATTTTTAATATAATTAAACATTTAAATTTTAAATTCAAATTTTAAATGCATTAAAAATGTTACCAAAATTTATCCATTATGAAATCCGAAAACATTTTTCAAAAACTAAATATGTTTTATCCACGGAACGCACATGCATTAAACTTGGTAAATCTAAAAACACTTTTAAACAACTTTAAACATTTGAACATTATTGTTACAACGTCATTTTCTTAATTTATAATAAATAAAAAATTAGTCATATTAAAAAACTAAAACTTTTCTTTTTTTCCAATTTGATTGAGGACATGATTGAATGAACTTAAGAAAAGGGCTTTTACAAAAAACTCATTTTATTTTAAACTATTTTTTGATAAGAACGGTTTAAAATAGATCTTAAAAACTATTTTTAGTGGTTGTCTAACCGATTAGTTTTTCTTTTTTTTTTTAATTACATGTTTTTAAAACTAAATATTTGAGAATGTATTTATAACACATCTAATAGAAATAAAATAAAGAAGTTTGTTTATATATATATAAAAGATGGTTTGCTAATTTAATTTGGTCATTTTACCCAATCAATTTTTATATTTGGGTTTGATGTGTTTGTTTTAGGGAAACAACTCCACTAGATGAGATACCAATAAATAAATTAGTAGAGTGGACCTTCTTTTTCTTTTTCTTTTTTTTTAATTTTATTTATTTTCAACTTTTTTATTATATATTTTACACCATTTTAAAATAAAATAAAATAATAGATTAATTAATTTAACACTACAACAAGGCCCAATGGGCTAAAAGCCCAGCCATGGTATTTTTGTTAGATAAAGCCCAACCCCTAAGTTCTGGGTCACTTTATCTATTGAAGGGTCATAATTTCCTTTCTTTTTTTTTTTTATATAAAATATCATAATTAAAATCAAATTAAAATGTGATGTAAAGAAACATTAAAAAAAAAATGTTACATTTATTTTCTTAAAAAAAATTGGCATTTCAAGATGCATACATTCTATGTTATGCTGTAAATTTGGATCAAAACTAAACTTCTTTTATTATAAATAGAAGTTGTTGGTACCATTAAAGCTTTAGAATTTAAAAATAAAAGCTAAATAACTTTTTACTTTACTACAAAAAACAATATCCTTAAAAGTAAAATTCGAATTAACTATTCCGGATGACACTCCGTTTTGATTGACTTTCTAAGTGTTTATTTGTACAAATTAAAAGGTGTTGATAAACACTTAGAAAGTCAATTCAAATAGATACTTAAATTAATTAAAAAGTCATTTCATAGTTCATAAAATCGAAGCTCAAAGTGTCCCCTCACCACCTACCCTCGTATATTAGTCTCAAGCTTATGAAGAAGATACATAACATATAACTTCACAAAAACTTAAACTTGAAGTTATGAAAATTTGAAGAAAAAGTTGACCAAAACAGTCAATTTAATACCTACTCATAAAAGTTAACTATTATTCCTTCACCCACCTTTCACATATAAGTGATTTAACCCAAACTTTAACTTAGAAATATGAATACATATCTTAATTCTCATAATTTTATTTTATGTTTGAATTGTCATTAATAACACTTAGTAACAACTCGAAGATACTTAAGTTAGAAATTACTTTAATTTTGGGTGTTACATATCTTCTATACAAAAAATCAACTTTATCAAAATTAATTGTTCTAGTGGCTACCATAATTTGATCAAATTCGAAGGTATATGTTGAATTGGTTGTTTGTTTAATGGTTATTTGATCAAATTTACCAAAATTAAGAGTGTTTTTGGTTTAACCTTTAACGTGATTAGTTTTGAAAATAAGTAATTTGGAAAAGAGATAGAGTGTTCCACAATCATTCAAAATAACTTTTGAAAAAAAAAATAGTTTATAAGATAAGTTTGTTTAGGATAACGCTTGAAATCGGAGTTTTAGAAAAACGATTGTTGAATGCCACCACTTCCAATTCTTACCTCTTACAACGAACTTCGACGATCATAGATGGAATCGTAGTAATTTGACATTAATAGAAAAATTATGTTATTATTTAGCAAATCAAAACAAAATCGTATATAAAAACTCATTTGAAAAAGAATGGTTACAATACATGGATGCTTTTAATTGAAAGGGATTTTTATCAAAAAAAAATGTTTTAAATGAAAAACATTTTTTGAAAAACATTTTTTCTAAGTCAACCAAGATCTACCTAACTAAGTTCATGTGATTAAATTATTTTAGTAACACGTGACATTTTTTTAGATTTGTTATTTTGTCGTCATTAAATGTTAATCTAAACTGGATATTTGTTAACTTTTCAAATAATTTCAAAATCAATAATATCAATGTTATGTCACTTTTCATATTTGAATGTATGTAGTAGTATGTTGAACTCGTTGATACTATCGTTTAGAACCCTAGAGTTCTTTGAGCTAAAATTGATTTACATATCGTTCAGAGCCTTTTGATTGAAAAATCTGGCTAAGACAATAAGGTTAAAGTATTCATTTATTCTATTTGTGATCTTCATCATTGTGGTTATGTTGTTGGATTTCTATTGATTAATTGCAAGAATAGCTTTTGTTGCCTATGAATTGGCTACCTATGCTCATAGATGTGGTTATTAGACATTAGAAAAAGAAAACATAAATATATTTTTATTTAAATTGAACAAATTTCAAAGTAAGATAAGTTTGATATGAACATATTATTAGGCATAAAGAGAGAGGCTTTATTTGTGTCCATCTATGGTGTCCACATTCCAATTTTCCTATTGCTTAGCTGTGCTTCAATATTTTCTATTTCTTTTTTAATCAAATTAATTATATAAACTTTAGCTTTTTAATTATAATACAATAATCTTTTAAATATAATATAATTTAGGGTGTAAATTAATTTGTTCCTAATGTTATTGGGATAAACTATAAAAATGGAATCAAATAGTAGGGCCAAATACAATGTATATTTTATGTCTCCACTTTTCTAAATATTGCTTATCCTCAACTTTATGCCAATTGCTAAACATTGCCTTTACAAAATTCATAGGGCCATTCCCTCTTCTTCTTATTATTTTAAAAAAATTATATTTTTAGTTTTCAAGTTTTGAAAAATACGTACTTTTTTTAGTTTTTAAAATATGTTTAAAAGGTCTTTCAAGTAATTTTATATTTTATTTTAAATAATTATATGATATTTTAAAGAGAGATTTTTAAAAATAGTGATAGAATTCAAAATTTTGTTTTAGCTTGTAAATATTTTATTTTATTTTGTTATTTTTAGAAATGTCCCTATTTTAAATTACAAGAATATCATATAATTATTTTTAAAAAATCAAGCCAATAATTATAAAAAAATTTAAACGTAATTTTAAAAATTTGAAAACTAAAAAGGTACATTTTGAAAACTCGAAAACCAAATGCGTTTATTATTATAATTCTAGGAGCTGAAAATGTACTTATTCATTGATCAAACGCACGTGTTCATATAAAAAAGAAGTTGGAGATTAAAAAATATAATATTTTTTTATATAATTTATAAAGTTAATCTCAAAATGTTAAAGATTGAAATTATATATAGTAATTGAGACATGTGTTGTAGATGGAAAATCCTTATTCTAAAATTTTTTACTTTTCCAACATTTGACTTTCACCTTTCCTTTTAATGGTTTGAGCATCTGACTTTGCTTCCTTTGTTGTTGTTCATTTGTTTCACTTTCATACACCTTTGAATTTGAATATTAAATTCTTCAAATTGTGCCTCTCTTTTTTTATTACTATTATTGTATTGCTAAACAATATAAAAGTTCTTTTTCGATGGCAAGTTATTATCTTTAGCTTTTAAACTATTTTTCTTTTAAGAACGATAGATTAGAATATTTTTTTTATCATAATCGTTCTGAATAATTCTGCTATGCCTAAGATGAGATATGACAAAAATAGAAACTTTTATTGTGGCAATCAAATCTTCAAAGAAGAGTGAGCAATGAGTTCTTTAACAAAATAAGAAAACTATCTTCATTATTGCACATGGGTCAACTATATTCTCACATCGTTCAACTCTTTTTTTATCATCTCCGTCACTACTAGGCTCTTACTCTACTTTCCCTCCACAATTTACATTATGGAGATCTATTCTCTCTCAATCGTTCAACATGGCTCATATCTGTCTGTTCGCTTTACTACGCACTCTTCATGTTCTTCCAATGATAACTTTGATTTTTGCTCATATTTATTATTGTTCACACGAGATTTCTAGATAAATTTGATTCATGGAGTTGAACTTGTGTTGATGTTGTATTTATGTTGATTTGATGCGATGTGGTTCGATCTCTAATATTTGATCATCTAATTCTCTCTCAATTGGATGCTTACGTTTGATTTGAGGAAACGGAACACGACTTCATAAGTTGAGGAGTCTTCTAACTTTTATGAGAATTCTCTTTAGACCTGGAGTAAAAAAATTTCAATCTCCATAAATGAAGAGAACTCCTCTCTCTAGTGAGCTTTATAGGCTTAAGCCTGGTTGGTCCATGAACTAAACTCATGGACTCAACCACATTGATTTGGATCATATTTAGCCTTTGGGCTAAATTAAGTTTATTTTTGGGCCCAATTGAACTTTAGCCCAACAAATAATATTTAATTTGATCAAAATAATTAACTTAATTCAACGATCATAATCAAAACATGTAACATCATCATAATTGATCAATTTATGTATTCAATTTTAATTTGGGACACATGACAATTTTTAATTATTCCTAAATTCAGTTATTTGTATATTCATCATTAATTTAGTAAATGACATGACAATTTGTGATTGGTTCCAACATTTCTTATTCAACAATTACAATCTTCAAGCTCCTCTAATTTTGTTCAAGCTTCAATTTGTCAAGAAGTACATAATTGACTTGCTAACTAATGTGTAAAGAGACTTACATATGAATTTTAGGATTATTATCATCCACATTGATGTGTATTAGGTCGAACTCTAAGGTAAAGATTTTATTTTTAGTGTGTCTTAGCACAAACACATTGAAATGGTGATCAAAGCTGCATGTCGAAGCTAGTGATCAAAATATGAGCTTCTTTGTGGCAAAACTTATTGCAATGTACTTAACTTAATTATACTGCTTAGTAGTATAGATAGTTTTATATGATAAGCTCAGACAGATTAAGGCAACCTTCCTCCCACCCTTAATGAATGGGTCAAAAGTGATTTTTTCCTAAACTTTTTTTACACAGTTTTATTCTTCAATTGTCAACTTCATTCTTTATTCACACATTTTGGGTAAATTTTATTTTCTAAATTTTTTTAGTGCAAAATACACGTTTGATGAACATTTTGATAAGCATTAGAAAAGCGAAAGAAAGTTTAACTTGTGAAGAGAGAGAGATGGAACGACACCAGGCCATAAAATTAAACTAAAGACTTAAGTGGGTATTAAAAAGATGTGTTTATGTACAAGAATTAAACATGAATAAAATAAAAACCTAAATTTATGGGCAAAGCACTTCAAACCCACATGCTATCTTTCTAAAAAAAAATAATTAAAAGATAGCACATAATAATAACAATAATAACAATTGAAAACAACTTTAATGAAGATGAACCACAAAAGCACACAACCAAATTCTATTCTAGCTACCTTGACTACTAATTTCATTCATCACACCATTATATAAACCACATCTAACTAAATTCTTATTTAAACACAATTCACTAATGATCGTTATTGTCGTCTTCGTTTTCGTCATCATCAATTTCTCTGAAAAAGGGGTGGCGGAGGAGGTCGGCGGCTGAAGGCCGGACTTTGGATTCGGCAAGGCAATTCTCAATGAAAGCCTTGACTTCAGGGTCCTTGACCTTGCCAAGGGCTTGAGGCTTGATGCCTGAGGAGACTTTCTTGTAGATTTTGGCAACATTGTCACATTCACTATAGGGAATTTCCAGAGTCACTAATTCAAGCAAACACATTCCAAATGAATATATATCCACAAGCTCAGTGTAATGCTCTTCATATAACTCAGGTGCCATGAATTCTGGTGTTCCAAGCACTGAATGAGCTGAGTGATTCTTTCTTACTGTTGCTGCCAAACCCAAGTCACCAATCTTTACCTGCCATGTCCAGAAGCCAAATTATAAGAAATTTTCTCCAACTTATTTATCCATAAACCATCACCATACATGGACTAGATGAAATTACAAATGTTATATATTGAACTCGGTTTGGCTCCTTAGGCCCAATTCTCGTACTAAATACACACACATAGGACACAAAAAAAAACAATGAACTTTGAAAGTGGGAATATACATCAAACTAATATTTTAAGAATATATATAAGATGTTTGGCTCACCGAATTCCTAAGTTGATATTAAATAACTCAACTCACCAAACTTCAAACTGTGTTCACTATCGAGATTTGCACATTTATCAAAATATTTCATCTTCCTCTCTTTATCTTTTTTACATTTATCGAGAAACTCTAAATTTTAATCTCTTTCCGCTTCTAATGTTTTCTAACTTACTAAACAACTCTACACCCCAAACATAGACTTCCAAACTTCAACTAAACAACTTTGCCACCCAAACAAATGCCTTCCTAACTTCAACATATTAATTAATCAAGATTTTAAAATTCAACTCACTACCCCAACCACATCCTCTAAAAGTATAAACTCATTGATTTTGATTTTCGTAGAATATATATTTTAATAAACATGTCCTCCCGGTCCCTATCATGTCTCCTTATATTTTTTTAATGAGCAATTTCAGTTAGATTCCTAAAATCAATCATCTTAAACATGCACTTCAAATACAGTCTAATATTTGATGTATATAAACTTATAATAACAATAACATAGTTCTAAAAGGAGTGTAAGCAAGACTTAGAGAGTATAATTTACCTGACCAACATTGCCATTGACAAAGAGGTTGCTACAATTGAGATCTCTATGAATTACACAAGGGTCATTAGAATGCAAATAATGCAAACCCTTGAGGATTTGTTTGGACCATTTCTTCAAAGCTTTCAAAGAGACTTGTCTATGTTTCTTCCTGTACTCTCTAAGGTTCCCACTTGTACAAACCTCAGTAATGAAATTTAAGGTTCCATGAAGTTTGTCAAGCCAAACATCATACAAGGCAATTATGTTGTTGTTCTTTAAGCTTCTTAACAATCTCACCTCTGAATATAACCTATCTATCATGGATGGATCATTTGAAAAACTCCTTAATTTCACTTGGTTCCAAGCTACCTCTATTCCTTCTTCTTGATCAAATGCTCTGTACACTTTCTTTACCGCCCCTGTTCCCAGAAGCTCGGGATAACGCCCATATCGGCACGTTGGATCTACCTCTACAAATGCCTCCGTCTCTTTATCTGATGACTCTGTCATTACACTAGGCATCTAAACAAACAAAAACATCTCATAAACGAACATATCTCAACCTCAATTGACATAATAGTTGTACTATCAACTTAAATTCAAATTCAATTTAATTTAAGTATAGAATAAGAGAAGTTACATTATTCCACGTAAACAATCAAATTTCTGGGGAAAATTACCAAAAAAAAAAAAAAACTCGGTGATAGCAATTATATCCTCAAACTCTACGTGGTTAAAATTGGTCCAGTTTCTACTATAAGTTAGTTTGAGGGCGTAATTTGCAACTCCTAGCACGATACTTCAAAGGGTGGTTTTTGCAATTGGGGAAATTTTCTATCGACAATATCATGAAAGAAAACTAACAATAATCTTGGTGGACAAGAAAACAGTAATTAACAAGTAAAATGAACTAATCTTATATTCATTTGGTTTCTGAATTGGACTAAAGATTGCTTAAAAGATGAAACTAAAAAGAACCCAGATCATAATTCAAACCCAGAAAGCAAAATTTGGTGTGGAAGACACGAAACAATTAAGGTAAACAATAAAAACTCAGAGATTATGAGGGTAAAATAGAAGAATTAAAGAAACAGAAGAATATGATATTGGAATAAAAAGAAAAAGAAAGCAGTTGATTACCATAAACTTGGAAGAGGATGAAGAAATTGAAGGGGGGAACAAAAAAAAAAGGTTGAAGAGAGAGCTGGAGCGCTTTTGGCAATTGGCAGTGCTCCAATTTATTTACATTCGTTGAATAAAAGTAGGGTTGGTGGTGTTAATGAGACGTTTTGTGGGTGTGGGTTTATATAGAAATAAATCTCTTTTCTTTTCCTTTTACGATTCTATTTCTATTTTTCTTTTTTAATAAATATTATTTTGATTCAATTTTTTAGTTTTTAAATTAAAATAATACTTTTTTAATGTATGATTTATGTAACTGACTTTATGCTAAATTAATTTTGTTTTTTTTTCTAAAGGAAAGAGTAATTAATTATTTTGGATATGGATTATTTCAAATTAATTGTCTATTTAAAAAATAAGTAAAAATATGATTTAAGATTTACTAAAAACACACACAAAAAAAAAAACTAAAATTGAATTGGATGGAAATGGTTTTTTTTTCTTTCTTGAATTGCATTAAACATAGGAGGATGGTATATATATTAGTAGATATTGAAAAGAATAAAAATGTAGATTAATAATGAAGCAATACTTTAAGCTTAGGAGATGGAGGGATTAGGGAATGTATTTTAAAATAAAATACAACTAATAAATTTAGGATTAAATTATGTGATATTATATAATAATGAATTTTTAGATTTAAACAAACTGCCAACAAAACGATAGCTTTTTGCTTTTCTTAGTGGAAAGGATAGCATTATTTATTGTTTGTGGGAAAAAAAGAAAAACAAAAAATAATAATAATAATTTTAAGGTTTAAAAAAATATAAAAATGAACCAAAATATTTATAAAATATAATTAAAATTTGAAAAATTCTATGAACTTGTGTGGATGTCTATTAATATAAGTGGTAGAAGTTTATTATTGGTGAAAATTTAAAATTGAGTAAAAGAATAATTTTTGTTTTATAATAATAAATAAAGAAAAAGGAAGAAAAAGAAAAGTGGATGATCTGGCAAATAATGTTATTTGGGTTCCAAGAAAATATATACAAAGTCAATGAATGAGTATAGAAGCATATGGATTGATATTAATATTATTTGAAACATTGTGTGGAGACATGGAGTTGGTCAAGTGGTGTGCTATAATGCGCTTCCTCCATTAGCCAATTTTGAATTTTCTAATTTCTTACCCCTCAAGAAAACTATTAGTATATTCCTTTGCTCTTCCTCTCAATATTCAACTTGTGGAGATGTAAAAATATCAATATCTTCCAAATTGGAATATATTTTCATGTTTTTTATTTATTTAAAAATAAGTCATTTAAAAGAAATAAAGTTTTCGATAATTCATTTTTAAAGTGTATTTTAAACTCGGGTCTATCCAATAAATAATATTAAGATTTTGGTTAGAATGACTTGATGGAATATTTTAATATTTTAATCGACAATAACCAATATTGGGTTAGTATTGTAAAATCACCCAAATTAATTGTAAAACTAGTATTACTTATTTACTAATATTTAGTTGTCAATAGGCTATTATTAATTTATTTATGAATATAATTTTGGTTATTATTAATTTATTTATGAATGTAATTTTTGTTTAAAACATTGGTTAAAACTGCAATTTTAAACTCTGTTGTTTGGGAAAAGTTAGAGTTTAGTTTATAGTTTGATAAAATATCGTATATATTCCTTACAATTTTACAATCTTTATAAATAGTCCAAGCGGGATTATTTTCTAAAGTTTTATCAAACCAAAAGAACTAAATAGACTAATTTTTATCTTTTAAAAAATTAGGGACCAAATTTGTATTTTAACCTAAATTAAAAGTTTATGTAACTATGATTCTATATTATTATATAATTTATAACAAATTACAAAATACTTATTATATTAAAAAAAAATGAATTGAGTTTAAACATGTGCTATTCTATTTCTAAATGTTTTTATATATATTTAATATAGTTTTATTTTTAAAAAATGTAAATTCAAATTTTGAATATAATGTAAATATAAATTTATTGTTATCAGAATTTACACCATTTTAGGGACATAATACAAAAATAGTTTTCGAAAACAGAATTCAGATTGTCTGCCAAAAACATATGTGCTGAACTTAGTAAATCTGAAAACAAAAAACATAATTCAAAATTTCTACAAATTAGGCCTTAAATGGTTTGTATTTAAATATAGCAAAATAAATTTAAATATTTACAAGCTGTAGCAAAATTTTGGATTTTATCACATAGTCTTCTATCAATATAGCATATCAATAACTATCAATGAAAGAATTTGCTATAAGTTGTAAATATTTTGTAAAATCTACTCTTTTTAAAAAATTCCCTTAAATATATGTATTATAATCGTCTAAAATAAATAATTAATGTTTGTGTTTGAACATATAAGATAATTAGTGAAGTGTTTGATTTACCAATTTATATATTGAAATTAAAACTAAATAATTATTTAATTGAAAGGGAAGAAATATGATCATAATTAAATTTAATTATTTAATCAATTGAAATATCAGTAAATGAAGTTTTTTAAATTAAATATTATTTAAATTGTTTAGTTTAATTATAAATATAAATTGTTTGAACTTTTACTTATGTTAAATAGTTGAGATAAAATAAAATATTTGTATTAGTTTATTTACATTTAATTATTATTAAAATTATAGTAGTGATTAAGTGATATTAATTTATTGATTAATTATGCTTCATTCGTTCCCTAACTATAAAAATTTCACAAGTTTGTAGGTATTAAAAAATTATGTTATGCTAGGGTTTTAATATTTTCGGATAATATCGGTATAAAATTTCATGACAATATTTGTAAAACAAATAAATCTAAAAAGTCAATCACCCGATAATTCTATCACAATTTATTAATATTTAATTTTTATTATTCTTAGACGGTTAATAAAGAAAATTCTATTAGTGAGATGTATATTGTTCGCAAACAAATTTCTATTCATAATGAATTCTATTCCTAATGAATTCTTTCATCTATCTATGTGTATATATATAAAGTGTTTGTCTTTGTTATTCAAACTATATTTGTATATCACTTGTATTGTTAATAGAATTATATATGTTTAAAACTATGACTTATTTTATCATTGATTGATTAATTCAATCATATAGTTTTTTTTATTATTGACTGTTTAGTTTCATCGTAAACTCGTATTGTTACTAAAGTTTACATATGTATTGAAATATATTAATGTTTCAGACCTTTATAGTCTACGAATGGTATTAATAATCGATCACATACAACACTTCTTTAAATAAAGGTAGAATATAGGAATTAATTAAAAATTATCATTGGCCAGATTTGTAAAAACTTAAATATAATTTTCTAAATTTGCAAAATATGTTAACAAGGAAATGCTACCCATTACTATTGTTGTGCTATATTTTTTTATGATACGTTAAAATTTTTCATTTTACAATTGTATTGCTATATATTAAATGAAACAATATACTTCATTGATTCGAAAATAGTTTGATTTTATATTTATGATATTGTGATAATCTAAATCAATTGAGTTTCTTTTCACTTTTACGTTCAAACAACTCAAATATGAGTGTAGTTCAGTGGTAAATGATATGCCCTCATTTTATCGTGATCGAAGATTATTCACGTCTCTATTCCCTATTTATAACAATGAAACAAGAATTTAGACACACACATATATTGATGTTGTAATTATAGTGTATCTATAACATGGTTTATGTACTTCTCTTTTTGTTCATGATTTTTCCTATATTTGAATGAACCAAATTGTGTTTTAGTTGTAGACCTTATGTACCCAATTTATGAATTGGCCAAATCTTGTTTGGGTGTTGGCCTACCCTCTAATTTTTAATGAATTATTCCTTAATGTCTACAATGTTTTAACCTAATTAATACAAGGAAGTTCCTTTTCCTATTGTATGAAACTATATAGTTTTGATGTGAAAAAATTGTTCTTAATGTTAATTTAATTAAAAACATCTTTCTTTGGTTTGACATTATAGTCTAAGTCATATCAAACCATTTTATTAAACATATTGTGTTAGGCCAAATTACTTTCATGTTAGGTAGCTTTTTTTTTTAGCATTTTCTTTCATGTAATTTATTTCTTGCAAATCTTGTAGTCACTTATATTTTTTATTCGGCCTTATTTAAAACCATTTCAATGGTTAGATTAAAATTTACCTTAATTTGGTTAATTTTTTTATTTTGAGATTAATCTACTTTTTATTAAAAAAAAATATGTTATTTGTTAGTATTTTGGTTAAAGTAACTAAATCAATTATCTACACTAGTTAAGGCAGATGGATAAATACTAAAAGTTGTTACTTTTTTTTAAAATAGGTTTTGGTTAACTTTCTTTACTTGTTAAATTTCTTTTAAAATATTTGAAAGTTGTTTAAGTTATATCTTTTGTAATTATTAAAAAGAAAAGAGGTTTTTTCAATAATAGAAAAAATTAAAAAACTATTTACACTCTATGAAATAAAACACTGGAAGATAAAATTAATTACACTCGATTTTTCTATGAAGTATAAATATTTTGTCAAATATTCTATTTTTTAAAATTTTACCTAATAATTACTAGTATATCATTTGAAGACTTTCAATTTTTTTTATCTTTCTAATAAGCATATTTTTTTATAAAAGAAAAAAAAAATTCAACAACAAAATCTAGGAAATTTGAGAGTCTGTCTTATTTATTTTCTAGAATTCTTGAGGTGATAGTCAATTCTTTGAAAGTACGAGATTAAAATCTTAATGTGCTATTTTATGTTTTTTTAATTTATTATAATATTTTTTACCCTTGTTTTTATTTATCTAATTTTTTTATTAAATCTATTTTGATTTCTATTTAAAATTTATAAATCTTTCTAATTAAAATTTTTAAATCCTTCTAATTTAAATTTCTTTCAGTTTTAAAATCTTTCACAAAAACTCTTTTTTATAATCATTTAAGAAGTTTTTGTTAAAGTTGTAATTCTATTTTGTTTTTCAAACTTTTAAAATATGATTTCATAATGTTTCGTAATAATTTTTTTTAATAACTTTATCATTTCTTTAAACAAAATCCTACCATGGAATCTATGAATCTTAGAATTCTTGAGATGAGTCTTGAGGCGAGGGAATTACATGTGTTTTTTTTTTAAAAAAAAAAAATCTAGGTTATTCATACCATGGATCAATTTTGAAAAATTGTACTAATTTATTACTTTCTTGAGGTGAGAATTTTTTTCTCAAAATAGTCTAATTGATGAAATATTATCCATTTATTTTATGAATTTATTGCTTCAAATATTGGAGTGATGAGCAGTTAAATAAGACATTTTTAAAAATCTTATTATTTTTTCATTTAAAAATGATTTCAATTCAAGATATAAGATTTGACTACCATTTTCTAAACAGGTGTTGTTAGATGTTAACATCTTCTTCATATACAAATGACTCTCTAACTCAACTCTAGTTTTAGCAAACCATTTTTTTAATGATTTTATTTAAAAATTGTTTACTTTATTTCGGTGTCCAATCACACCATAAAAAAGAATGGTGACAACTTTTTTTTTAAATTAACCTACTTTTAAAAACGTCGGTTGCTCCCCAATGTCTCATACACGTAGCAATAAGTCTTATACCATGATTTAATTTGAGGCTAAGAAACATTTAAATTAGTTTTATTATAAATACACAAAAAAGAAATTCAAAACTCTAAACGGCCCCTAAACCATAAATCTAAACCCTCACATTCTAAATTTGTTCTCTTGTAACCATCTTTTGTTAACTCTTTTTTTATTTGGCAATTGATACTGCTGACTGAGTTTTGAGGAAAGATTTTGATTTCGAAATTTTATGAAATTTTGTGGAACTTTATGCTTTAACTTAAAGTTTTAGTTATATTCGATTGAGATGAAAAAAATGAAAGTATATGTACTATATATGAAAAACAATGTTTGTATATGAGTTGTTTTTCAAATTGGCTCTTTCTAGTCAACACTAGATAACTTCAAGGTTAAGAAAATTAAATGCACGTTTTTCAAAAATTATGAACTATTTATCAAACGAGTTAGACATGACAATATCTATTCATATAGTAACGATAAAGGTATTTTTTAATCAAAGTGTTAATAACTTTCATATCGATAAAAAAGTAAAAAAAATGTAAAGCAAAAGTTAGTTAAAAGAGTATTTATTTTCTATCATATAGGTGTTTACTATATATGCATTTGGCATAGAAGTAAAACTTGTTTAATCTTCTAGAGAACTTCTAAAACAAAGTCCAACATATTAATTAATATATATTGTATGAAAAAAATTATTATATAGTCATATGGAAAGATATTTAGTTTAACTTTTAACTCACAAAGTCTAATTCCCTCTCGTGATTTTAGGATATGCTTTTAACAAAGTTTAATGTATACTACACATAAGAATGCATGTGAATTATTTTATCACAACTATATATATATATATATATATACATATAGCTTTGTTCAACTTGCAAGCATACTAGGTTAATTAATGGACTACACATGTTGAACCATGTGATAACTCATTCATGCATAACAATTAATCACCACCCAATAAAGTCATGTATATACCTCAACACAAATTTAAAGCAACAAAAATCTTTAACCAACAAAAAATTTTCTTGATCAATGCATATGACTTCGATAAAATTTTAGAGGTTCATAAATTCTTCTACGTATATTCACGTGTGAACTCTTTTTTTAAGTAAAAAAAAAAAAAAAGAATAGAGAGAATGATTGAATATCTTTTACGTTTGTAATAAAGATCATGTCAACACCATTAAGTTAAAATCTCTTAAAAAAAACATATCAAAATACACCACTGTTTAATTTAAAATATTCTATGTCAAATGAATATTCACTAAAATTAATAAATAACAAAAATAAAACCAACGAAAAAATTAATTAAATATCTAGAAAAAGCAATAAATATATATGAATAAAGATAATATGATATTTGGTTCTTAATTTAGTAGAGATCAGAAAATTCATATCTAAGAACGATTTCACTTATTTTCTACTCTATAATTCTCTTATACTCGATTAAGGGTCAGAATTTCTTTTTCTTTATTTTGTAGGTTATCTCTTTTTCGAATTTACAAATGCAAGGAAAGTGTCAAACATTTTTTCATGTGGTATTGGCCAACATTTGGCAGAAAATTATGGTTGAAAATTTATCAAAATTTCTTAAGATCAATGGTGTGATGAATGTGTTTGGGCTTTCATTCATCATGTCATGATGAGGTTTTGCACATTAATAAATGATATTATTGTTTATTGCAAGTGTGTGATTACTTTGGTCAACAATTTCTATCCAATTATAAAGTTAATCAAAGTCAAGTTCAACCAAATATATAACTAATTAATTACCTTAAGTTAATGTTAAATAGTTTTGTGTTTGTTATTTAAATTTATGTTTATTATTTCAAATTATTAAAACAAAATTAAATATATTCTTTTCATACAAAATCTTTGCCTCCATCATCTTATGATCTACAACTTGGTTTGAATTATTATTTCACCCATAATTATTAGAATCTTAGAACCATAAGCAAAAATAATTTGCATTTTTTGGTGTTCACAATATTCCCCCTCACCCCAATCCATTTACAAACCCACAACTCAATCTCAATTTTTGAAATTACTCCCCCACCTCTTTTGCTTTTCCTTTAATTTAAATTTTATCACTAAATTAATGATTTGTATCAATGATTTAAATCCTAAATTTTCGTATCGTTATTTTAGATTTCTTAAAAAAAAAAATTGAACCCAAATAGACACAAAGCTAAAAGATAATATGTAACTCAAATCTCTAAAAGAAAATTACTCTCAATCAATTACAAGAGATGGGAAGAATTTCAATCAAAATTCATCTCTTCTAATCAATTTTCAATCAAAATCGTGCATTTTTCACGTAAAAATCAAAGTTGGTAAATTTTGATAATATCACGTAAAAATTGAATAAAATAATTTGGTAGTATTATTGTCTACGCTAATTTAATTGAATCCAAAAATAGGTTTAAGATGAGATGAATCAAAAGCCACACCAATGAAATCAAAGTCAATTAATTGATCTAAAAATTAGTGCTCCACAAACCTTAAGGAAAACTCTATCAATAAAGAAGTTGAAAATGGGAGAGACCCTACAAAGCAATCTCTCCAAATCCCAAATAAATTGGAGTTTAAATTCATCGAACTCCTTTTTTAAAATATGCAACAATATAATTGTGTTTTGATATTTTTTTTTCTCAGTTTTTTTAATGATTAAAGAAGAAGGAAGAAAATTAAAAACCATATCATTTATCATCTCAAATAATTCTTTTAAGAGATTTCAAATTTTTAATTTAAACTTTTTTTTAAAAAAAAAAGAAGATTATTTGAACAAAGGGATTGCGTCAACCAAAAACGTGGGGTTGAAAAATTCATCATTCAACTTTGATAGACAAAGTAGGTCAAAAAAAAAAAAGGTTATGAATATTTATTCTTAAGCATTATATTTATATTGTGTATTTAACAAGTGAGGACATAAATATAATTTTGGTATTAACTTTTTCTATGTCACATCTCATCCAATGTATATATTTTCGAAGCAAATTCTTCAACCAAATAAAATATGGGCTTCAAATTCCGAAGCCCATTTCCCCTCCAAAATCCTCCAACCCAATAATCCTTCAAACATCAACTATAACTAAATGGTAGAGATATCCTTTTTGTAGGGTAGAGTCTTCAACTTATGAGTATATAGGTGATGATAATAATTGTTAGATGAAATGTAAAGTTAGTAAGAAGAATAATGAAAAAGTTTAGGAAGAGAGGGAGATGTGAAAGATTGATGGTTTTCACTTTTGGATGGGATAGTTAAATGAGAGACTATATCTTTTGTCACTCATTTGGTTTACATCTTTTTTTTTTTTTTTTTTTTGGTATTAAATTATGGGTGTAAGAAATTTTATGCAAATATATTTGTTAATATATATGTAAAGTATAGTTTTTATATCTTTTAAAACAGAGATTTTGTTTGGAAAGATATGAACAGAAGTAAATGATAAAATTTATTTATGAAGATGTATTTATATTAAATCATGAGATAGAGTATGTTTGGATGTAGAGAGTTGGGGTTAGATGTGATCATATAGAGTAAGTTTAGTGCGTAGAGCTTAGAGTAATAATTATTTGATTTTGATTTGGTAAATAATTAGACAACAAAGAAGAGGGAAATAAATGAGAGATATTATTATGTTGTTTTTCCTTTTTCACAAATCTAATCAAGATTTATAAATTCAATTTTTGTTTAGTTAACAAACTTAAATATTATACAGTGAGAATTTTATTTTGTAAATAGATAAGAATAAGTAGTAAATTTGTAAATTTATTCAAAATCTCAATTATTAATGCCTCACTAATAAATATAATTAATTTTACTATTTTACTATTTTACTATTTTAAATTAATTGTGAATGACTCATTTGGTAAATAAGTAGCTACCAATTTTTTTTACTGCGTAACTAAAACAATTTTTAAATAAATTCATAAAAAAAAAAGTTGCACATAAAGCAACATAAAGTCGGATTGAAAGAAAATTATGGACCAACTCAAAGTATTCAGATTAACAAAAAAAAAAAAAAAAAAAAATCATCGATTCAATATACAGAGTCAACCCAACCCAAAAAATTCGTCTTGAGTGGGGTTGGTTTTTTTTTATAACCCCATCATTTAGACAAATTTTCATATAGTAATTTTTCAATATGCAAGGTAGTAGCGGATTCAGAAAATTTATTGACATGAGACTTCAAGTTATAATTTAGAGAAAAAAATAAAAACTACACGTCCAGTTCCCACTAAACTACCTGTAAATATTAAACATTAATTAGTTTTCTTTTTACATATTACGTAAAGACAATAATGTTGAGGGGGGACTCGAGCCCCCTAGGCCTATACTAAATCCGCCGGTGATTCAAGATGAACAAATTATCATTCAAGGTGTAATGTGACATGTATATACGATATGTTACATTCAAAATCCAAGTCCACAATGTCCATTCAAAAGGAAATTGTCATATGGTTTTTGGTATGGTAGAAAGCTTTTCGGAAAAATATGAAAATTTAGGAGTTTGTTAGAAGAGAAAACAAAATGGATGTTGTAGATTTTTTTTTCTTTTCTTAAGAAGAGATTGCTAAGAGAAGTATTGTTTATGGAGGTTAGAGGTTTGGGTAGAGAAGATGGGATGGGAATGTTGTAAAAATCTCTATAATTTTTGTGTGTGGTTTTTTCTTTGTATTGTGTAGAGCTAGAAATTTTGGCCCAATTCAGACCCTATATATGAAAATTGGGCAAAAAAAAATATGATGGGCTCAAACCCAAGTCCAATTGACAAAATGTGGGCCCAAGCCCAAGCTCAACAAGAAAATAAGTCCAAGCTCACCTAAAAGCCCATGAAAATTCTCTTTAAATAGAGACATTCCCATTCATTTTTGGGATATTTGGTTGAAAGAAGAATTGAAGCTCTGAAGTATTGAAAATTTGAAGAATTGAAGATTCAAACTTTTACAAGCTATCAAGACATGCAGTATCAACCTCGAGATCAACATCTTTTGAAAGTTAAACTTTCCTTGGATTCCAAAAGATCGAAGCTCAAATTGACTTGCAACTACGACATCCTTAAGATCAAATACCAAGAATCTCTAAGTGTTTAACTTGTATTAGAGAGAAAGCATCAAATGAGTAAATACTAGAGATTGTATTCACTATACAATCAATATACAAAGTTCAATTCCACGAAATACATTTATCCGGAAATCTCATGTGTCCTCCACCATGAATGAAGAACAATAGATTGTTTATAGCAAAAAAAAAAAAATCTTCAAATGGCTAAAAAATTCAAATTGCTAATTTTTTGAATTTGAAATAATGTCAACTTTGGCGTACACTTCAAAATGAAATGGAACTTTTGATAACCAGAACCAATTTTAAAAAGTTATCACATTTAGTATTTTCCACCTACTTTAATTACTCTAACTAATTGGTTTAGTTATTCTCACTAAAATAGCCATAAAACTTTAAAATAGTTCAATAACATTTTATTCAAGAAAAAGACGGTTGATCACATAATTAAAAATTAGCGCAAAAATTAATCTAACAATTAAATTGATTTTAATTATTGTCGAACAAAAATAGGTGGTTACAAAATTGATGGGTAAACTTGTCCACAAAAGCTTTAAAAGATTGTGGCCTTTTAAAATATTATATATAATAACCATGATATTTTTTAACTCTGTTTTTTAAATTTTAAAAGTATTTATATTTCAAATGTTTAATATTTATTAATAATCAAATACATTTTTATTATTTGACTTGTTATTATTTTAGTACGTTTTAAAAGACATTTTATTTAGATCAATGATAATGTTTTTATTATTTTTGTTTTTTTTAAAGGTTTTAAGCATATTTATAAAAATTTTAATTGATTTTTTTTAGTATTTTTTAAACTCTACAACTAAGACTAAGAGTATTTTTTTTAATCATTTTAAAAGTTTAAAGAAAAATTTAAAACTTTTATAAGTTTGTGGAAATTAGTACAAAGTTTATGAGCAATTTTTATAATTTAACCATATATTAAATATACTTTTGTTTGGTTTTACATTATATGGACACTTGTTTAGATTTAAATTTGTAGCAACCCTACCTTTAATTATAGACATTGATTTTTTCAAAATAATAATAATAGGCAATCATTATATCTCAATTACTTTATGAGTGAGAGACTTGTCCTTATCAACACAAGCAAACAAAGCATTTTGAATATATGTTTTTTTAAAATCATTCAATGAATATAATATGGAATGGAGATTTAAACATCAAACATCATCTAAAAGTAAAGCTAATGTAAGTTAGAGCTTAAGGTTGCTTGTGTTGAACAAAATTGATATATGATTATAACTTCAATTAGAAACTATATACTTAATGTATAAGGTTCTAACTTAAACGTAAGTCATATGGTGTAACATGAGGATTGTACAATGAAATAACTAAAGAAAGAAAAATCGCAAAATCTTTGAAGATTCAAAATGTAGTTGAGGCACATTTTTGATAAAAGTGTTATCCTGACCATTACTAATTTTTGTAAATCTACAACTACTGTGATATTTGCTTTCAAATTAATAAATGAAAAAAATATATTAACTATTGGATTCTCTAAAGAGTTACTTTTAAAAAATTTGTTTATCATTTAAACACTTTTTTGTAAAAACAATTTAAAATAAAAATACTCATATGTTAGGTCATTTTTTCAAAAGTATAATTATGTATAAGTTTGTTTGGTTTGCTATATACTCAAAGTCTCAACAGGTATTTAAAAACACTTTTACTGGTAAAGTTTTATTTTTCTTTAGCAGTATATATAATAGTTGTAGATTGTTTGTATTGATCGTTGTTGGAGATAATCAAAACTATTGATTGACAAAGTTAGTCATTGGAGATAATCGTTGTTGAAGTTCACAATTGAAATTGATGTTTGGAGCTCGTCGTCTTTGGAGTAGGTTATCACCAAAGATGGTTGTTCTAAAGAAAATTGTTAGATGTTTCACTAGAGTCCTTTGTTGAGGATGATTATCACCAAAGTTGGTTGGTAGAGGTGGCCGATGAAGGACGACAATATATGATGGTTGGCATGGTGGAACTAAAGTAGCGGACCTATTTTTTATAATTTTATATATTGTATAAATTAAGTAGAGCTATTTTGATTAACCATTAAAAACACTAAAAAAATCTTCTTTTAAAAGTTAATTTGAGTGTTTCTCTCCTAACTTTTTCTCAAAATTTTATAGTAAATGTTTTTTTAGCGGTGTAAATACTTCAACTTTTAAAAGTAGTTTTTTTTTATTCCAAATTAAAAAAAAAAAAAACACTTCAAAATTTAAACTAAACACATCATCAACTTTAGAGTTCAACGTTTCATCTCATAATTTTTGAACTAAAACAAAACATATGGAACACAAATATTTGTAAGTGTGTTTAAGTTTCAGATAATTTTGGAAAAATATTCGTTTAACATTAAAAAAAACCACCTTTTCAAGAAACATTTTTAAACCCACCGATTTATATTCTATTAGAGTTAGATTTTGAATTTTTAAAAATATGTTATTGAGAGGTTTTTTTAAAAATAAATCACCTTTTCAATCAAACTTTTTAAACGATAAAATTTATATTTAAAAATTTGTTTTAGAATAGTTTTAAACGTGATAAAAGTAATTTTGACAATTTCAAATCACTCTCAAAATAATGTTTAAAAAGCTATAAATTAAATGAAATTTAAATAAATTTTTACAAATTTAGAAAGGGAGATTTAAAAAAAAAGAAGAATCAACAAACTACTGCTAAAATTTTAAATATTCTAACATTCTTTTATAATAACTTTTTCATAATAATAAATTACTGCGAAAATAAAAAAAATGTAGCAAAAAATTACTATACATGCTAAAATGAAAATCATAACTTAATGAACATCAACCTTCAAAATTTAAGGTATCCAATTTTCTAAAATATTCGTTGGAAATATAGATAAATTTTTTTATTAATATTTTTGCCAAAAAAAAACTATTAAATAAAGATATATATTTTATATTTATTAAAAAACGTTTACTTTTAAAAATAATTTAATTGTTTATGAGTCTTGTGGTGTCAAATTTTTTCCTTTCGTGTTCGAACATTTCTATGATTCGATTTTTATTACATTGTAAGAAAATCAAGAAATATATTTTTTAAAAAAACAACAAAATCATATTGATATAAATATAATATAAATAAGATTTAAAATAGTTTATTTTGTTCCATATATTTAAAGAAAAAGTTTTATTTTATTTTGATTTTTGTATTGTAATGAAATTATGATGTGACAATTTTTTATGCGATAGTGAATTAGGTTGGGTCGGGTGAGTTTGAGTCCGATTAAAATTCAAAAAAAAAAAAAACAAAATAGTTTAAGGTCGTTTAATAACGTTTCCATTTCTTGTATTTGGTTTCTTCTTTCTTCTTTCTTGAGATCAAGAAACGAGACTAAATTTAATAACTATTATTGTTTTTTGTTTCTTGAAAAAAAAGAAATAAAAATGGAAAAAGAAATTTCATTTCATGTGTTACTTTTTTCTAACTTTTTTTTTTTTGGTAGTTTAAATATAATGTAATTACAGAAATAAATATAGAATTAATTAAAATATATAGAAAAACAATTATAAAATATTAACATTATCAAATACATATAATCCTGTTACAAAATTAATAACTTAATCATATGCTTTTAAATTTTGATTTGAAAGATTATTTCTCATTGAATTAATTTATGTTAGATTATGTTGATTTAAATTCAACTCAATTATATTACTATGCAAATGTCGTGGTTGTAAAATATTAAAAATAATCTAAATGATTATCTTATTAAAAAAACTATATAATATAAAATTCTAACTAATTTTGATGATACTAAAAATAATAAATTTAAATTTAAAATAACATAATAACACACCTATTGCAAAATTTGAAATTTAAAATTCAGTAAACATTTAAATAAACATATTCAAAATTTAAACTCGGAAGATCAAAATAATATATGAATGTAAGTATTGAATAGTTTAGAATTTAAAATTAAATTAAACATATAAATATAAAAAAAATAATTAATATAAAATAAAAATATAGCTAAATAGAAAAGAAAATTTAAAATTATATCTTCACTATAAAATTCAAATTAAATTGAACATGTACTTATGAAAAATTAAAAAATTAAAAAAAATTAAAAAAAATTAAAAAAAATTAAACATATATATAAAGTATTAATAAAGAAAGGAAAAAATAAAATAAGAAATACTAAACATATAAATATGACAAATTAATATAGGTAGAAAACATAAAACAAGTTAAAGAAAGAAAAAAAATTATCAAAATTGAGAATTGAACCATAGACCAAAGAGAGAGAGAGCCAATTAGAGATTTTAAAACATAGAAGAAATATAATCAAATAAATTAAGCATAAAACTGAAAAAAAAAATATTTCTTATAGTTTCTCTATTTTTTTTTTCTTTTTTCATAACCGTTTCTTAAATTTTGAAAACGAAAAATAAGAATAATTATAAAATACGTATGTTAAAAAAAAATACAGAAAATCTAAATGTTATCACACAGACGTATATATTTTAATTGAACTTGATAAATGCCCAAATCTATTTAAAATTTTAAATGAGTGCCAAATCATTCTACCACATATTCCCACACTTTTTAGAGCACACTAACACCAAAAGATGGATTTAAACTTTAAAAGGACCATAGTACAACAATTACTAAACAAAAATAAAATGTTAGCTCATCTAAAAAACATAAATGTTTATTTACTAACTTAAATATTTTAATTTTTAAAAATTATTTTTAAAAAGAGTTTCTTTAATAACAATAAAAACAACAAATTATTTACACTTTATTGAAAAAGAATCACTAAACAACTAAAAAAAGAAAAGAAAAGATGAAACTTATGAAGGTTGGTAGAGAGGAGGAAAAAATAAATGTATTGAAATGAAGAAATTGAAAATTGGGAGAGGGAAAAGGAAAAATATATGAAAGAAAGAAAAGCAATGGCGGATCCATCCATCCATCCATCCATCCATCCATCCGGACTTAGATCCAAAGACAAAAAAAGGTCACGAAAGTCTCTTCATAGTCTTCCACTTTCTTTCTCCTTTCCTCTGTTTTTCCTCTGTTTTCTCTCTCTCTATTACACAGCTTTACCCTAACTTCCTTTCAAACCCCACACCTGCCGGAGCTTCCCTTCTTCTCGAAATGACCTTTCTACCCTTTCCCTCTTCCCCAATTTCCACCTTCTTCCTCCTCCTTTGACTCTCTTTCTTCTCTCTCTCTTTCTCTCTCTCTCTTTCTTTCTTTCTTCATGGACCCCACTGATTCCGACCTCCCCGATCCATCTAATGCCTCCTCCGGTGCTAAGTACAAGCTCTTGTCTCCCGCCAAGCTTCCGATCTCCAGGTCCCCTTGCATTACCATCCCTCCTGGCCTCAGTCCCACTTCATTTCTCGACTCTCCTGTTCTTCTTACCAACTTGAAGGTTCTTTTATTTTTATTATTATTTTTTTCTCTTTCTCTCTCTCTCTCTGTTTTCTTCTTTCTTGGATTTTGTTCTTGGGTTTTTAATTGTGGGAGTGGAAGGGCTAGTTGAAGTTCCTTTTGAATTTGGGGATGAGGGTTTCGATCGGACTTAGTTAAATGAGTCTTTGAGCTGCTTTTTGACTTCCATTTCTTTGATGGGTTGCTGAAGAAAAGTTCAGAAATGCTTGAAATTATGTTCCTTCATTAACTAAAATTTTGAACGGGTTTTCTCTTCTTTGACCGTTTATCTTTCTTTCTTTTTACTAAAAAAATATGTATTATTTATTTATTATTATGTTTCTCAGCTTCTGTTGAACTGTTTTGATTTTGTGTTGTTGTTTGAGGTGACTGACGGTTAAGGAATTCCAGATTTATAAATGATAATATATCGTTTTTCTGTTGCTCTTGTTCTAACCCAGATTTTTCCTCTGATCGAACAGAGGGTAATTAGGGGGGGTTCTTTGACGTCATAGTGCTCTCATTTCAGCATTGGGTTCATGGCATATGCTTAATTAAGGGGAATTTTATAGGACTTGACTGATGTGATTTGACACAATTGTTGTTTAGTTGTCCTAACCAAAATTCCTTCTTGCTATTTTTGTTGGTGCGTTTGTAACTGTTGGCGTTGTGAGCTAATGTTTTTAATATCATTTCATAACCATTAGATATTTTATTTGGGTGCTTGAGTTGCCGCTGGGACCTGTTGATTCTGATTCCTGCTCTTAGAGCAGTCCACTGCATTTGGGTGGCTCCTTTATGCCCGTGTGGGTTATTCCATAGAATTGCTTTAGGGAATAATGCTATTGTAAGTTTGAGGGAATACGTGTGTTTTCTTTCTAATTCTCAACCCTTCTAATTCATTTGCGTCAGTGTGGGTTTTTCACATAATGAATCTACCTTTTCAGTGGTGCTTCAGCTTTTTCTTCATCTTTGTTTCCCTTGTCATGATGCATGTACACCCACCCACAAACTTTTCCTATTTGTCTACATATATAGGAATGATAAGTAAATGAGTCTGCTAAGAGATTGTGTGTTGCTTTTGTTCATTATGCTACAATGGTACATATTAGAGAAAGACATGGTGAAGAGTACAGATGGGCATGTACATAAACAACTTGAATGATAATTATCTTTGATCACTTGGAGCTTATGGATCCACTTTATGCCGTTATCTCTATTCAGTCCATGTTGCTTTGTATTTGCTCTATTGAGATCTAAGAATGTCTTGCCTTCACCCTAATGTTTTATTTGTTTAATGTTATATGATTAAGAAAAGTTAGATATCATACTTTCTGTAGTTTCCTTTTTTATGTTAGATGGTTCAATTATATCGAAAGACTTCTATGCGTACGATTTCAGTAGATAACCTTTATGGAATTGTCACTGCTGCTGCATGTTTATTAGCTTTTGAGTTTCCCATGTGACTTTCTTTTATTTATAAATGATATGATTAATGTAATTTATGTTTTCTGGTTAACTTGCTTGGGTAAATTATTCAATCTGAAAATAACTTTGTGCAGGTAGAACCTTCTCCGACTACTGGGTCCTTTACCAAGCTTCCAATGGCACATGACTCTTCTGGCTCAGCGATTTATCCAATGACCAGCATGGCTTTCTCAAATACTAATGCCTCGGATGAAGGAAGATCCAACTACTTTGAGTTCAAACCATATGTTGGACCAAATATGGTACTTCTATACAAACTTTTCAGTCTTTTAATTATCAGGCTAAACTTAGGTTAAAATACCATTTTGGTCCCTAAACACGGGTGCTTGTTTTAATTTAGCTGATGGATTTTCAAATGCCCTAATTTAGTCTATGTAGTTTGAATAAACCTTAAATTTAGTCTTTAAGGCTAGTTCATGGTTAGCTTTTCCAAAAGCACATCAATCTATAAATTTTGGAATTATAATCAGTTAGGGTGTTTTTGGGAGTGATAGTTGGGCTAATTGATTTTTAAACCATCCCATTTATGTTTGGTTTCAAATCTTTTAAATTGCTTTTCAAATAGGGACATTTTTAAAAAAGTAAAAATAAACTAAAATATTTACAACATATAGAAAAATTTTCGATTCTATCAATAATAGACACTAATAGACTTCTATCACTGTCTATCAATGATAGAAGCATATCAGTGTCTATCATTGATAAAAACTAAAATTTTTGCTATATGTTAGTAAATATTTTGTCAAATTTGCCATTTTTGAAAATTCTCCTTTCAAATATCTTAAAGTGATTTTGATTTATTATGTTTGGCTGGAAAATGATTTTAAAATTAGCAAATTACTAAAACGGGTATTTTATATTTAAAAATTTATTTTAAATAATTTTGGACTTGAAATTTTTTCTTAAATTTGTGGCAATATGGGTGTTTCAAAATTTCAATAATATGAGAAAAATGTTGTCAATCACCAAAGAAAAATCACTTGGTTAGTTATGGTTCAAATATCAATTTTTAGTGATTTTTTATTTTTCAAAAATCAAAAGTATTTTCTAACCGAACATAATTATTTTAGAGGAAAGTGATTTTGACAATGACAAAACTGATTTTAGCCATGTCAAAATCACTCCCAAATGCACCCTTCATCTCATAACCATTGTGTGTTTTCTTGAATTACAGTTTTCTATTATTATTATTTCTTCAAATTTGATGAAAGTTAGCTTCAAAGTAACTTAAACTAATCTTATGACTTGTAGAAAATCTGGATAGTTGAAAGTGAAAGGACTAAAATGAATGACTCCCAAAATACAAGGACGTATTTTAACCCTAAATATATCATATTGTTCCTTGGTATTTCTCCATGGTTGTTTGTTAATCTCTTGAAGTTCTCAATTTCATGTATTAAAAATAGTCAAACTAGGTCCTTAAAAAATTGTCAAATTTTGTTAACAGAAGGTTGATGTGCCATTAAATTATTGTCGTATTAACATGTTTAGATGTGAACATGCCAATCAAATAGTACTTGACACAATGAAACTCAACTCGCCCATTCCGAAAATCCATCTTTTCTAAGTGGTATAGCTAAGTTGCATGACCATATGTTCATATGTTAACATTACTATGATTTAATCAAATGACAAATCAACTTTCTGTTTACTAATTTTAAAATGTATTTTATGGAAGGATATGATTGAGAAGTGCTAATCTTAATACAAGACGGTAAAATAAGATTTTAAAAATTAAGGATCAAATTGAGAGCTTAAAACTTGGGGACCATTAGATATGTTTGGCCTAATTGTTATTAGGCAAACCAAGGGTGATTGAACCATCATGGATTGACCTAGTGGTAAAAAAGGAGACATAGTCCCCATAACTAACTTTTTTTTTTGATATCGTGAGTATTCGGAGCAGCTTACACGCACGCCACCAAGTAACCCATGATATTTAAGTTAGTTATTGAGACTACCACTAGGTCAACCCATGATGGTTTAGTCCCAATAACTAACTAAGAGGTCATGCGTTCAATCCACGGTCACCGCCTACTTGGAAATTAATTTTCTATGAATTTCCTTGACACCCAAATGTTGTAAGGTCATGTGGATTGTCTTGTGAGTTTAAAACAAACAAACAAATGTAAAGCTGGTTCTCCGTGTAAACTTTTTCATATGACCTCATAATGGGTCTTGGATTTGGACAGGAATCTTAACATCAAACAACATGATTAGGAAATCCATCTTAATTGTAGATATTGAAGTAAATATTAGCTGTTTGATTTGTGAGGTCCCCATTCTTGTTTATTTCATAATATCATCTTTAAGAAAATGTTTTGCATGATTCATTGGATAAGCACAAACTTAAAGCATCAGGATTGGTTCTCAATGTTACTTTCACACAATGGTTTTCTGACCATATGGACCAAATTGTTCTATTTTAAGGGTTTTCTTTTCGTCTTGTTGCTAATCCAAACTTTCCGAAAAATAATGAAAGAATATAAGGACATATAGACAAAAAAGTCATATTAAGAAAATTCTTTTGTAGCTCTGTCCAGCTGGGAAGATTTTATTTCTCCTTCTTAACTCTTAAATTCTTTGAATTGTCTATTAGCTTTATTTTGATTGCTGGTTTGGCTTTCTTTGTTTGCTTATGCTGTTTTGCTTTTTCACTTCTTTTGAAGTTTGTAATAGTCTCTTTTTATTTCCTCAAAAAGTTTCATATCTTGTTTAAAAAAAAAGGATAATTATTTTGTAACCTTTAAATAGAATTTTTTTTCTCCTATTTCTGTTTCTTTTTTTTTTCTCCTTTTAATCCTTTCTGGACTACTACATCAAATCTTCAATCCAATGTTTTTCTTGGACTTTACGACTATTATCATCTCTATCATGTACTTCTGTTGTTTCATTTTATTTATACTTTGAAAATTCATCAACTTAGATTCAGACTTTTACCACGGATTAGAACAGTCTAAATGTTCACATGGCACCACATGAAAGTCTACATAACATTTATAATGTAAGATAAAGTTTAAGCATTATCATGTCAGCTTCCACTTGTCATGTAAGTTCTTAGTTTCAAGACTGTGCTTCTTAGAGACGAAAATTGTAGTTTAGGAATAGGGTCAAGATGTTCCAATTTAGGTACTTCTTTCCTAATGATTTTCATTTACTTTAAGGTTCCTGCAGATTTGAGTCATAGGAAAGGTGAACAATCTTCTGAAGTTCAAGGTCAACCTCAATCTTTTACTGCTCCACCCATGACTAAAATCGAGATCAGTGTCATGTCAAATGATTTGAGTCGATCAACCCAGATGGACACACATACAGTTGCCTCGGGGGTTAGTGTTCCCGAAGCCAATGGAGACGATATCAACCATAGTTTGAACACAAATAGCAGGGTTCAGGCTCCACAATCTGATCCAAAAGGCAGTGGCATTCCAGTAGTTTCAGATAGGTTATCTGATGATGGATATAACTGGCGGAAGTATGGACAGAAGCATGTTAAAGGGAGTGAATTTCCGCGTAGCTATTATAAATGTACCCATCCTAACTGTGAAGTGAAAAAGCTCTTTGAACGCTCCCATGATGGGCAAATAACTGATATTATCTATAAAGGTACCCATGATCATCCTAAGCCTCAGCCAAGCCGGCGATATTCTGCCAGTGCTTCTATGAATGTTCAAGAAGATGGGACTGATAAGCCTTCATCTCTACCTGGCCAAGATGGTAGAGAAATAAACTTAGTATTTTTTAGTTTCCATATTTTTGGTATTTCACAAATTTAGTCCTACAGGGTATTAAGCACAGATGTTTTATCTATTATATTCCATTTCAGACAGGTCTTGCAGCATGTATGCTCAGACAATGCATACCATTGAGCCAAATGGAACTACAGATCCATCCATGCCTGCAAATGATAGGATCACCGAAGGTGCAGGAACAACTCTGCCATGCAAGAATCACGATGAGGTTGATGATGATGACATATACTTGAAACGGAGGTATACTCGTTTACAAGTTAAAATGTGCTTGAGTATTCTGCAAAAGAAGAAGCAGCACAGTGTTTTGTAGTACTGTTTATGAGCTCTGTTTGATTAATTTCATCAGGAAAATGGAACTTGGTGGTTTTGATGTCTGCCCAATGGTTAAACCAATCAGGGAACCGCGTGTTGTGGTTCAAACTCTAAGTGAGGTTGATATACTGGATGATGGGTATCGCTGGCGGAAATATGGTCAGAAGGTAGTGAGAGGAAATCCCAACCCGAGGTACGTTTCTTTGCTAATGATGATTGGGTGCGTTGCTAAATATTTATCACACTTGTTAATGGTAATATACCTTCAAGCCAGAACATCATCCATATTTATTGCTCAACGACATTATTTGAAAGAAAATGATACATTAGTACTTAGCTCAATTATTTTGCTTTTGTATCTAAATTTTAGCTACAATTATATTGTATAAATCAGTTTCCCTTTTCTTTCCGAAAAGGCATGTGCGATTGGGATCAGTACCATCCTTATCTGTTGTGTCTTTCCAACTTGAAGTTCTATGCTCCGAGTCTCTTATATCAACATTCACCTATTGATGAAGATGTGTCTTCCTTTCATGTTTATGGGAAGCTCTATAATCATACTTTTGTTAACAACTCATTCATTCACAATTCCAATAATGCAGGAGTTATTACAAATGCACAAATGTTGGATGCCCTGTTCGAAAACATGTTGAAAGAGCATCCCATGACCCAAAAGCTGTTATAACTACATATGAAGGGAAACATAATCACGATGTTCCCACTGCAAAAACTAGTAGCCATGATGTCACAGGCCCATCGACAATTCCATCATCAAGGTATAGACTCGAGGAGAGTGACACCATAAGCCTTGATCTCGGCGTTGGCATTGGCACAGGTGGTGAGAATAGACCAAATGAATACAGGCAGGCATTGCATTCACAACTTGTTGAAAACCGAGCTCCAAGTGGGAATTTCAACTTCGAAGTAGTTCAAGAGAGCTCGGCACCAACCTATTTCGGTGTGCTCAATAGAAGTGTTATAAATTAGCATGGATCAAGAGAGTTTGAATGAAACCCGCAACTCCTCTAAATCATTCGTCTCATCCAGGAGCAAATCATTCTTCTCATC
Source organism: Cucumis hystrix (assembly GCA_025688845.1). Lineage (NCBI taxonomy): Eukaryota > Viridiplantae > Streptophyta > Magnoliopsida > Cucurbitales > Cucurbitaceae > Cucumis > Cucumis hystrix. Next base: position 22,636,112 of record CM046888.1, read on the forward strand.
CATATCCGACAGAGCATTGGAAGGATACTAACAGGGCCTTAAGTTTCAAAGCAAGTTTCAAAGCAGTGAAGCCATGTGTGACAAGTTGCCATCATTTTTCATCAACACTATATTGCTTTCTTTTTCATTTGGATGGCTTAGGAAGAGAGTGAATATGTGGAATATCAGAGTTCTTTAATGTTTGCCCTTTGTTGTTTATGAGCTTATGCGGAGGTTAACTGCCTTAGTTCTTCTAACTTCTAAGTCAATACATGTACAAATATGATATGACCACCTCGTATTATTTGTTACACAGAAGATGTATTTTTACAATGTAATTCAAATACTGGAAATATAAGTATTAATTAGCATAGAACTCTTCCTATTTAGCATTCATAATATGCATGTAGTAACTACAACAATAAGTCCCTAGAAAAATCAATAAAAGAGATCCTAATTAATAACATATTTTCATAAGTTTGAAGTGGAAAAATGCATTTTACAACTACGTGTGTGTCAAATCCAAACCTAGAAACTATATGGGTGTCAAATCCAAACCTAGAAACTATATGGGTGTCAAATCCAAGCACTAGAGGTAACCAAATTTTGGTTCAACCACCCAAGATATAGAGCTCCATCCTTTTCTTCAAGTGTGTACTTGTCACAGTAGTTCTTTAGCAGTGCCTCAATAGTAGAATTGACAAAAGGGCTTAAAGGGTGTGGCTTAAACCCAGCCATGAATAACCGTGATCTCCACTTCCTGAAAAGTTCATGACGTTCGACTCTTTCAGTTCCCTCACATGCTACTAAATTTACGATGTCTCGAGCTAAACAGTGTTGCTCCACACTGATTCGCTCCTTGTGATCTCTTGGAAGTGTCACATCTATGGATTCAAAAACAGCAGTATAATACTTTAATGTCTGGAGGAAACGAGATAAAAAGGGTGCTGTATTGTTGTTTGACTCGAGCTCGACAACCGTCACGACTTTTGGGGACAAGCTCTTGACCAGCTGCAGAATTCGATCCCGGTGATTCTGACTGCCAACATTTTCATCTGGCATATGGTGCAGCACCAAGGAAAAACTCACAGCAATTGCTTCACCGGGTTGAACTTTTAGATCTTCACGTTGAATCTCAGAAGCAGAGCCTGCAATTCCATGGAACTCAAAGGGTATCTTTAATGACTCCGCTAAAATCGACAACCTTTTTCTGACAATCTCAAGCCCCCCTCCTCGAGCGAAAGCTGAAGTGGAATCATCTATGCCTGTAATAGTAACCTTTGGGGGCCCTCCAGGCCGATTGGCGAGAGCTTGCAACAACGTGATCCATTGGTTTCCCTGAGCTATCTGAAAATCAATTATGTGAACTCTATTTTCACCTTTTATAGCTTCAGCAATTGCCCCATTTGCTGAAAGGTACCCAAACTTGAAATAAGGGCAAATTTCATATAGAACATGCATGTATGAGAGCAGTTCAGCACCTATAGGCTCTTTACATCTTAGGGCTTTGTAGATAGAACTACCTGAACATGCTGTCCTTGCAACAAGTGCCTCTAACAAGTAAGCCCCTAAACGTTGAATCGGCTCACCAGAAACTGAGACCATTCCACGTAACTCTGACACCAACCATTCTCCAGTCAACATATCGTTCTCATCTATTGCTCGTGCACAAGCACAAAGCATCTCTTTCAAATCCCTTCTAGAGATTATCTCAGCCACATCTTTCCACCCTGCATCTTGCACGGGTAATAGAGGATGAATTGGTTCAGTGATAGAATAGACGTCAAGCCCATCTGCATCAGGTCCAAGCATTGCAGTTTCCAATTCCCTGATCTTGTGCCTTAAGTCATCAGCAGCATCGTCCGTTAAACAAGATCTACTGATAGGTGAGCCACAGTTATTGTCGGGAGAATAATACGGGTCTATAGGGTATGAATGGCACTCTTGATGTGAGGAAGGGCTTCCAATTGATGTCAAGCTAGCAGTGGAGGACGAATTTTGATGTGGGTAACTACTAGTTCCCGAGGACGACTCAAGGTTGCAATACTGTTTGAAAGACTCAGAGGGTAAGTGATTTTGATCTAATACATCGTCAGAATACAGACCACCTCCATGGTTGATAGGAGGCCAGTAACAGGACCCGGGTTCTTGCAGTGGTTGTTCACAGAACCCATAAGATTGATTTGGAACTTTCTTTCGTGAAGGTTCCTTCATTGGAAATTATATTTCTAGCACAAGATTGACCCCAGAGCAACGACAGGACACCTTTGTGAAAAAAGATCTGAAACTTATTGCAGACTCTCCCTTTCCGTCAACAAAATAACCCGTAATGGTTTCAAGATTCCGAGAAAATGCAGACTAGGATGCCTGATGTAACCTAATAAACAAAATCAGAGGTAAAATATTATACCCAAATCAAACAAGATTTTGATGCATTAAAGAGTCTTAAGCTAGATATTGTAATCAGAAAGATTCAAGAACATGTTTGTTTGAGCTTAATTCCCCTATGAAACTTCAATTTACATATACCCAAATCAAACTTCGATTGTGAATGAATATAAACAAAAACCAACATTTCAAACAGCTTTAACCTAAATTACATCACAAACATGATAATTATTCATAGGATTCCATGGTTCTCTCTTTTCCATCTCTTTGAGAATTACCAAGAAAGAATCATACACTTCCCAAAGAATAAGCTCTATCCTAGACAAAACTAACAACAGATATTTTGTTCTAAGAAACAAAACAAAAAATAACCAAACATTACAAACAAAACCCCTCTTTCTAGGTTCCAATGCCAAATCTCAGCACACATGAAAGTTTTTCCTCTTTAAGTTCAACTGAAGATTCGAACACGAAAAAACTCTACATAACCAACAGAGCACGCAATACCCTTTCCCTCCATCTCTCTCATACACAGAATCCTGAACAGACAAACTCTAATTGAAGTAGAAATACCTTTGCCCTCTGTCACATACACAAAATCTTAAACACACAAACTCTAATTGAAGTAGGGATACAAGGAAAAAGGGGGGAAATCTTGCCCTTACCATCTAAGAACATGAAAAGACATAAAAAGAGTAAAGAAAAAGCTTGTGGAGTTCAAAGCAAGGGCAAGATCCGCATATTCCCAAGCAAAAGCAACAAAAAAGAAAAAGAGAGGAGGGGTTGAAATTGAAACAGCTCAAAATTAAACAATCAAGAGACAAAAACAGCAAACTGAGATTAAAAACCAAAAAGAAATCAAGCCCAGAACTAAGATTCAAGCTAAGAAACAAAAGAAACAGTAGAGAATTAGCATCAAGGATGAAGTAAATAAAACCATACACAAATGCAAAGAACACCAACCTTAAAGGAAGCAACTTGAAAAGAAAAAAAGAGTAAAAAGTAGATATTTAAGAAGAAAAAGGAATACCCAGAAGTCATAAAATGAAGAGAAAGGTAAATGGATTCATAAATTGAGGTAGAGCTTCACACTTATTATTATTATCAACGATCAACGATGGCGATGGATGATTGAAACCATTTATTGCAAAAGAGTATAGCTTTGGGCCATTTGCCTAAATACCATAAGGACAAAAGATTTTATGTTTTAAGGAAAACCATTCAACACCTTCCCCTTCACAATTAACCCTTATTCTTCCACATTATAACATTCTTGCCACCACTTTGGCACTATTCATACCCACATGGCCACATCCATTCATTTTAAAAGTAAAGCCAATGTTTTTCTCTTCTTCTTTTGATACAACATTGCATTTCTTTTAGTAAATTAATATTCTCTCCGAAGACAGACATAATATAAACAAAGGATCTTTTTAAAAAATAATGTAAAATTTGAAACATATGTCAAAAATAGGTTGAGTGCAAAACTATTTTTAAAAATAGGTGAGTTGAGGTGAAGTTGTGTACCGGGTACACGACTTCCATGCAGTGGACTCCACATTTTTTTATTTTCTCATTATTTATATATGTGGGTCCCACACATTTTACTTTTTCTCATTATTTATATATACATACTCACATATAATATAATATATATATTAAACATTCAAATTCAAAAAATATCTTTCTTTATTAAATTAATTTATTGTTTTTTTCTTTTTTTCTTTATATATATTTAAATATCTCAATCTTCAATTTTTTTTATTAAATTCATTTTTCTAATTTAATTTAATTATTACTTAATCAAAATTATACATATT
>CM046888.1:22645298-22761985 GCA_025688845.1 Cucumis hystrix
AAAAAAATCCATATACTAACAAAATATGTTATTAAAAAATATATTAAACAAATGAAAATAGTAATAATAATAATTAAAAGAAGTTGAAGTTACTCAAAATAATAATAATAATAATAATAAATCAATGCACATTACTAATTGAATAAAAAAAATTTAATGTATATATGTATATATATATATATATATATAAAATATCTCAATCTTCAATTTTTCTTATTAATTCATATTTTCTAATTTAATTTAATTATTTCTTAACCAAAATTATATATATCTTTCTAATTTTCTAAAAAACACATATATTAACAAAATATGTTATTAAACAAAACAAAATAATAATAATAATTGAAAGAAGTTGAAGCTTACTCTAAAAATAATAATAACAACAAATTTGTAATCGAAAATTATCCGTTAAGTTTTTTAAATTTAATTTGTAATCAAACCAATTCTTGTTTTTTTCCTTTTGCCATAAACATGAATTTTTTTTTATTCAATTACCAATGTGCATTGGTGGCTTCAAGTGTTATTTTTTTTTAGTAACTTCAACTTCTCTCAATTATTATTATTACTATTTTTAATAACATATTTTGTTAATATATGGATTTTAAAAAAAAATATTGAAAATTGGAAAAAAAATATATGTATAATTTTGATTAAGTAATAATTAAATTAAATTAGAAAAAATGAATTTAATAAGAAAAATTGAAGATTGAGATATTTAAATATATATAAAGAAAAAAAGAAAAAAAGAATAAATTAATTTAATAAAGAAAGATATTTTTTGAATTTGAATGTTTAATATATATATTATATTATATGTGGGTATGTATATATAAATAATAAAAAAAAATAAAATATGTGGGACCCACATATATAAATAATGAGAAAATAAAAAAATGTGGGTCCTAGTATATATATAAAAATAAGAAAAAAATAGAAGTTGTGGAGTCTACTACATGGAAGTCGTGTACCCAGTACACGACTTCACCTCAACTCACCTATTTTTAAAAGTAATTTTGCACTCAACCTATCTTTAACATATGTTTCAAATTTTACATTATTTTTAAAAAAGATCCATAAACAAACAATAACCAAACCAACTTCCTTTGTCTCTCAAGGTGATTTCAAAGATAGATTAAATAACATGAACACATTTCTTATTCATATTAGGAATGTAATCAAAACACCTTTTGGAAATGCCAAAAAAAAAAAAATTAATTTTTATCTGAAAATGGATATTTCTACCGTACTTAAAGATAAAACAGAAGTGTACTTAAATGAGAAACAGATTGGATCTTTTTTTTTTCTTAGTTCAATTAAAATCTAAAAAGAAAGAAAAATGCTTTTAGAAAAATAGTAATAATAAATTTTGAAGTAAAACATCATAAATGATATCTGAAGTGGAGATTATGGGAAATTGGTCCACACGTTTTATTATGTCTGTCTTTACAGCAAATTAAAGTTTTTTACCAACCCATCTTTTTTCTTTCTTTTTCCAACTCTTTTTTAGGATTATATTTTCCATATTTATACGTTGTATTTTCAATAAACTTTTTCGAGTTATTAAAAGTTGGTACGATTTGTTTTTTTTCCTTTTGTACGTTACTCATAATTTATATATAGGTTCACTAATTTGTCACTCGAATCACTACTTCTAGAGACAACATCTTACCACTACCATCACGATCAACTTCTACCACTTTCTACCACCAACGTTTGCAACCAATTGTGGCAACGTCCATTGACAATCATCACCGATTTTAAATAAATTAGTGGAAAGTAATATTGAATAGGATCTAAAAGTTATTAGGTTTAAATTTAATCACCCTTATAAATATATATATATATATATATCCATTAAGGTGTAATTGATTATAAGGAAATAGAGACAGAATGGAACCACATATATTATTGTTCCATTTTGTTAAAAAAGAGGTACACTTCCCTTTTCATAATTCAAAAGAGAAAAGTAATTACATGGAATTTCTCAACCAAGTATTTTGGGAATATTGCCAAATGGGAAACTTGGAATCCTTCGTGACATATCTTGAATGATTTGGGATCATCTTGGGTGGGGTCAATTGTATAGAAGACACATTCAACGGATTCGGTCTGAAATGTAGAATGATCCAATTTTTTAAAAAAATGTCAAATACTCTTTTGGCCATTTTATAATGGCGTGAAATTACACTATCGTCCTTCTTTATTCAGGGGATCCAATTTTTTATAAAATGTAAAATACTCTTTTGTTGATGTCATGACCGTGTAAAATTACACAATTGTTTTTCTTTTATTTCTATTGACCGAAAACAAGAGACTACTTTTTAGCGGTACACAAGTGTATTTTGGTAATTTTACACGAAGTCAACAAAGAGTCATTTGGTATTTTTGTAAAAAAAAATCAAGTACTTGGCATTTTCTCCTTGATTTTCAGATCATTTATCTGACGGACTTATCGTGAGTGCATCTAGAATGAGGGTTTAAAGACAATCTCATCATCGTGAGCTTTAAATTTTTTAAACTATGACTATTTTGAAAAGATTGTTGAATATTCGTTCGTTAGTGATGAAACATCTAATTGTGGAGTACTTTTTTTGAACTTTGAATCATCAACCTTTTCGTCCTCAACATACATTAATGCTAGTTGAGCTAAGCTCTTGTTGATGATTGTTGAGTACTTAGATTGCTTGGAGATAACAAATTGAATAACATGCTTTGATACAAAATTATGGGTAGGTCTCCTTCACTCACACCTATTGTTGTTATAATGTCTAAGCACATTCTCTTGCTCAATAAAAGCTATAATGGAGAATTTATTCAAGTCTTCTTCATTCCTCATCTTGAGTGATTTGATCAATTGGTGTCAAATTGACATAATTTTTGCCATCCTTTTCTTTCTTATACGTTTACTGCAAAAAAAAAAAAAAAAGAAGAAGAAGAAGAAGAAAAAGTATCAAATTTATCATGAATTAGTTGTTTTATGTGATTATCATTACCTTATGTGTATAGTTCTTTGGTAATACTCGTGACTTTTCATTATAGAAGTGGAAAATTTGATCCTTCATCCCAATAATAGTTCTACTAAAAAACATTTTTGACTAAATTCTCGTTACATAATAATAATATTATTATTAGTTTTTAAAGTTCAACGTATATGAAAATAGAAAGATATTAAATTTATCGACATTTGAGATAGTAATTGGTGTCTTTATTCATTAAGCTATCTCAAATTGGTCAAAGTGGGTTTAGCCTAATGAAAATTGACATATATATACTTCTTATTCATTTAGGTTAGAGGTTCAAATAATTCTCATATCATTTCTTTCGGTACTAAAAAAAATTACTTTATTTAGGTCCCATTTGTTAATCTTTTGTTTTTTAAAAATTAAACTTACTTTCTCTACATGATTTACAATTTTCTTAAGTACAATGATTGAATTTTGTGTTAAATTTCGAAAACAAAAACAAAACTTTTCAAAAACCTACTTTTTCGTTTTTCTTTTTAATATTTGGGCTTGATTTTTTAAACCATTAGATGGAAAAAGAAGATAACAACGGTAGAAAAATGGAGGTAGAAATAGTATTTGTAACTATAAGCTTCATTTCCAAAAAAAAAAAACAAAAAAAAAATTACGAAACGAAACACTATAAATGCAAATTTTCCTAAAATATAACAAAATTTATTCAATAAAATAATTTACTACGTTTATAATTTTCTAAAAATGTTGTTATTAGATGTTCATATTTTGAATGTAAATGTTATACTTGTAACCGGTTTTTACTTATAGTTCTAAAATTCAATTAAATTAGACTTTAAACTTAGATAAATAATATATAATTTGTACCTAATACATTCGAATTCAATAAATTAAAAAAATGCAAGTGATAATTAAGGAATGATGCATTAGAACAATGTATAGAAAAACTATGCTCCAAATTAGATTGGGCAGTGAATATAAAACTCACCCATTATTCCAATGTTCAAATTAAAGTCTTCTCTCATGTTGTTCAAAGAGAGTTGAATAATAATGCCAAAACTAGTTGGTCTCCAAAACCTTAATCCCTCTTTGATTCCATATCAAATATATATATATAACTAACAATCTATCATATTATAACTTTACTCCAATTAATTTCTTTCTAACTTTATGTTAAATAAACTTTTATATATTTTTTAAAAATGTCTAATATGCTCCTGAATTTTTACCTTTTACATTATTTATTTATTGTTTTCTTAAACTTTGAAACAACGGAATAAATTCATCTTTTTGTTCAATTTTAGGTCTATTTTATACCTTATGTCAAGACAAATTTATTGCATCAAAAGTAGTAGAAATTTTTGTTAATTATTTTTAAGTACAAGAAGGAAATATTAACATTTGAATTTCATCGTTTAATTTTGTAGGACTTCGGTAAGAGTATAAAAAAATATATAATTTGAAGCAATAACACAAACAATTAGAAGAAAAAAAAAAGAGGAGACATGGCATGAGATTAAAAAAATCAGAAAGGAAAATAAATAAAGCACTTTTATTGTTGTTGTTGTTATTATTAGAATGAAAAGAAAGCACTTTATGACAAACATTTTGGTTTCACAAATGAGAATTTATTTTTTTCCAAAACCTAATTCAGTTGACAGTAAATATTCCAATATTTTAATAAATCCTACGTTGCTTTTATAATTTCCCTAAACAAGAATTCAGTAAAGGACAAAAGGTAACAATTTAGAAGCATCAAAATGAATGTGATTGAGAATTTAAAGCCTAAATTAATACCACAGTAGATAAGGTTTATTTTTTTAACAAAACAATGGTCTTGATTCAAAATTTAAAGTAATTTACAAAAAAAAGATTAGTTGAATGTAAAATGAATTTGATGATTGGTTAGAAAGATTATAAATTTGGTCAAAGTCAAAAGTGTAATTGCATTTGTTAGTCCACAAAGCAATTCCCACCAACATTTCTTTTTTTTTTTTAGGACTATATATATAGTCGGTACATTATTATTGGCGTAACCATTTATGTCATTCTCTTCTCATTATTATTCTTTTTTTTGTTTTCTTTTCAATTCTAACATTTCAATATCAAACTCAACTTCTTTATGGATATTATAAAAACCAAATTTGGGTTAAACAAAAGATTATGCTTAAACTTCTATATTACTACACCTCTTCTCATCGATCTCAAAATTATAACTTCTTTTAAGTTTTAGAAGACACAACCTTTGATTTATTATGAAGACCTAAGAGTATAAATTTCATTCATTGTTTGAGATGAACGTATATATACTAAACATTGTACAAGTTATACTTAAATCAACACAAACATTCAACGAATTAAATTTCTTAATTTTCTCAAACACGGTCATGGCAACTCGTTGATTTTCATGGATGGATTTGTGGTTTTAAGTTGTTCATCTTGTTGACTTAGATTTTTATTTGACATTTTTTTTTGTTAAATGAATTTTAAATTTAACAATAAAAACCAAGAAAAGAAAAGTTTGTAGAAAAATTCCAATGTGAAATTTGAAAGAAAAGTAGGCAAAATTTCTTGTACGGCCTATTTTCATACTCCATCCATTCAATGTATGTCATGTTATCATACTTTTAAGAATGAGGTGTCACCGACTCAAATTCATTTGAAACTCATTAGTATTTAGAAAATCAAATTTATAGCGTGAACATAGAGAGTATAATACTTCCACAATACTACAAAAAATTTATATTTTAATAGTGTAATGCTCAAACCAAAATGGAAAAGTAATGTGTGAATTTCAAGAATTTAAGATTTTTTATTTTTTATTTTATTTTTTGGTATTCCATTAAAATTTAAAAGACCAACTAACTAAATATTTTAAAGTTTTGAACTTATTAGACTCAATCATGAACCAACGAAAAGTTTAGAAATTAACATTTTGAAACCTCAATGGTAAGTTTTCTTTGGCTCGTGATAAATCAAATCTCCATTGAGGACGGGACGCCCAACCTGAGAAATTAGAGCTCAAGCAAGCCTCATAAGTTTCTAAACTAGAAAAGGTTGGACAAAAGCATCAAGAACAATCCACACAAAAAAAGTGAGCTACAAATTTACAAGAGTGATTACAATTAACAAAATTGAACAACACCCGTCCAACTTGTGAGATTCAACACACCCTTAATCACATTCATCGTTTTAACGAGCCCAATGCTCTTTCCAATTTAGTTTTATAACATAATCGATCATATATTTAATCACAATTTGAGTGCTTAAGGTAAGTTCCCAAAATATCTTCAAATATTTTGCTAGGAAAAAGAAAAACATATTAAATTGGGAATCTAACTAAGAGGAAGAAAGTGAATTTTGATATTATCTCAAAGGGTCAAGAATTTCTGCATAATTTAATTTAGACAATGAATAGTCATTCACCTCTTGTCATTGTCAATTAAAGAAAAACTCATGGGATAAAAGAACAAAAGGGTAATTTGAATGAGACTGTCCAAAGACTTTTAATCAAAGAACAAAGCAATTGTCAAATGCCAAATGTGAATTATTACAAGCTTTTGTGATATTGAATAAGACACTTTGAGTGATGAGATGAATAAATAATTCTGAGGAAAATTAGTCATTTGGTAGACAAAACATCATTTTTTTTTTCTTTTTTTTTTTCTTTCTATTTTTTGGGTAAATTAAATTGTTCAATTCAAGTCAATGGTGGAATTTCATATGTAGAGAGTGACTAATTTAGTAATTTGTTAGTAATTTTGTAGCTTGGGTTTTGAATAGTTCATATGAATTTTATAATTACATCCATTTAAACTCTAAATTTTTATTAAAAAAAATAATTTATTTGAATTTTGTTTTAACTCATTACATCAATTTCTACTTATTACCAACAAAAGAAAATTGCAATAATTCTTTTCCTTCTTTGGTGAGAATAATAATTTTGTATGTGTTATGTTGGGATGAATTTAAATGGAATTTTTTTTGGTTCAACTTACGCACTTTGACTCTATAATATTTGGATGTTAAGGAAACTATATGAAATTAATTCACGGAACAATTCGCCTGACTTTATAATATTTGGATGTCAAGAAAATTACATGGGTGAAGTAAAATATCTAACACTTTCCCTCACTTGAGGGCTTTAAACATGTAAAAGATCCAACAAGTTGAGTTGGAGAGAAAATCACTTGGTAGAGATACAAACGTAAGCCCTCCTACTCTAATACCATGTTAAACCACTAGTTAACTTAAAATTTAAAATAGTATCACATCCCTCACATATTGTGTTTAGGTCAATTAAGTCCAAAGGGAAGTAGCAACTTGTTGGTGACAAAGCCCATGGTTTCACAGGAGAGTTTAAACTAAAGTAGATTTGATTCGATTTTAATCAATGTCACTCTCACCAGGTCCTAAGTTGGGCTTATCTAATGGCCAAGTTAAGGCCCTTTTGGTTCCAATTGTGAGGTTAGGTTTCAATCTGATGCTCCTAATGATTCATGAAAAATTCCATCTCTACCAAGACAAAAATTCCGTTTAAGGCAGAACCTGGAGCTAATATGTATACAAGTATCCAGCTTGGTCAAAATCCAATAACAAGAAAAAGATTTAGAAAATCCAACACAAAAACAAAGATATATAATTGCTTAAAACTTTATAATTGTGACTCCATGAGTTATATACAAATGCATAAACACCAAAATGGATGTGTGTAATTACTTAATCAAATAGCAAAACCGAATTCATTAAATCAGGTAATTTTACTAAAGTTTCTGGTACTTTCTAAAAAGAAAACATGTGACAAAATCAGTCTGGTTGATTGATATCATGGAACTTCTCGCCATCAAGACATGATTCTAATAGGAATCGGCCAGAGACTACAAAATTTGTTTCGCAATATCCCACTTAATCCAAACTAATTGAGTTTCTAATTACATATCTGGGGAAGCTACCTAGCTTTATTGTATACATGTTATCAACTATGTGAGAGAAAATGACATTACAAGAACTAGACGCTTGGAATATAACCTCGTAAAAACAATCATTTAGCAACATTTAAACATTTGATTGAGCATGTAATTGATAAGAAACGTGGTGAACTTAATTAGCTCTAACCTCAAATGCATACACTTAATGAATGGATAAGATCAGATCCTTTGTTCCTCGTCTTGCTTGAAAATCAATGAAGAAGATCCTGAATCACTTTCTTTGAAATATGAGTGTAAATATACAGCTTCAAAAGAGACATATCTTGTTAACTGTCTTCTTTATCCCCAAAAGAATCGCCTCCATGACTGCCATGGCAAAAAACCACCTGTCCAACCGATAAATGTCAAGAACAAGGAAGGAGCTCACAGTCATAATTTTTCTTTTTTCCTTTCCGAACTATACTGTTGGAACATTACGGCTAACTATTTATATGCTTTTTATAAGAACTTGTTTCTAATTTAATAATTATAGGTTAAGAATTCTCAGTTTAGTGCTTTACCATAATGATTGATTAATAACAAGCTTACAAGCCATGAAACTATACTTAACATAAGATGAAACAGGCCGTTTAAAATTAAAAAGTCCAAACTTTTATAAATGTTTTAAAGTTTTGGGAATCAGCATCTTGCCTCAATATAAGCAAGGTATAGTTATGGCCATGTTGACATTTCTCTATGAACGACATAGATTCAAAGTGAATTGACATATCCATTATGACATAATATAAAAAATATGAACATATTAATAGTAACAAGTACTTTTAACTTATTTAAAAGGGAAAGAAAAACAAAAACTTATTTGCTCATTTGAATATTGTCTATGAATTTCATAATTGTTATGATTTTGTTCCACAAATTTTCATTAACAACACCTTTTTCAATTCAACATAATGATTAACAACAAAAAAGAACTATTACCACATTCAGGGCAACGAAAGTAGTCATCATCACTAAGAACAAGCCCCGAACCACCACATTCTTTACATCTCTTTTGGGCCATCTACAGTTTTAAATTCCAATAAAGATAAGAAAACAACAGACAACAAATCACTTGAAAAAGTCCCAAAAAAAAAAAAAACTCACAATTCTCTTGCTGAATTCGATTCCGGCCACCACAAACGGCGTCACTCCAGCTACAACCAATATCAAAACGGATCAGATATAGATGATACAAAACGTATCAAAAGAAACAACAGAAATAATAATAATAATAATAATAAATAATTGCAGTTACCAATCGCTCCAACGAAAATTTGCCATGTGATTTCAACCTGAGTGGAGTCAGCTGGAAGCAAAGAAGCACCGTCAATGGCAGCAAACGCGGGTGTTCGTCTCCGATTATGGATCGAAATGGAGCGGGGTTTGAGGGAAAAAGTAGTGGAAGGAGGAAGAGTGGGATGGGAAATAAGAGGGTTGGAAACTAAGGCTTCCATGAATGGGTTGAGAAGATGAAGGAAGAGAGAATGAGGGAAATAGAGAAGGTGATTATTGTAGTGGATGGGTTTTCAAGCCAGTTCGTGACAACCACAAACTTGATTCGTGGGTATAGATTAGTTTATTGAAATGTACATATCCAAGAATGGGATGTTGTTGTAAAAGGAAGCCACAAATGTAGATATGAAATATTTGAATGAGGATTTGGTTAAATTCGGTCAGACAATGAATTCACTTGAATCGACAAGCCATAGCCACTGTACCGGATTAGAAGAACTAGATGCTTGAGAAATGGAGAACCTTCTTCCATGGATGTGATTTGAAATTAATTAATTCATATAGTTTTAATTCATACATTCAAAATGTAGTTGAGAATTTTTGTTTTTTCGGATTGGGTTGAAAAATTCTCTTAAATAGCGGAACATTTTATTTTTATTTTTATTTTATTAAATAAATAATAAAATAATAGGAAATTTACATGAACGGAAGAAAATGAAAAGTAACAAAAAAAAACATGGATACTTTTGATTTGAATTAAAATTTTGCTAGGAGATTGTAAATAGTTTTTCAATTCTTTTATCTTTAAAAATTTCCTAAAATAATTATATATATTTTTATTATTTATTTAATAAAAGTAAAGTTAATAATTTTGATATATTATATATAAACTTATATAAAAAATTAATTCATCGATATCATATAATGGAAAATAACAAAGTATCATCATTTTAGCCTCTATATTTATATGTAGGCTGTGGTTGTTCAATTCTTTCTTGGTATTTCCTAATTCAATCCACAGGAATAGGAGAGAAGGAATAGGCAAAGCTTTCCATAGCTTGGACTTTTTTCTCTAAGGCTTTTCAGATTTTGGCTCTTTGAATGGATGGTCCAATTGGTGGAAGCATATTGGCTGCTTTTTTTTTTATTGATGATTAGAGATTTATTCATTGCAGAAATTAAACATTTTTCAACAAATTAAGAAATGGAAAATAAATTAATAGTGGAAGAGACAAAACATTAAAAAGAAAATATACAAAGACTTTTATTTAGTAAGAAGATTCTGATAACATTCCAAAAGGATTGATGTATATGGTTTCTTAAATCTAAAAGAGTCCTATCTTTCTAACCCACCAAAACCTCCCTCTCCTCCTCCTCCTCCTCCAAAAACAAAAAAAAAAAAACAAAAAACAAACAAACAAACAAACAAAGAAACCTTTAGAATCTCCTTACATGTAAGATCTGTGCATTATATCTTATTATAAGCTGGATGGATGACGAGTTTAAAACTCTATATACTCTGGGACATCAAATTGGTAAGCCTTCTATAGGTTGTATGCCTGTATCTCTATCACTTTCTATGTGTTCCAGTTTAAAACGGACTTTCTGGTAGGTTATATCCTTCACTGCCATCAAAAACAAAAGCCAAATTCATTAACCATTTCACCATCAGAAACACATAAAAATATATGTTTTTGTTTTTACCTCTCGAGGTTGAGTTCGATGTGATTCCAATCTGTCACGTTTTGAGGGTGGGGTTGCTTATTATCATCAGTAGAGCTCGAGCTAGAGTTAGAGCCACTATTCAGAACGTTGAGAATATCCATCAAATGGTCAAAACTTTCTGTAGCTGCTAAAAATGAATTATAATAAGGTCAAAATTGAAAAACTTATTTGAATGTATAAAAAATAAAAAAGTACCTTTTTTTTCTTTTTTGTTCCAATAGACTGTAGGAAATTATTTATTTGATTTGAAAATTCTTTATTTGATTATTCCTATGGTACATAAGGATATGATCTTTTTATAAGAAAAGGCATCATCATCATCAACCTTCTGGGACTGGAACTTTCAGTTCGTTCATTTGATAGCTAAAGTAGGGCTGATTCACGACCGATTTCTGAACTAAGGTCATCTCAGAAAGGCTCCTCTCGAGTGCACGTTGTTGCTGTTGCTGCTCTTCCATCCTTAGTCTCAGCATTGTGGGGGGGAAATCATAGCCTCTAGCAACTAAATGATTTGTGAGTAATAAATGGATGTGATGAATAAACTTAGACAATAAACAAGTAAATCTTGATCCTCCACTTACTTGAGTGAAGCTGCTCGGATTCAAGGTTGTTGTAGTGTGAAGCAAAGTAATCTTGCTGTTGTTGTTCAACTCTTTCTTGGTATTTCCTAAATCAAATTTTAAGAAGTTGAATGCAATGGAGAAGGAATAGGGGAGAAGGAATAGGGGAGAGGAATGGAATTAAGGTGACACCTTTCCAACAGCTTGGACTTTTCTCTATAAGGCTTCACGAGAACCCGAGCCCCGCAAATCAAATGCTCACTATCATCAGACAAGATTAGTTTCACAGTCTCCATACTGTGAAATGTGACAAACCCGAACATCCTTCTTTGTTGGCAGGGTATTCTTACATCTTCAACCATTCCATAGTGGACACTACGATCACACATAATCAAAATAAGATATGTGCAATTGAAACATTAATAAGAAACAAATACAATCATTTAGCATTTGCCTGAAGTAATCAGAAACATCTTCCTCTGTGAAGGTACTGTCAGCTGGAAATGTCATATATATCTGTCGGGCACTGCTAACAATTGGCCCGGGATCATTCCTATCCTTCCTATGGTCCATGAATTTCGGAGCATCTTCTGCCAAAATGACTGCATGCTGTCCATGAGGCCTGACATGTCATACAAACCAAAAATAAGTATAAACCGCCAGCTTGAAAGTCATAATCGAAACCGGAACTGAAACAGTAACCTCAACCAACCTGTCGATCACTTGGATGCTGCTTTTCAATCGAGTGAGGAGCTTCGTCAAGCTAAAACCTGACTTACCATGCCTTTGGCTCTCAGTTAGGTAACCTTCAGCTTGAAGAACTTTTCCATACTTTTCATAGTAAATCATTGGCAATGAAGCAATTGAAATAGGACTGCCTCTTCTTGATTTAAGAAGCTCAACAATTTCAAACTCCAACCTCTCCAGAGAACCAGGTCGGAAAACATGATCATCATTGACATTAGAATTGGTATTATACAGATGAGAAAGGCTCCCAGGCACGAGGTTGCTATGGAGATACCTACAGCTATTTCCATGCTTGCAAAATCCTTTGTTGTAGTAGTGACATGTCCTAGGCTGAAAATCCGGCACATTCGAGTAATGGCGGGTGTTCCTAGTACTAAAGCTATTGAGCATATTTTCAGCATAGCTACAATCAAAGCTAGAGAGACCCGAGTTCGACTGTTCCATATGGTCCTCTAAACAAAATAAGTTAGAGGCATTTTGTAAGTCATACATAGAAGAATCTTGATAGCCTAATGATATGTAATCAGGAGTATGCTTGTTAGTAAGCTGTTGTTGCTCCCAACCAGGAGGGGAAGTTGAAGGCTGCCTGTTTCTAATGGCTAATGGTGATACCGGGACCGGCATCGATCGCAGTTGATGCAGCTCAGTCTTGGCTAGCATAACCACTTTTTCAATATGGCTCTCATTTGCTAGTGCTAGCCTCGCCATTTCTTGATCCCCATTATCATGGAGAAGTAAGAATCCAATGATTTTCATGACATTGTCGGGATCGATTTGATTGATTCGATGGAATACAGTCCTAGTGTGAGCCGAAAACTCCATAAACTTTTCATACACTGAATTCAAACATATTAATGAAAATTTCAATATCTATACAAATTGATAGAATGAAACCATAAATATAAATATATAGAGAGAGAAATGAGAAAATGGAGTTACAAAAACAATACAAAAGGAAGTAAAAATTCGGAAGGAATGAAATAGAAGACTAACAAATTGAATAAAAAATGAGAAAAACCAATTTCTTCGATGGTTTTCCTAAGTTTTTCTGAAAACTTTCAATTAAAAACTAAAAAAGAAGCAAACTTTTAAAAACCCCATTTCGAAAAACATTATGATAATTGAATTAAACCAAAAAAAGAACTTCAAAAGAAATTAAGAGCAGAGAACTTTGAATTCAAACAAAGAAACAAACTTTAAAAAACCCCATTTGAAAAAACTTTATAATAATCGAATTGAACCCCAAAACAATGCTCAAAAAAGAAGTACTAAATCTGGGAAATTTATATGAACAAAAAGAAAAAAGAAACTAAGAGCAGAGAAAGAAAGCTTCAAACCAGGCATTATGGGCAAAAGGAACCATTTTTCTTTGTTGTTCTTGAGAAGAATAAGAAGAAAAGCAGAGAAACCAAAACTAATTATAATTTAACTAATTAAATGGAAAATTATATATAAAAAAAAAAGCACCACAAACTTTTTTTTTTTTTAAATGAAAATAAAAATCAACTTACATCCTTTTTTATGTTTCTTTTATGCTTTGGAATTGACTAATTTGAATTCGAAATCTTTATGGTGCTTTCGTTTCCTTTTATACCTAAAATTTACACTCATATTTTTCCAAATTCAGTGAATTGAGGCAATAATTTTTGCTTGAATATCGAACTCAACTTAACTGAAATTAGATTTTTCTTCATATAAAAAAAATCGAATTTACAAATAGACCCTTTGAACCAAAAATTGCTTTTATAAAAAAATAAAATTCCGGAATAACCAAAGTGTTAAAAAAAAATGAAGAAATTCATAAGAAAATCATTCATGTCAGCAAGTTGCAAACTTTCCCAATTGACAGAACAAACTTATTTGGTTTTTGTCTTTTATCATATTTATTACTATTATTATTATGATGATGAAATCTTAGCCCTCAGATTCTTTGTTGTGATTCACAAATTAAAGAAAAAAAATACATTTAATTTAATCATGTATTAAAAAATAGACATAGTTTATAAACATTTTATCCATTTGACCAACATTATTATGCGACAAAAATCCACTTGTTCCTATGAGGTCCCATGTTGTCTGCTCCTTTACAAATAAAATTAATTTTTGGTTTTTGGATTTTCTTATAATAATTAACAATTTTAATTGGTTCAATTTGGTTAATTTTTATGGTTAGTGATAAATATTAGTGAGGGGTAAAATGGGAGAGTGAAAGTTAGAGAGAGAGAGAGGGGAGGGTTTAGTCAGAGAGTGGCCTATTCAAAAGGCTTAATGGGAGGGAATTTTGAAGTCAAAATAAATAAATTTTTTTAGTAAGAAAAATATCTTAATAGAGAGCTCTATGATTTTTATTTTTATTTAGTGAAATTAGAAATTTCTGTTTTAAATCTCTTTTTTTAGTACAAATCTTTTTTTTTTTTTTTTTTTTTTAAGATATGGAGGAAATAGTTATATTACTTATTAGGAAGGTTAGATTATATTCAATATTCCAAAATATTGGTAGTTTTAATCATGACCTTAAATTTTGAAAAAAATAATTATTTTTATCATTGACATTGAAATTATTACAAAAGTATTTTTTTTATTATTAAAATAGAAATGGAATTTGATATTATAATTAGTTTTTATGGAGAAAAAAAAGTTGGTTCAACTGTTACCGCGTGAGATTTAATATTTGAATTTAAATATTTAGGTAAAGCAAGATTTTAAAATAAGTACTTATGATTTGAGTAAAAGTTTAAATAACATATTTTATATTGTTCTATACTCGAGTTATTTAGAGAACAATTGAGATGTTATAGAGGTAGTACAATGACCACTGATGTAAGAGTCCTTACTAGGTGTCTAGAGTAATGACCACTGATGGGTATTAGAGTAATGAGAAAACTTTATAAGTATTTGTGTTGCTTTGCTAAGATTTCTTTATATATATTGTTTTTCATGTATTTTTTAAAATTAAATAGTCACTCATTAGGCTTTTAGCTCATTTCTTCAAAATGTTTTTCAATTTTCAAGTAGAGATCGTGATTTTTTAGTCTACATCCAGTCTTAGGCATGGGCGGATCTATTAAGGGGCCAGGGGCACTGCCCCCCACAAATTCCCGGTTTTTGTACTTTAATATTAATTTTGAAGTGTCAAATTACAAGATATCTTAAATAATGCATTTGTATTATTATATTTTGTTTTTGGTATGGTGGCTCTACCCCTTTAAAACTTCAAGGTCTTAGGTTCAAATCTCATTTATTACAAATTTTTTTTTTTTTGTTAATAGTGCCCCCTACATATGATTTCTGGATACGCGCCACTGGTCTTAGGTTTCTTTTGTTTTCATGTGTCTTAATCATATATCTAGAGTTATATTGAGTGTTTGAGGGTTTGAAAGGATGTTATGTCTATGTCTGTTGTTGTGCCAAGCTTTGGTTATGAGTTTGTTATAGGCTGTACAATTATGTTGAGTATGTTTATATAAAAATCATGTATGTTTTCCTTAGTTTTATTATAGTTGTGAGGTAGCAGCTTAGTAAGTTATCACTAAGTGTCGTATGAGTGGTGTAGAAGGGATGAAAGTCATGGATAGCGAAAGATTTTACCAATAGATTATAGAAAGAAATACTTAATTAGTTTGACGCCTCTGAATTTACAAAAACTATTCTCTGGGATGAGATTGGTTTGTCGGAACCAATTAGAATGAAAAAAGTTTAAAGAGAAACTATTTTTGCAGATAGTAAAACATTTGCTTAATTGATTAAGAAAAGCTGTTTTTCTTATGCATCTTAAGAGAGTATGAAAGAATCATGAAATTCTATTAATTTAAAAAATATTTCATTAATAAAAATTTCAAATCAATTAGTAATTAATTTAATTAATATTTCATTTAAATCATAATGAATATCTCTCAATATCTTATAGTTTTAAATTATTTTAATTAAATAAAATTAAGTTAAAATATTAATTAACTTTCTAATTAATTAATAGCTAAATTAAATAACTTATATTTAACTTAAATTAAATTTGAATCATATTCAAATATAAATTTCTCTCATAACCAATGATTTTAATATGAATCCAATTCACATTAAATTAATATTTAAACTCATTCAAATATTTTATCTCTCATAAATTAATTTTGAATTATATCTAAAATTAAATTTAAATAATAACGTTTGATTAAAATATATAAAGTTTATATTATAATGTATCACTCTATATTATACTAATTCTCAAAGTAAATTTGAACATTTTAAACTACAACCAATATAAATAAATCTCATTACCCTTTACGAGCTAGGAAGAGGACCTAATAGACCTACAGATCAAAAGCTACCAACAATATGAGATTAATTGTCTTAACTCATTAACCACATTAATCAATATTCATTAACTGTGTGTACACTCCACTAAAGACACATAGGTCAACTCTTCTCACTGTAGATATATTTCTGTGTCCACAGATATAGACCAATAACCGTAAGTTAGTCCTTTACGAGTGTTCGTAACACCAACTAGGTCAAATTATCGTTTTACCCCTAGGTTACCTCTAGTCCTTAAATACTCGTGCTCCTCTAATTAACAACCTGTTAATTGTCCAACCAATAAACAGAAACCTCTCTCATGTTATAGAGAGAATAAGATCCTTTATTCAAGTCCCGAAGACACTATTTAAGGGAATACTCATCTACATACCCTTAAAGTAGAGAATGAGTGAATTCCATGCTGTGTAATTATGTTTCCAGCTTCCCACTCGATCTTGTCCCCAAAATGATAAGCACATTGAGTCGACAATCTAGCCACTCTCACCTGTACAAATCAAAGGACAATCTCTCGCAAACAGGAGTTCATTTTACACTTAAGATTAAGACTAAGTTACCTAGGTCATCCTAATGAAATAGAAACCTAACTAGTTAACAAAGTTACATTTAGTGGTTACTATTTTGTGGTTTGGTCTTATGCAACTCATTGCATAGGATATCCTCACTCGCATGTCACTTACACGAACGCGTTGGATCACTGCGTTTGTATCAAATACAAAGTGAGTCGTATCAATAGTGTTATCAGGATAAGGTACCACTATACTATAGACCATTTAAGCAAAATGCCATTTTTCATTCAAATTTGAATCTTGGACTAAATTTCATTTGGAACCCCAAACATAGATCATTCATACAAAAACTCCGTGCTCTATGAATCTCGCTCTATGTTTGGGGCTCCAATTATAATAATCGATGTTTCTCACTATTATATCATGTAACTAATTATACTATTACTATTTTAAACCATTTTGTTACTATATTTAATTTCTTACTCATTGACTCACTACCTTTTTGTTATAATGTTAACTATTATATTTCTTACTTAGATTAAAATAGTTAACAGACGCACTCCTAACACAAACTATTACAACAGACCAATTATTAATATAATAACAGTTGACTATATTAATCAATTCAGTGTCTCAAACATCCGTATAATATTCCCATTGAATTGAGTAAAAAAAGATTGAAACTTTTAAATAAAATTTCATTTTGAAATGGTCCATAGATTTACCCTAATTATCTCCATTTTATAACGTTGACATTCGAAGAAGTATATACACGTTTGAAAATTAATATTAGTTTTGATATCTTTATCTAAAATAAAAGTGGTAATTAAATTCTAAACCTTCCTTGTTAACAATCATGACGACAAATCGATTCATTATTAACATTAAACCTTAATTGTGAAGTTGAAAATTATAAAAACATTATTAACATTAAACCTTAATTGTGAAGTTGAAAATTATAAAAAGGTTGTTAGGTGCTAAGGACAAATATACTCTTTCGTTGTTGGGTCATTTTCAAAATCAAACTCAACTTTTGGTATACAATTTTGGTGTTATGTCTACCCTTTTCATGTCCACTTGCACTCATCATTTCAATCCATCTTTTTTTTTTTTTTAATTTTTGTTTAAGTTATCCAAGAACTGGTTCGTATTTTTAAATGATAGTTTTTAAATATAGTAAAATGAGTCAATTTATTTATTAACATAGCAAAATGTTTCTGTCTTCTACTAATAGATGTTTAGTGTCTATCTGACCGTGTCATTATTT
Source organism: Cucumis hystrix (assembly GCA_025688845.1). NCBI lineage: Eukaryota > Viridiplantae > Streptophyta > Magnoliopsida > Cucurbitales > Cucurbitaceae > Cucumis > Cucumis hystrix. The sequence continues at coordinate 22,663,590 of CM046888.1, forward strand.
TACTACATTTGAATTCCACCATTTTGCTATTTAAAACCACTTACATACTCTATTTTAGATTTGAGTAATGTTCTCACCCGTTTACTTTATTTATTTGAAAGACAAAAAAAGTCATTTGGTATAAAATCTATTTTAAATATCAAGAAAAGTTATTAAAAGTTTCAAAGATATGTAAAATCAAAATTTTATACGCAAAAATTGAAACTAACTACAAGTTGGGAAAATTGCTAGAAATAGTAGGTTTAAGTTTTTTATCTTACAAAACTAGAACGTATTTTGAAAACTTATTGATTTAGTTTTTCTTGTCCATCTCGAACTAGATTGGCCACAAAGATTTAGTTTAAAATTTAACTTTTTCTTTAACTTATCGATTATTTTGAGTCTTCTTGGTACATCTTGAGCCGATTACTTTACTAATTTTTTTCAAATATTATATAATCTACTCGATCTTATGTTAAAGTATATATAGCAACACTAACTAGAATCTTCTAGAGATATTAAACGAGTAGATTAAAATTCTAGAATTATGTAAACTAAAGAAGAAATCTAGAAATATCTTAGATTTTTAGGATAAAGAATTTCAAAGAATTCTTTTAGATAAAGATAAGAGAAATATCTAAAATTATGCAGAATTCTGGAGAAATCTTTCGGCTTGGGCTTCAAAGAATTTATAGGATGTGTGATCCTCAGTTTTGAAACAAGCAAATCAAAGCAAGCGACCAAAGAGAGAAAGAGAGTTAGTAAGAAATTTTGAGTGAGAGATAGTATTCTCTTTAAAAATATCTATCAATTCTAAATTTTCTTAACAAAACTTTCTTTCTTCCAAGGAAGTGTCTTCCAATTTCTTCAACATCTTATATCAAATCTTATATATTCTCAAATTTTCTCCAAATTCGGTTATTTACCAAATATTATATCCAATTTTTAGGTAACTTTTCAATACTTTAGGGCAATTTTATGAATTCTAAATTTCGGAATGAATTTACCAATTAGATTTTCATATGAATAATTGCATTTTGATTTCCAAATGTTTGTAAACATATAAAATTTCAGTATTAACCTACTCGAGAATTCACTGATCTTGGTTTTAATTGTTTAAGATTAACACCAAGATTTTATATATTTTTCATATATCTTTATCTAGTTATTATTTTTTTTTTTATTATTATTATGTTAACCTTTCCCAAATCTTAAATTAAAATCAAAATGTAATCATCCGAAAAAAATTCATTTGGACTATTTGGAAATTAGAAATTGATTTGCCAAGAATCCAAGGGCTCAATTCTTTTCCTTTTTGGTAAATGTTATCAGTTTTTCAAAGAAGACCCTTTATTAACACAAATGGCTTATTAACATTATTTGTATTAGGGGTGTACATAACTCATTCTATATATAACAAAATCAATAAATTTTTTAAATTTTATTTTAAATGACAAAACTTCTAAATTAAATTTCACATTCTATATATAATACACGCCAAGATAGACTACTATATGTGTCTATCATAATACATATAGATACACATAATAATCTATCTTGATCTATCATTGTTTATCGTAGATTGACTATGATACTTTGCTATACTTTGCTATATATATTTATAAATATATTGAAGAGTTTTTAGGAATTGTATCAATTTTAAAATCTTAATTAAACTTTCATGAATGCATCAATTTAAACCCTAGACTTTCATACATATATCAATTTAAACTCTCAACTTTCATTAGAGTGTCCACATAAAATATAGATTTAAATTAATATATATATATATTTATAAAAGCTCTTTGTCGAAATTGACACATTTGTAAAAGTTTAGAGTGTAAATTAATATAATTATTAGTTTAATCGTATATATCAACTCATCTTTCACCCAGTTTAAAGTTTAAATTCATCCCAACTCAATTTTGCACAAAGTGAAAATGAGTTGACCTTGATAATGATGAAGAGAGTGACCATACTTTTTCATAAATTACTATTCCATGTGGACCAATAATGTTATGTTCGTAAATGTGAAAACGAAATTGATGATGGGGTTTTGTGGTACTTTTCATTTTCTTATAATAATGTTAATAATAATGAAGCACATTGACACATTGTACCCAAACACTCAATGCTAATAATATCTTTCATATCTTAAAACCTTCAACATCAACCAATATAATTTGTATGTGAAATCAATGTGTGCTTATACTCTATTATTAATCTCATTTCTACCCTTTTGTTGTTCTTTCTCTTATTTTACACTCACTTTTAACTACAATTTTGGATATATTCGATGGATAAGATGGAACAACATCGTTTTAAAATCTTTTGGATCGACTTTTTAAGAGTTTATAAATGTGTCCTTTCTTTTACTTGTAAACACTTAAAAACCGTTTTGAGATCATTTGGATTGGCTCAAGTCGTCTATTTAAAACATAATTTCAAATCTACCTAAAAGAGTGTACATTTGTAAAATTTATTTTTAAAATTCTCTTTTAAATAGTAGGAAAGGGAGAATGTTTCAAAAGTACCATTTTCGTTTAAATATAAATTATGAACATTGGTATGTAACAATAGATATAGAAAATTCATTAAGATTATTAGGTGTTGTCATTTATTTATGTTTCGAAAGATACTATTAAAATCATTAATACATACTCATTTTCTTACACACCAACTATCTCATATCATCAATTAATTTACGTGGATGACATTGTAAACGATGTTGTGTTTGTCATATTTTAATTTTTTATATCTTAGTTATATGTCAACCCTATCTTTTTCAACCTTCGCAATGATATTTTTAAAAACAAAGTTTCAAAATTCATTGGTAAAAATGTCAAAGATTTTTAAAGGGGAAATTTAAATTACAAACTTCACTACCACATCAAATGTTATATATATATGCAATTCAATATATTTGTGAATTAGTGCATTGATAACAAGAAACCAGCTTAGTTTAGAGTTTAGGGGGCATTGACTCTTTTTGTAGGGCTCAAAGTTGAATCTCCAATCACTTACTAAAAAAACAAATGTTGTGGAAATCAAATAAAATCAAAAGCAAATATATTAAATGATGTGAACATTAGATTATTTATGCAATAATGTGGGAGTAGAGTTTGGCTTAGGGATTAGATTTTGTACAAAGAAAAGATATTAATGTTGACGTGGAGAGTAACTATTGGCTTTTCATATTACCCAATGGATAATATATAATTATATATATATACTTCTTTATTTTCTTATAAATCTTTTGATAATTGACGTGACACCAATAACAACAAAAATAATAATAATAAAAACTATCCATTGTTATTTTGAGCTTTGTTAGATGGATATTCTTATAGGAAAGTTTGTGAAGAATATTATGATGGAAAAAAGATTTTATTTGGTTCTTTTTTTTAAAAAAAGATTATTTCTTTAAGTAAACATTGTGAAGAATATTTGGTGGGAAAAATATTTTTTTGGTTCCTCTTGAGAAATATTATTTCTTTTTTTCTTTTTTTGAAGATTTGTCGTTGAGTTTTTTTAAGGCGCTTGCTTGAGCATTATTCTGTATGCTTCATCCCATAAAAAATTAGAGAATTCGAATATATGCTTGAGCATTAGTTTGATATTCATAAGAATTCGAAGTGTGTTTTTCTGTAAGATTGAGAGAAACGTTGTTGTTGTAGAAGAAGACAATTTCGTGAAGAACGACTTCGTATTTAAACAGTCAATTATTTATAAGAACTAGAAGTGTGTAAGTTCCCTCTTAATGCTGTGATTTGCTGCTGATGCTTGTATCAACTACTGTTTAGCCTGAATTTACAACATCTGAAGTTCAAGCTTATGTAGTATAATGATTTGAAAGAACTTTTGTTTACGTCTTGATGAATGACATGATTCAGGGGGAGTTCCTCCAGTACACAACCTTAATCAGCTGATTGATGAGAAACTTGATTAAAGGGAAGATTTTGGTTAGTCAAATCTATCTTTGAACAAGTTTAGTGATTGATAGAGTTACTTTTTGTAATGATGTATCACTGATAGTACTGAGTGAAAATTAGTTGTGTTAAACTCTGTACTAAAATCATAATAAGTTGATTATGATTTATATATCAAATAAATAAAATATCTTCTCTGGGTTAGTGTTGTATCATCAAACTAGATTAACAATATCTGGTGTTTCTACTGTCTCTACTTATCTAAGAGTCCATCCTTATTTTATGTCGTTGTTGCATTTCTTAATTTATCAAGCTCATTTTTTTTCTTTTAACAATGGAAAAATTTCTATAAATAGATATTCATTTCTATCGATATCATTTTGTTATATTTTGATTCATTATGCTCTATTTGAAAATGCCGGCTTAATAATTTTAGTGAAACTCTAGATCAAACATTTATGTTTTGTTATCTAACATTTGTGTAATTCATGTATAGAAGTTAAATATCTGTATTTTTACCAATATATATATATATGATATTTCAACTTTTTTATTTGTTTAAATAATTAGCTGGACAATTCTATAAATATCAATTATAATTTCTTAATAAATATTTCTTAATTTACATGTCAATGCATTTTACATTTATATAAAGATTAAATTTCATATTTAATTATATTACTTAAATTTTAAATTTTTGTTTAACAAATTCTCTATATTTCTAATTGTTCTAATTACCTAAAATGAAAAACGGATCAATTCTAATTTTGTAATATAAACACAAACATTACAAAACGACTCTTTCTCTAAATCAATTTCACTTTTAAAATCATCAAAATCATATTTGAAAATAACGATTCAAAATTAATTTAATACTAAAATTTTAAAAGTAATTTTAAAGAATTAAAATATGTTCTATATCGATTTTAAAAAATGACCATTTTGAGCATTTTATAATAATTTAAAGGGTCAACTAGAATAATAGCAATTTTAAAGTTGCCATTTTGAAAAATAGCAAAACCGCTTTTTTTTTAATGGCAAAATGAAGAAAAAATAAAATAAATAAGAATTTGAAAAAACCCAAAATATCTCTATACACCTTAATAATAAATCTTGAATACGTACTTGTCCAATCAAAATTAGAACATTTATCTTCATTTTACAGACTCGTTGAAACGATCTTCATGGTTCATTTTTTTTTTTGGTTTCTCATCTTCTATTTTGAAAATCTTCTTTCATCTCTACTTTTCATTTTTCTTTTTTGATCTCATCTTCTTCGAGCGGGCAAACCCCAATCTCCACCCTTTTCTAATTTCATCTTCTTCATCATGCATTTTCAAGGAGAAGAATATAAACATTTGAAGCACGCAAGCACTATCTTCATTTTCCATCTTCCATCTTTGATTTTCAAGTCTACAACCTGTAAACGCTTGGGTGGAAAAACAAAAACTTTCATTCAAAACAAAAAGATACAAAAGTTATCTTTCTTGTCTCATTGAGGAATTTTAGATAATTTTTTTAATTAACATTATTTATTTAATAAAATGTATATGAAATTTAGGAGATTTTATCTAAAAACAAAATATCTTAGAATATTTTATTGAAAAAAATGATTTTAAAAAATAAATTAAGATCTAATATGAAAACTAATTTTAATTTTTAAATTATTAAGGTTTAAAGATTCAACTTATTTTGAAATAAAAAAAGGTTGAGATTTAATTTTCAAATAATAATAATAAAAAAATGAGATCTTAATAGGAAAATTAATTTTAATTTTTAAATTCAAAATTCAAAATTTAAAAATAAATTAAGATCTAGTACGTTATTTTGAAATAAAAAGGTTAAGATTTAACTAAAAATAATTAATAATTTTATTACTTTTGAAACAAAAAATGAATAAAACTGTTAAAATCTTAACGAAATAAAAAAATGAATAAAGTTGTTGATATCTTTTAAATCCCTAGAGAATAGGAAGAATTTATGATAGGGTTCTCAATAATTACATTAATTACAATAAATAAGCGAGTTCCCACTTAAACAAGAAAAGCTTAAGAAAATTTTAATTCAAAATAATAATTTGTTTATTTTTGTGATTCAACTAATGAATGTTCTTTTGATATGCATCTTTTTTAAATGAATGACAAAATTAATTACAACTTAGAAACAAAATAATTACAGTTGGGAAATATGGGTATTTGATGGGTATTTTGATATTATTCTAAAATTCAAAAGAAAAAGTGGTTTTGCCATTTTTCAAAATAACCTTAAAAATGTTGTTATATCTCTTGTTATTCTTACTTAGTACCGAAGGACCTATCTCAAACATGTGCGTGTGAGATGGGCCACAATGGGCCGAGAAATATTAAAGGCCCAAAATAAAATACCGTTTCCTTTCAACGGAATTAATAAATATAATATTAAGAAAAAACAAGTCCAACGATTCGACCGTTGGAGTGGAAAAAGAAATATATCCGTTGGAAAATCACATTCATCACTCGCATCAGGCGTTATTCAACAAACAACCCTTTAAGTATCTTCAAAACCCAACAAAATTCCAATTCCAAACTCAAAATCATCGAAGTTCAAATCTCCAATGGCCGAAACCAAAGATTCTACTGCTGCCCACATAGTTGAAATCCCAGTAGAACAAGAAAACCACAACCAAAACCTCATGATCTCTGTAATTCAACACCACCCATTGCGACAAATTTCTGAAAGCTCCGGCCATTTATTACTCTTAAAGCTTTGGCAAAGAGATGAGCATCTCTTCGGTCTCAGAATCGGACGTCGAGAGACAAAAATGGAGTCTTTAAAGCAACAAATCTTTCAACTATGTTGCTTCTTCTTCCTCTTCCATGCCCTCTCTCTCACTCTCTTGTACACTTCCTCTGATCCCATTGTGTGTAAGAAATGGTGGGTTCCGGCAGTGGTGATGGGGGCGACGTCTGGGGTGTTCGTGATCGTGGTGCAGCTGAAACTGTGGATGTATTGGAAAGCAAGAGGGCAGTTACAGAAGGAGAAGACTGAAAACAGAGCACTTACAAGATGTGTTCAAGAACTTAGAATGAAAGGATCTTGCTTTAATTTGTCTAAAGAACCACAAATTGGGAATAGAATGAAGAGTTCTAGTGTGGAGATTAAATGGGGGCCTCTCACTTGGTTTTCAAGGAATTTCATTACCATTTCTCTTCTTGGCTTTTCTGCCATTGTTTTTGTTACTTCCAAGTTCATTCTTTGCGGCTTTTAATTGCCATTCGTCAGGTAAAACCTCCTTACAATGTGATTCTTTTATACGGTAAATTGCAATAAACACCACGAAAGTACGGTATGAGTTTTGCCAATTTCTACAAATATTGTAAGTTCGAAGTTTTAACATCAATTGAGTCAACTTTTATCATTGAAAGTTCAGGGGTGTAAGTTGTTACAATTTGCTCTTATATTTTTTAGGTTTGTTGGTGGCAGCTTAGTTGAATAATTCTTCTTGGATTTTTTTCTCACTATGATGACTAATGTCAAAATGGGTTGATATTTTGGTTTCTAACAATTTGGGTTTTGATGTAAATAAAGCAGGTGGTTGAAGAATTAAATATGCAATGGAGGATGAAGCAAGATGGGTCCGACATAAAAAAATATCATTAGAGGGAAGCAAGGGAGGCTCCATTTTTGTAGAATCTTTACAAATTATGAAGAGAAAGATAGTGAGGAAAGGATTGAAGTACACAAGAAGATTAAGTGTTGGTTTGAAGTTAATTAAGCAACACTGCTTGTGCGACAACTCTGCTTGGGTTTCTACGCATAATTAATGAACTTGTCAATTTTGAAATTGGCCATACGTAACTTTGTGGCTAATTTTGTTTATTTATTATTTATATATATCCCATTCATTATCATTATCTTCTTTTTTTACTTTCAGATTAGTAGTTGTATTGTATTTACTTTCTTGACAGTGAGTATAGATAAGTATAGCACAAGAATAAGTAATAAAAAATATGACTAACAAAATGTTTAAGTAGATAATTTAGGTCCCAACCGAAGCATAGTTCTAAGAGTTTGAATCTTCCAACAATAAGCACTAGAAATGAATGATGCATCATTTAGCAAAAGCATCTCATTCTGTCGCTAGAAATGACTTCACTCATTAGCACTTATTAGCATAGTATTTAATGGTCTCTAAGCGTCAAACAATGCCACTCAATTCAAGAATGAGACTCCATTCAAGAGTCATCCAAATCTATCGAATTAAATCCTCATAAATGAAATGCTATTACGAAACAGAAATACAACTGAGTATGAAATTTAGATTCTAAACTTAAAGGGCATGCTGGAAAAATAGTTTTGAAGAACTTCAAAGTTTAATTTTTAATACTCTGTTGAAAGAAACCTGCTTCAGTTTTTAGAGCATATTTGAACAACTTTCTAAAAGAATTTAAAATTTAAGAACTTAAAATCATTATTACAAACAGCTATTGAAACTAAAATCTCCCCAAATACTAAAAAACTCGAGTTAAAAAGTGTGTAGGAATGGTTGTTTCAAATTAAGATTTTATCAGAAAAACCACAGATTGTTGTTTCAAGGGCAAATTTGACTAAGTTATTATGGTAACAGCCACTAACAACTGAAATTCAATACATTTTGCCAGAAATGAAGGAACATAATAAAGTATCACAGAATTGGAAATTTCTCCATAGTTGATCCATTTCTCATGGACTTTCAAACCCAAAGATCCTAAAAATACCTGCAACAAGAAAATGATAACATTTCTTGTGAAATGACTTCAAATAGATAAGGATGAAACACCAATGCACAGATAACTTGCCTTCATCAGCCTGATACTTGTTCTTGTCATCCCCAGCATATGCAAGTAAGTTATGTTTAGGATTCCACTCCACACTGTTCATTGCAGCCCGACAAGGAATCTGATGAACCGTTCGTCCCGTTTGAACATTTGACTGTAAGCAAAAGAAAAAACACCATCTATGAACCAGTTTTGGCACAAATTCTCTTCAGTAAAAACGAGGGGAGACTGTAGCATGATCAGACATTAAAGTAAAGGAGAGAGACTAGAATGAATGCTTACTATATCAATGAACAAGTCCTCACTGGCAGAAGCAATGTATTCTCCTGTGTGGTTGAAACTTATCGTTCTAACAGGCCATCTAAGGAAGTTAAATAAGTGACAAGAAAGTATTATCCTTCAGCATATAAACAAGTCAAGTCGCTGCGTAATGCAGTGTTGCAAATCTAGAAAAGAGGAAAGAAGAAAACAAAATTGCGGTATAAATCAAACAAAAACTTACTCAAGTTTTGTAAATGTTCGCACACAAAGCATCTGCGATATATCCCATAGGCTAACTAATGAATCAGCACTTCCAACTGCAAAATACCTATTGATTGTAACAAGTCATTTATCTTTCCCTATGGCTAATTGCAGAAGAAGTTTTCACAATAAATGAAGCAAGCAATTGAAAGTTTGAAACCACGAGTTTCTAAATAATAGAAATCATGAGTGCATATTCCTTGGAAGAGTTGTACATAGTTAAGAAGCTTCACTCAATTTAAGCCAACTTTCAAACTCACCCTCCAACAGGGTCAATCGCAATGCAGTAACAACCCGCTGTATGAGCCATAAGAGTTTCGATTGGTCGAAGCGATGGGTATGCTAGTACTTCAACAGTACCTGAGCACAAGAAATTGACATGAAATTTTATTTGACAGAGTTCAACAATATGTCCTCAGTTATTGCATTTAAAGAAATGTCACTGACGCATATCGTTACCATTTCCAGTTGTCAGGAAAAACATCTCCCCAGTCATGTTCCAAGCAATTTCATTCACCTGGAAAAAGATAATGAAAAAATCCTGTCAATGTAGACACTCAAAGTAAAACAAAAGATTATCAGTCTAATCATGCCTTTTCTGTTCACAACAGACTTAGTACTATAAATTAATGCCCGCGCCAGTTACAAAATCAACCCGCTAAAGGGTCCGTATTACTATTACATCACCCTATTTACAAGATACATTTAGTCCCTCTCCTTCACATGTTTCCTCCTATATATATCAATAATGAGGGGCCTGTCAAGAGCTTTCAAGAACAGAGCAAAGACGGCCTCTACTAAAATTGGACTTCTAATTTTTAAAGTAAGACCAACATCAACATGTCAAAGCAGTCATCTTTAATGTCCTGGTATCAAATTTCTCAACATTTAACACGACCATCCTCTCTTATGCTTCCATAAATGGCTAATGGTCAAGGTTACCGTAGTTTATCTTAGATAAACATTACCTCATAGTTGAACTTGCGCTTGTGAACTGGTTTAAACTTCCTAACATCCAGAATTGTAAGTTCATCATCCTGCAAAATGATGTGAGAAAACAGTAAGTACTGAAATGGTCAACATTTCCAAGGGATATAATTTATAAAATTCTTGAGATGTACATTCAACCAATAACAAATAAAAATTGGCTTTACAATGCACAAAATTCACCCTAGAACATACCCTATTTCCAACAGCGATGTGTGTCCCATCAGGTTTGTAGGTGATGTTGATATTTTCCCCACTGAGCTCAGCTTGCTGTGAGCATTTCCCATCTATAGAACAAAACAAAAAATGAACCATATTTTAAAATACAGTTGGATCGGTTGCTTTTAAAATTTCAGTTTCAAACACTTACTGCGAGCATCCCATAGTCGAACGGTCTTGTCCCCAGATGCAGTCGCTATAAGATCAGAATGTTTAGGGTCCCAGCAAAGCTGATCTACACTATCAGTGTGCCCTTTCAACTCAACATCCTTAACCTTACCCTGAAGCAAACATCATCTGACATGATTGAAATGATTTGTTCAGGGTTGTAAGTAAAGACAAACAAACAATGCTAACACTAAATATAGTGGTAAAAACATAGCAACCATTCAAAACAGGTCTCAGGAGGAATCAAGCGTAACACACTAACACATATACACAACTAAAGAACTCTGTAAATCGTACTCCCATTTTCCAGAAGATAAAAGAAAGGAAAACACAAGAGCAAGAGCTTATGGAACAATATGTAAAAAGTGGAAGTAGGAAACTCAAAAGTTGAAGCTTTCCCTAACCCTTTTGTTTCATAACTTCACTTATGTATTCAACTATAGTAAATCCCCACATATACAATTATCAAATTGGTGGGATGAAGAGACAAGTACTAAAAGAAGATTTAAGCTCAAATTCGACCATTTACAGTACCCCAAAAAAGAAAAACAAAAAATAAACAAAACCCTAATCGAGAAATTTGAGGACGATTCCACGGGAGAATCACAGAAGAGAAAGCATACATGTCCGTGAGGCTCAATATGCCAAACTCGAGCAGTTTGATCAACAGAACCGGAAGCAAGCTTCATGCCCGTGCAATTCCATGCCACAGAATGTACCTGAAGAGAAGACGAATCAAAAATATTAAAAGGGTGAATAAAATCGCCTTAGAAAAAAGCATGAAAGAAGGAATATGATAAGAGGAAGAAAGAAAAACCTTCTTCTTGTGACCTTGATACTCTCTGCTGTGAAGATTCTTGAAAGCTTGGGCAGATTCCTCCATGTCCTACTGCAATGGAACGATTTCAAATCCTGTGATTAGAGGGACTTTCCATGCGAATACCAAAATGGATTTTTTAGCGAAAAAATTGTACTATACATCAAATCCTTTACTACCACATGAGATTCCTCCCTAATCAATACCCTTAAACTTTAAATTTCAAACAAAAACTAAAATTTTAAGTTAAAATTTACCTCCAATGTTTCAATGATATTTTTCATTTTTTCACATTTTGATGGGTTCCATGTCCATATTTTCGTTACAATATATAAAAATGGGATAGTTATAAATATAACAATTAAATTCAAAATAAGTAAGGATACACCAACATTTTAAAAAATTTATAAATATAGTAAAATCTGTCGAAATCTATCAGCAATAAATCATGTTGCAAATATTATTTTAGACCATAAAAGTGTGTTTGAGGTAGGGATTTAGAGGATTAGGAAAAGGGGAGGGGTTTGCAAAATTGGAGATTAGGGGTAAATAACCCTACAATTTTCCCTACTTTATCTTTTCATAACCCTACAAATTTTTCTACATTTCTCACAAACACATATTATATTAACACTACAATCATAATCTCTCTCCCAAACACATAATATCATAACACTACTATCATAATCCCTCTCCCAAACACATACTATCATAACACCACCATTCATATCTCTTCCCCCAAACACATATTACTATAACACTATCGATAATAACCTTAACCCCAAACACATATTATCATAATACTATGATTATTATAATCCTAGAATTATCATAATTTTTTCCCCATAACTCATTCCCTCCCCCAAATGCACCTTAACAATCTATTGTGCTATATTTACAATTTTTTAAAATGTTGCTATATACTTAATTATTATTTCTAAAATTGCCACCAATTATAATTACCTTACAAAAATCCACGAATATAAATAATATAAAACATCAAAATGACACTAATATAAATAATATAATAGACATGTTTACATATATGAAATAACAAAATATTTATTTACTAATTTAAATTTATTTTTGACTTTTTTGTTTTTATAACCTTTTTAGAAATATTCATCGAAATGGATTTGATCTATCCATCAACATTGACATTTTAATGGTTAAATTACAAAAATAAATGACTATGTAAATTGGTTAAAACAAAAAAATTGCAAATTTAAAATGTCTCCTTAAAACATACTAAAACAATAATTAGTCAAAAAAAAAAAACTCAAACTAATAGATCTATTCGATTATCAATGTGGTGTGTTTGGCCCCGGGTTTGGAATTAGGGGGTTTTGACATTTAAAGCAAAACTCATGTTTGGACACTTGGAATAAAATTCTTCGAATTAAGATTCAAAACTCATGGGTTTGGATTTTTTTTAAAAATTGAATGTCATATGTTTTAGGGAAAAAAAATCACTTCAACATCTTATCAATGATTATTGATGATCGTTGACAACAAATGTTAGCCAACTTCACGATCAACCACGATAACCGATCATGACCGATCGACGGTCAGAACATAACTAATCGTCTTAACCATTGACTTCAAATCATCTATCATCTTGATCGTTGGCTCCGAATCGTCTTGATTGTCAATGACCAGTCATCTTGATTGCTAACTTTGGACGTTACTGTCGTGGGGTGAACATCTTGATGGATGACAACCAATCGTTATCGTTAATTATAAATGTCATGCCTATTAACAAATGATCGTAGTGATGGTTAATGATTAATAGCCATGACCATTGACGACTGATTGTCATGATGGTCGACAACCAACCAATCGTCTTAAAATTGGCGACTGTTGATTGTCTTCACCGTTGATCAATGACCGTCTTCACCAAGGCTTCCTACAAAATTTCCCATGTGATTGGATAGTAAACACTACTCAAGCCCATGGATTACATTTTTTTTCTAATTCAATCTAGAAAATTCATCGACCAACTCCAAGCACCACCTTTATGACCATTATCGGTTGTCAATTCTGTCATCTCTGTCGACAAACTTTCGACCACCAACTTTTGCAACTGCTGCAAACCTTGAAAAGTTAATAAAAATGAATTTTTGAAAAACTTCTTTTTCTGAGTCATTCCAAATACGCGTTGAATTTAATCACAATAATATTTTTTAAAATACACATTTTTTTCATTCTTCTATTTTCTTTTATTCTGAAGTTTTTTTAATAACTATTATTATTAGGTCATCTTTTTTAGTTATCTTTTTTCTCTCCTTTATTTAAAATTAATTTTTCCTTCATTTTAGGACTTTTTTTTTTGTTATATTTTTTTAAGGTGAAAATTGATGACTTATCATTGCGATCTCGAGTTTAAATCAAATATATATTGAAAATGTAGTGGAAATTGAAAATATATATCACATATATATTATGGTTTATTTTTAGTTTAATAACATTTTTTATTTTTTTTCGTTAGTTAATTTAACTAGAAGACTTAAGACTTATTTAGATTGACATAAGAAAAAAATGCTTTTTTAAAAATAAAATATAAAAAAAAACTCATTTTTATTTAGAATCTTTTATAAAAGCTGTCTAAAATACATTGAATGTGTGTCATAAGAAAACAACCATAACTATGGCTAAATATAACTCTTACTTAACTTTCGCTTTTTCATAACTCTTTTAGTTATGTTTGCTTTTGAAACCTATCAGACCCTTTTTAACATTGCTAGGACTTTTGTAAACTCCATCGGATTATAGGATTTGTTATATTTTGTCAATGGTTTATAATATTCTTAATTAGACTATTTATGTTAATGCAACTGTAATCAAATTATTCTTATTAAATATTAAAATTTCTAGTTTTTACACTATTTTCACTAAAATCAATAGAGTCAATAAATTGAATTAGAGAAACAAAATATGAAGAAAAAAATCAAATAAAAATTTGATACAAAATAAATTTAGGACATACAATTAATAAAAAAAAAACTAAACAAGTTTACTAAACACAGGAAGCACTCCAAACACAGGCATCAGAAATCCAGATTTTCAAATCCTGCATCCCAAACAGAGGCATCTGCAATTCTCAGACTTCAGAATCCTATCAAATAAGTCCACAGATATTTAATCCTTAGACGTTTGATTTTGAACATGCGTCCCAAATGCCACATGTGTATTAATAGTCAAATAAAAAAATTTATTTGACAAAGTTGTATCTTAATTACAACAATGACTATTGAGATTTGTTGTGTTTGTGATCTATCTCTATGTGTTAATCGTCAAATAAATTTAAAACTATGGTTTTAACTTAAAGTTTTGGTTGGTGAGAAAATTGATGTAAAATTTGGATCAATGAGAATGTTTTTGAACTTTTTAAGCTTAAAGGTATTTATAAAATTTTTCAATAGTTCGGTTGTATTTTTTAAAACAAAATTTTAACAGTTTTCATGCAAAATTAATGGTAATGGTATTTTTTAACTTTTTTTTTTTTAAGTTTAAGGGTATTTTTGAAACTTTTGAAAATTTAGAGATATTTTTTACCCAGACTATATATTTCACGGACATTTTTATAATTTAAGCTTTAAAATATTCTTGAAAGTTACAAAATTACCCTAAATTTATTTTTTATTTTTTTCTTTTCTATCGATTTTCCTTCCTCCATTCAAGTCCATCGTTTTCTATTCTCTCTTTTCCATTTATATCGTAGTCGTGGCCACTGAAATGTTGTAGAGATATCACCGTTGGTCATCAAAATGTTGCTTGAAAAGTGGAGCATGAGAGAAGAAATCGAAGCAGAGTGAGGGAGAGAGAAGCTGCCATGGAGAATAATAATAAACAAAAACAATCCCCACTTGAAAAAAAAGGCTCAGGCTTGGCTTCAACAATAGCATTTCAAATTATATGACTTCTACTCTTCACAAGTTCACACAATTATTTACTACTAATGCCTTGAAACCATTGTTATCTTCTAGTTCACTTTTTGTGTGAGAAAGGCCAACAGAGTGCAGATGAAACACCATCCTTTACTTTCACTACTGTGCACGACAGTTTCTCCATCATCGAGCAAGGAATTGGGAAAAGAAGTTTCGTATTCAAGATGAAATGATTTTCATCTTTCATTCTTCCTCTTCCTCCTCATTCTCGTCGATTCCAACCCAACGGGTGAATGCGAAGAGAAATTCTTTGAAGTTTACCATTCCATTTTTGTCCCAGTCCATCTCCTCTGCCAAGATCAAATGAGTGAAACAAGTTCAACCATTAATTCATTGGTGCAGCAATCAGTATACAAATGGAAAGACCAAAGGGTCAATGAGTATTACCGAATCTCCTCATTGCTATCCGCCCTGAAGAACGTTCTCCCGACGTGGTTTCATTTATTGCAGATATCATCTCGCTCTTGCTTACGTATCCATCCTTATTCTTGTCCAAGAACACGAATGCATCAACCAATGATTCAAATGTCTCCTCCAATTTCGGCATTCCGAATTGAGATTTCTGTTGAAGTCAGGGAATACAAAAGGAAAAGCATAGAGAAAAAGAATGAAGAAACAAGCAGCTTGAAAACAAAACATTCGGATACAGAAAATACAGCATTGGGATCATCCTTGAGAAGATAGACAAGGCAGAGAAGTACAATGAATTCATTGAACTTCATTCCCATAGCTGTACTAATATCACAAGCATCAAAGAGATCATCAATTTCCTCCTCTGTAAGCAAAATATCCAGCCCGTCAAAGCATTTTTTAAGCTCCCGACGATCAATTATCCCGTTCAAATCCTCATCTACAAAGAAGGCATAACTTCTAAGTATCACCATCAAGATCATCACTATTTTGTGGGGTACTAGTAGAGTAATTGTAAATTCAAGACTTGGAAACTTGTAGTTTTAAACTGTGGCATTAAGTAACCATATAGTTAAATAGACATTCTAAAGAACAGAACCAAACAAAGTACTCACCAAACTGTTGGAAAATAGTTTTGCAGTTTCTAAGGCTATCATCGATTTTGGGGAATTTCAAGATTATGCAATCAAATGACCTAATGATGCTTCCTTTAGTTGCTCTTTGTCTCATTGTCTCAACCATTTTGGCTTCAAGTTTTGTCTCTGGTACACACTCCCTAGGAGATTCCAACTTCCCCACCACACTCCCCATTGCCAACTAATTCAACAATGTCTCTGTTCATAGAGATAAAACAAACAATCAAACAGTCTACCCAACACCATAAAAAACAAGTGTTAAAAAATCATTCAATAAAGAAAAAGGTCTATTATATTATACTTTATTACTCAGCTTTCAAAATTTTGAAACATAACATCTTAGCTTCATATTTAGCATGGATGAATGCTTGCAAGTTATCAATTAAAAAGAAGAAAAGGGTTAACACAAAAAGATGTAAACTGGTTCAAAATCTTGAGAAAACACAAAAGGGTTCAAGATTAAGATAAAATCCAAGAAAAGGGTCTATAAACACATGAACCAACAAACAAAAAGAAGATAACAAAACCACCAAACAAGCCCATATTCATTTCAACACTTGAAGAACAGAACCAGAAATCAAAATCCTAAGAGAACCAATAACTGAAACCATAACCAATGAAACAAAAAAAAAAAGTAAAAGAAAGGAAGGAAGGAAGAAGGTATAACCTGTTAGAGATTAAGGCAAAGCTTGATTCCAAAATGGGTTCTTCTTCAGGAATCAGAGAAGGTCAACAAAAAACAATAAAGGAGGAGAAATTGGAGGGTGTTTTGGGAGATTCTTTTGGTGGGGTTTTGTCGTAGATGAAAGAAGAGAAAAGGGAAAAGTTAGGTAAAGAATAGTTGTTGATGAGATGAAGATGAAAATGGAGAACAATGGTGATTCTTTGCTGATGCTTCATTGGATTCTTAAACCGATCTTTGTGGACGACCCACCACGTTTGTGTATTGGCTCTAAGTTCGACAATCTCCCTAGAAGATAGGAAAAATTAATATTACATAAAAACTCCAAAAAGGCTTTTTCCATTGACTCTTATCTTTCTAATATATTATTCTCTGAATCTCATCATCTTCATTGTGATTTGTCCACATCGGGGAGTGGACAACATGTCTCGTTTACTTTTGAAAGCCTTTAATTAATTTTGTGGATGAAAAGTTATTTTTGAAAATGTT
This sequence comes from Cucumis hystrix, assembly GCA_025688845.1. Classification (NCBI taxonomy): domain Eukaryota; kingdom Viridiplantae; phylum Streptophyta; class Magnoliopsida; order Cucurbitales; family Cucurbitaceae; genus Cucumis; species Cucumis hystrix. Next base: position 22,681,171 of record CM046888.1, read on the forward strand.
GGATTTCTTTTTTTCTTTTTTTGGAACTAATTAGTTGACGAAGTAAATTGTTTTGGGAGAAACACTTCAAATAAAGTTATTTCTTTAGTGTTTAATGGCTAATAGACTTTCAACAATTATTTGTGACGACCAACCTCTTACGACTATCACTAGTAGCATCTCCGACCAACTTCAATCACCACCATTTGTTATTGGTTTTTCCAACATTCACATCAGTGATGGCCAACTCCATTGGCTATCTCTTGCCACCACTACTTCAGTTAACTACAACGACCATTATTTTAAATTATTAGTTCATAGTATTTTATAGTTGTCTTTTATTGGAATTTGACATTAATACAAGATACTTATAGTTTATAACAAACAAAAAAATTTGTACTAAAAGAAGCAAAAAAAAAAAAGTTATATTTGAAACCCTTTTGGGAAAGAGTTGTTAAACACAAACACATGAATGCTTTTATTTTAAGCAGTTTTTATTTGAAATGTTTAAATGAAATTGAGCTAGTTCTAAGAGAAAGAGAATTAACCCTTCTATTCTTCTTACAACATTCTATCCCTAAAAAAACTCATATTTGAGTTTTAAAAAAAAAAGTGAAACAAACAAGTAATGAAAAAAATTTGTTTAACATTTTGAACAAACCAACTTCCTACATTTTAAACAAAAATATTATAATTAAAGAGATAAATTCAAGAAAAAAAATTCCAAAATTGCTCGTACTACCAAAAGTCGAACAATGCAACATCAACCATAAACCCAAAAAGATGTTTCCTTCAAACTCATTCAAAATCATATTCAAACAAAGGACCAATAGCTAAAAAACATCCTTCAAGGATCCCTTCTTCTTTACCATTTGCTTCAAGTTCTTCGACACTTTGGTGATCCATTTCCACAGTGCGTTGTTGTTCTTGTTTAATTCTGGTTTAATTCTTGCTTGGTGTTTTGACACTTTTTTCTTCATCTTCTTCGTTGAATTTTTCTACTTCACTTGAGACTATTTTTTTAATAAAAAGAATTCCCAATGGACCCTTTATGTCATAGTTCATTGTTCATTGATAATTGGTATGTATTTCATATTTGAAAATTGGAGCTTCAAAATCTCAAACTCACTAGTTGATGACACTTATCAGATAATATGAGCTTTTATCAATCCTAATTGGCAATTAGGGTATTAATTAGGGTCTCAATCTCCGATATATACTCATTCGATATAGTCTCTTTCAATTCATCCAGAAATGCAAAAATAATTTAATTTTGAGTTAATTTCAATGATGCTTTGACCATAAAACTTTCAAATTGTTTATTGTTCCAAAACGATACCTTTATTATTGTTATTAATAAGAACGGGCTCTTCATATAATGGCTCTTTGTATAGAGAAAGGGTTAAACATGAAGTGACAGTTGATGTGTAAAAATTAAAAAATATATATTATTATCGTTATTTATCTAAGCTTATGAGATATCATCATCAGAAAGGAATAGAAAATTAGAAGATGTTTTTAGCCACGTCAATATGGTGCAAACGATATCACGTCAAATCTGAATTCTAAGTCAAGCAGCAAACTTACTATACTATCAGTTTACTTGTAACTATAAATAAGAATAAACTATCAATCTTTAGGATTTAAAGTATTTAATTACCATAATGATAACTTCAATCCCAATTATTTATCACATACCAGAAAATTTGAAAATAATATAGCATATATGACATAAACTTAACTTCAACTAGGCTCACGCTCAACAAGACTTGCATGATTATCAATGTACAATATATTGCTTTTCACATATTCATGACGTTCTTAGTATCTTGTTTTTGTTTTCTTTTAGAAACAGGAGCAAGATCAAGTTTTCTTGAATTTTGTTTCTATTTCTAGTATTTTCCAAAACCATATCCTATTTTACTTCAAATATATACTAGATGTCTAAACATAAACGTAGCAATTATATTTACTATTAAAAACTTGTTTTCATATAAATGAAATGAGAAACCAGTCAAATTATCAAACATTTACGAGTGAAGAAAAAAAAAAGGAAACAATTGTCAAATATAGATATTTTCTTAGGTAAGAAACAAAAACGAAACACAAAACAAGAAACCAAAAACAAAGAAAAAAACAATACCAGCCAAGCCATAATTGGGTGAGTAGAGACCAAAAAGCTTGAACCAACCTACAATTCTGGAAGGTCAAATCAGCAACATATAGTTTGAAAAAGGATGGCAGAATTAGTAATAGATGCAAATTTAAGGATGCCTGCAAACTTGGATCCCTTTCTGAGCTCACCAGATCGATGGTCAGTTTTTATCACAATCCGACCACCGATCTCCAGAGCCATGAAACTGATTGACCGGAGTTGGTTCAATCAGTTGTTGTCGGTCACCCCAACTGCAAAAGACGATCTTTGTACAACTTATAACTGGGAAAAAGAGTTGAAAAGACATTTCCATAGGCATTCAAAATTATAATAAGTAATGTACATATCAAGAGATTTCTATATATCACAAGTATCAAACCCACTAAATTTGTATATTTTTCTTATACACTGTGGTTTTACTATTACAATATATGAGAGAGGATAACAGACAATGAATAATACAGTTGGTAAAGAATGTCTATATGATATGTACTTTGGTGTAAACTTAATATAGTAACCTAAAGGGCTAAAACAAACAAAAGCAATATTTAATTACTCTACGTATTTAATTTATTACCATCAATACATTTTAATCAGATCACTTTTGTTCAAGGACCTATTTTACTACAAGGAGTAAGTATATAGGCTGTTTATCATTTTTATTTTACTGATACGTCGAGCGCTACACAAGACTTGAATGATGGCGTCAACTTTCAATATAGAACAAACAACCCGAGACAAAGGGTGATCACCAAATGAGGTTGAGTTTTGACTTTTGTCGGAATTGCTTCTTTGTAATACACCAATGATTAGGGAAGGTACTTAGCTGTGTACCAACACAAACAGTTCAAAACCATATAAAGAATGGGGTTCTTTTCAAGCATTTAGTCCCAATTATTTGCTGTTAAATCTTATCGGTGTCAAAGATTAAAAAATCTACAAATGAGCAGATAACTGAACCACTTATAACTTTAGATATGGAATTTCATTTAAGTTCATTCAACCTCGTCAATATTTCTGATTATTTTTCAATCAAATTTTGAACTTTTATCTCCAGTCAATAGTCACAAATAAAAGTTAAGACTATATATACACAATATATGAATAAAGGCAAAGCTTCACTTTCCATAGCTACTTTGTTTATTTCTAGTCTTTTCATAGCCGAGCAATATATATATAAATCATTTTTTTTATAAAAAGGAAAAATCTAGTTTTAACATGATGATTAGAGACAGCAAAAAGTTCTAAAATATTGGGGGAAAAAATCCATTTATGTCCCCATAAACTTTGAGAGTTGTATCTATTAAATCCCAACCAATAACAATGTCAATTTAAACCATAATCTTCAGTGAATCAATTTTTGTTATTCCGTGAGTGATGATTTTATAACTATTTTTATTCTATTTCATTTGAAATCAGCATCGCCTAAGTAAAACTATTCTTCTCTCAAAATCCTACCAAAGTTGCACGAAATATTATCACACAATTCTTTCTAAAATAAGTTGAAGAAAACAAGAAAATGAAAAGTCACTACTATCTACTTGATCTATAGTTCTCTCTAATACAATACTAACCCTGCATTTAAAGAAATACTATACATGTTTGAAAACAATGCATTAACTATTATAAAACAGAATTTTAACAGAGGCCTAAATCGATTAAATTTTAGGGACATAAATTCCTAATGCGTTAGTCCATGAAGCATGTTAGCCGTAGGTTAAGGTTAGAGAGGAAGATGCCGTTTAGAAGTGCTTTGAAAACAGTCTTCTGATATTTAGAGGTCGTTTTCTCCAGTTTTTTTTTTTTTTTTTTATCTTGTGGTTTAATGAATATCCTACTTGAATAATGATTGACCTTTTTTTATAAATGTGTGAATAGTGAGATTTGAAGTGTACAATATTATTAACATTTGAAAAACACAGAAAAAACAAGTTTTGAACAGAAACAACCCAAAAGGTTCCTTGGACTGGAAAAAGAAGATTCAGCAAACTTACATTGCTAATAAGCCTTGCCCCAAACCAAGCTGTGTCTGTACCATATGGTGGAGGAATGACTCTGATTCCGTTGGACAATGGTGAAGGAAGAAGCCCATAAAGTTCCTTCTGCAACCTTTCTGAACCACAATAGTTGGAGGACATTTAGGACTTTAGTTCATTTTTTAATTCAGATAGTTACCATTTTAGTCTCATTATCAATTTTGATAATCTATGCCTTGAGTGTTTCTTCAAAAATAAATTTTAAATCGATCCAAATTCTATAAAGAAGCATACTAAACACACTTCAAATTATTAAAGTTGATTTTTCCCAAGATTCTTATAGAAAAATTGGCCTTGTTTAAAAACCACTTTGTTCAAAAGTTATTGCCAAACAAACAATAAAATATATGTTACCTTAGCTCAAACTGTAATGTATTCAGTTTCATAGAGTCAGCCAATTCAACAGTCAGATACACCTTAAACAAAATGCTAGCTCATTGCTCAAGTCCAAGAAAATGTGACTAAATTATGTTCATATATATAGGGCACAAACATTTTTAGAGATTTAACCAAATCTAAGACCAAATTAAAAATAATACTAAAAAATAAAAAAAAATGAATAAAAATAAATAATTGTAGGCAAGCACACATCATGGAAGCTAAAATGGTAATTTAACCATAAAATGTAACAGAAAATAAGCCTTAAAGGTGTAAAGAAGAGGAAAGTTGAAAAGGAAAACCTGCAAGTCCTGGAAGACAAGCACTGCCACCTGACAAAACCACAGTCTTGAACCAAGAATCATCATATGACAGTTCAGCAGCATGGCAATGGTCCATGCAAAGTCCAACAGCTTCGTGCAGCCCCATTGCTCGCCTGTCCACAAATGTGAACATATTAGTAGTTTGAAAAGAATTTTTTTTTTTTTTTTGGGTTTAAGTGGACCAGCTTACTCGCACTTCGACTAATCTCACGGGACAATCCTCCTGACCTTACAACATTTGAGTGTCAAGGAAACCCGTAGGAAATTAATTCCTAGGTAAATGGCTACCATGAATTGACCCATGACCTCTTAGTTAGTTATTGAGATTAGTCAAACTATGATGGTTGGTTTAAGTTATATGCTGAAAGTGATGCATGACAAACCAATTTTATTTATTGGTTCTTTGAAAATATACAACTTCTTGTTAATTCAAATTGACTAAGAATTGGATATTGAGACCTTAAAGTGAGTAGTATGACTTGTTAAATGTGTTCATCTAATTATCCGTGCCATTATTATTAAGCTAAGTTATAGAAAATACTCATAAAACTTTCCCATTTGTTTAAAAAATATCTCCATTCTTTCAAAAGTTGCAATACTATTTTGGACAGTTGTTAGAATTGGGAATAGATATGACGATGACCTAGAATGGTAGTCGAGTCTATATCCCAATTTTCCATCCAGGTCACTGCCATGTTGTTCCAAGTTCCAATTTTTATCCAACATTCTAGTGAATTTCTACTCCATGAGTGGTTTTGAAGCATTCGTGAAAGATTAACTTTGATATTACAATGCCAAAGTGAACGTCATTCAACGGTAATTGACATATACTTCCCATGAGGTAATATTGCAACTTGTACATTTTTTAAACCAAGGGAAGAGTTCAGGGGTACGTTTTGTAATTTAGCTTTCTTCTTAAACAATATGACATGATACCATGTCCATGTCATATTGACATCCCATACCAACACTCCATAACTTTCAGTTCGAGTAAAGAATTCTTTTAGAGATTTGCCACAAAATATATTTCAGTTTCCAATGGAACAAAATCAATCTTTGGATCAGTTTGGTTTTCCAGCAGGAACTTTCTAGTCAATTAAGTGGATGAATTTCTTCTAGCATGCTCAAAATCAGACCTAAATAATGGCAATTTATAAGAAAAAACACTATTATTTACATAGAACATTTCTAACAGGATGGGTCAGACTTACACTCCCCCCATACGTGGTTGAAATAAGATCTCTCCGGTTTGAAATCGCTCTTTGGAAAGAGTAAACCAACCTTCCCCAGCAGCTTCATAGGACGCTTGAGTATCTTTGGTCAATTCAGCTTCGTAGTCTTCGGCAACATAACATAGATTCTGAGTTGAGAATTTACAGATATTAGACACCATCCCAAGTTAAGGGAATTAAAATAATTGAAACTTGAGAGACAAACATAAAATATTTGAAAGTTTAGGCAGACAAAATTGGCATGAAAATTTGAGGCTAAAATGAGTTGCATATGACAGTTCAAGAAACATAATGTGATTTTAACCAATTTCCTTTATGACATGAAAATTTTAATGTACATCTTTCAATGTACGAACAGTGTTCAAGAACCATAATATGATTTGCAATGTTTGATAGTTTAGGCAGACAAAATTGGTATGAAAATTGGCATGAAACTAGATTATATACTAAACAACTTGCTTATGACATGAATCTTAACAATGAAAGCTTTCAATGTACCTCTTTCAATGTACGAACAGTGTACATTGACTCAAAATGTATATTATTCTGTTGCATCAGCTCTCGGAGGTACCCTGTAAGCTTTAAAGCTCCCAGCCCCACAACTTCAACCCCCACTTTCCGCATTACTTTTCCATGTAAAACTGATAAAATGTGGTCAAAAGAATAAGAAAACGTGAAATTTTCGTTCTATGGAGCAGGTGGATTGGTTACATAATTTCCTATATAACAACAATTCCTAAAACTAGTTTCCATTAGTTTTTTAACTCTGTCAGTTAGCATCTAATTTATTAATTGAAACTTGAAAGCAAACGTAAAATAGTGCATAGAGGTGACAGAAGGCTGATTCCTCTCCTCACATAATTTTTTTACAAGAAACAATGAAAAAAATTAAATCATACACGGACAACAAAAAAACCAGCCCAAAAAAAAAGAAACACTGGTAAAGAAAGGGCTTTGAGTGCTGTAAAGAACGCCCGTGGAATAATTGCAAAAAAAAATTCGCAACCAAAGCATAAAAAGAAACAAAAAATCTAACAAGGACATCACTTGCAACCCTTTCCAAGCCTTTAAACACAATTGTTCATCTCACCCTAAAGATCCCAGAACAACATACATTCCGAGAAGCCACAAGAAACAACCTTTCTCCCTAAAAGGTGGATGGAAAAGGAACTCCTCAAATATCTCATTCTTATCTCTATAGCAGGCCAACAAAAGGCTGAATGACACAAAAAGTAACACCACATGGATTGTGCAAAGCAGCTATTGACCAATTGGGTGTCAAGTAAACTAGCAAGTAGCCATTGATGAGCATGGACGAGTAAACAGATGGATATTTGATGTTCTCCTCAGTTTATTATAGGAGACGTCATATCTTACTAAAAGTAGAAATACAAGGTGCATAATGAGCCATTAAGATTTATTTCTCTTTCTTCAGAACACTTGATTAATACACATTAGCTTAAAGTTGAATTAGAGACCATAAAAAGTTATGTTAGCTTACTCGGGACGATTGAAGTCACCTGGAACCCAACATTGACAACAATTCCCGAAGTTTTTCTTGCAGCATACAAGGCTAGTGTTGCCTACACATGAAAAAACAGATGCATGTAATTATCTAAGACAAAAATGTACGGAAGTTCCCAATTCAGTAGTTCTACATAAATATTATAATTTTTTCTGAGATTACAAAGCTTCAGTGATAATATCAAAAGATTCAAAATAATGCTGGCTCTCCAGGACCCCTTCAAGAGGTGTTGAATCTCCCTTTCCTTGTTAAAGTTCTAGGCCAAAATCTATTCATAGACCAGACTACCATCTATATCTTCATATCCTTCTAAATATTCTCTGACCTCACTGTACCAAAATACTATTTTGTCTTTCACTCACAATACGGACCCATTAGTTCCAGCAAAACTAACTCCTATTCAATTAGATTGACCGGATTTCCTAAGAACCGTTGTGTTGCTATTGTACTCTCAAACTCTCAGGTGATCAACTAATCCTACACATTATTAACCTTATAGAATGTATATGTGCTATATAATCTAGTGTGAGAGATGATCGAGTGCTCCTACAAGGTTACTCATTACTGTATACTCTGATAGAATAGAACCCAGATAGATCTAGAATAATATTGAAATATAGAAGATAGAACTACAAGATAAACTAAATAATATGAGGTACTTGGACCCTCCCTTTTTTGACCACTCTACACAAATCTCTACCGCCATCCTTTCTGACCCACTCTATTTATAACAAACTCTCCATAGCAAACTCAGATAATAATTAACATACCCTTGATATCCAATAACATTCCTAATTGCACTCCAAACACCCTCTGGGTTGAAAGAGATAGGGGAATAGGAACATCTAGCTCTAAACCACAGAACCCTCCCTTTTCTATGAAGACTCCAAACCCTCCAACACAACCAATTTCCTTCCTTTCCTTCAAACTTAAGCAACTATCTAAGGAATGGAGTGGAGAAAAGAACAGAGAAAACTTCGTGCAAATAGATATCAAGGTTTTTATACATGGTCTTGTACTCATAACAGTCACTGAAAGAGAAGGAGAGCCAGATGGGAGGAGGAGAAGAAGGAAAAAAGAAAAGGATATTTCTTAAGCATAAAACCTGATTAATGGCACAAACAGAAGGGACATTCATGTCAAATAACACAGAATAGATGGCTTCTTTGAGTTGCTGTCTCGATGCTTTGGCAGATTCAGTATCTGAAGGAGAAAAGAAACCCAAATATATTTACTCATAATCCACACAATGGCTAAATATTAAAGGTACATGTCATGAATAAAAAATAAATCATTTTTGCTTTCTTATTAATTATTATAACCAAGTTAACAAATTGGGATTGAAGTTTTAGAAGTTGAAAACTATTACATTTTATAAAAGACATTGTAACAATAATTCATAGTTTATAACTATATATATATATAGAGAGAGAGAGAGAAGTCCAAAAGACTGATGACAAAATACACAGGAATATTGAAATTTAACGTATTGTGAGGAACATTGTTAAGAAAAACATTTATTATATAAAATTGATGATTTCATAAGTTGTTCTGAAAATTATTATCAAAAAGTTAATATTCACTATACTATATTTTTGCTAAGTTCAGCGTCTTTAATAATCTTAACACTACGTATTCTATTTTATTCTATTTTTTGTTATTTTAGAGAAATTGGATTGATATACCATTCAACATGTCAAATATTATTGTTTGTATTTACTTTGATACTATGTTTTTAAATCTATAGAAATAGGAAAAAAGAATTATAAATAGATCATTCTTAACAATTAATCAAATGCATTTTTTTATAACAACTAACGTATGAGAGCATTAAATTGAAATATTAATAATTTACTATTAGTTTAGAGGTTAACTAAAAGTACAGAAGCATCATTGTTCAAAAACAAGTTCCTCTACTATCCAGACTTTTATATATTACAGGAATGCAAATGGATAAACAGAAAAGCATGGACTAATATGTGAACACGCATCACAACAATGGAAAGGTAAGAATAAGAAGCCGACCATCATAATGGCAAATTGGTAATGACACTACCACTGGATAGAAAGATGTTTTAACCCGCATCCTGAAATTAGATGCAATGGACGTGTCAGTACAAACTACAGCTTATAAGAAGATTAGTAATTCATCTTTATATCCACTCAAGAAATAAGTTCATCATGCATGTGGTTTCCTTTGGTTATCTTTTCTTTTCTTTTCTTTTCTTTTTTTTCTTTTTTGCCTTTTACTGGAGCAAAGAGGGGGAGAGGGGAGTGTAAAATATCAGCTATAGGAAAGAAGAAAAGAACAGGCCTGCTATAAATAGTAGCAAAAAAATGCCGAAGTCTAGAATACATAGGAGATTCGATGTTCCCAAATTCCTGCAGACAAAACAAGAAGTTCAATTACTGGACTTAATAAAAGGCCAGAAATCAAAGCAATTTAGCAGCTGATATAAACAGGAAGGGGGACTAATAAAGCACTCACCAAAAATGTTGCAGAACGACCGGACGGACCATTGTATTTGCTCCAACCAAATTTGCAATAACCAGAACCACCTTTTCAATAACAAACAAGAGATGGTAAGAGTGCTTTAACATCCACTCCTACAACTTTAAAATTTGAAGATGTCATCAAGAAGATGAAAGCTTTACACGTTGAAATACTACTAACTTGTTGCACCATTAAACTTCTGGATTAAAAACATGACTTTATCAATTAAAGAAATACAAAGAAGGTTTGGCCAGTAAATTAACCATATGTCATATATAAAGAAACCTATCACAGGGACAATTTGAACTCAGATATACAAGTAGGGAGAGCAAACAGCGAGGAAAAAAACCAAATAATTTCATTGAATTCAGATATACGAGTAGTAAGAAATTAAATTCTCTCCCTTAAAAGTCAAAAGAAAGCTGATAAAGTTCATTCTAAACAACAAAATGCAAGTTCAATTGTCAGAGAAGATAAGTTAAAATAAACTCAGAAGGTTACACTAAAAGCTGACCATCAATGATAACAGAGCCCGGTACTTCAGCCCGTTTGTTATATACTTTCATAAATGACAATGGCATCATCGGACTAGAAAATGTTCTGCAACAAAAAAATGCATAATGACACCTTATAATAACTTCACAACAAAAGAAAAAGTATATTCATAATGAAATTGACATAGAATGTGGAGTGAAATAAGAGAAATGGGCGCAATTAGAGAAACAATTTTCAAACTTACTCAAGAGGGTATCCAGAAGCCAACTTAGTTTCTCCAAATAAAACAGAATCCCAAGGCTCCAATTGATTTTGAAGAAAAAAAATCCAAAGAGTATTGTCAGAAGAAACAAGAGATCTCCAAGACTTACAAAGCATGCCCATTTTAGCTGTGGTCTTAGGGCCAGCTAATTGAAGTATTTGCATCAGTATTTCCACAGGAATCCGATCAAAGTCACCCAACGACGACTCTTCAAACCCAGTAGACGAGTTTTCCAAGTGCAATCGAGACCGAGTAGAGACGGATCCCCAAACTTTTCTGAGCAACATAGCCATTGGGAAACTGAAAGGAAGGGGAAGAAGAGGGATTACATAGCTAAATTATTGAAACTGTGATTGTGAATTCCATGGAAAATCAGTTCCCATTTGAAACAAACAGAAAAATGGGAAATGGGAACTTTGAGTATCTGTGGAGAAGGAATTGGAATTGGATGTTCAATCGGCCATGGAAGACTTTTCAAGAAAGTTGGGATATGTAAAGGACTGACGTGGATGGACTCCTCAGTTGCCACATGTCAGCCATAAACCATCAAATTTGTCTCATCGTAGAAATATTAATTTATTTGTGATTTTTTTAGTCTTTGTTAATAAGCATATGGCATTTGGAGATTATTATATATATATATTTTTTTTTTTCTCAATCATTTGAGAGAGAACCCAAATATGGCAAACGGCTGCACATCGACACCTAAAAAGTCGATTAGAATAATCGAAATCGACTGAATATATATCAGATAATCGATTTTATTAAAAATACGATTAGTGATCGGTTTAATTAAAACGTTTCAAAAAATTGACCAAAAATCGACCGTCTTGTTACTCAAATCGGATTGAACCTAAAATTTTTATTATTTAATATTAAATTATACTAAATAATAATATTTATAAATCCCGCTAACGTCACTTGTCAATTTGTTTAGTATAAACCTACTAGTTTGATTTTCGATTCAAAATTTTCTACAAAATCATTTCCAGCCAATCAATGATCACCTCATGGCGACGCGTAACATGTTATATGAAGATTAGACCAAGTTAAAAATTTATGTTGCTTGTATGTTTGTTTTTTATATTAGTGTATGTTTGGGTTAATTTTAATCACATTAGTTAATTCACAAATGGTAAGTAAATTTAAAATTTAAATTGATATAACTTTCAAAATTTAAGTGTTAAATTGATACCTTTATTTTTTTTACATAATCATTATTTTTGTTTTTTATGATTACCTTTTTCTTCACCATTTGTAAGAATGCATTTTTTAGTTAGACTGTATTTTTTTTTTTCATTTGAACGTTGATTGTACATATGCATAGTTTTTTGGGTTTCTTTATTTTTATATGGAAGAATGTTCTTCACGTTATTCTTACACTATGAGGGACAATTTGTCAAAAATATAATAACTTTTTGTACATTTGAGATGAAGTTAGGGAATCTAAAAACTAGGAGTGAAATCGGGTTGAATTGTGAGACATTCTCAACCCAACCCATATTTTTGGGTTATTTGGGTTGACGGCGAATAACTCGAATTTAGTTTTCAACCCAACCCATCGGGTTATTTGGGTTGTCGGGTTGTATGTGTTTTTTTTTCTTTCGTTTCTAATTACATTTAAATCGGATTGTATAGGTTTGTTACATTTAAATTTCAAACATACATAATTCAAAATTTCATACAATAAATTCAAAGTTACAAACACAAATAAATTCAAAATTACAAATACTAATAAATTCAAATTTCTTAAAATACATAAATCCAAAAATTATCCATAAATGTTCGTGAAGTTCATTTTTAATAATAAATTAATAATAAAGTTCAAGATACACCACAATCTAAACCTAAAAAATAAGAAATCTAATTGTTTTTTTATTAAATAATTATATATATATATATATTATATTAATTTGGGTTGGGTTGAACCGAATTTATCAACGCTCCAACCCGAGGCCCAACCCAACTCTTATAATATTGGTTGGGTAGTCCAGATTATTCGGGTTCAACCCGTATTCTTACACTTCTACTAAAAACTATAGTTTGGTTGAAATGTTTGTGCCACAATTTGAAGGTATTGTGCAAAAATGTCAAATTTGAGATTAGAGAATAAACTAAATTTTATTGTTTTACTATGTGTTTAAATTTTGAAAGTGACATTAAATCATTATGAAAGGACAGTGATAGATATATTCAAATCTTTATGAGCAATTAAGCAAATACATAAATATGTTGGATGTTGAGCAGTTAATTAACATGTGAGAATTTATCATCCAAGAAAGGCACTCGTAATCAAAAAATGTGTACTAGAAAGTGACTGTAAAAAGTGCTTGGTGATGAATGTGGATGAGCAATACAAAATTTGGTTAAAAGATGAAACGGTGCAAGAAGAAGTTAGGAGTATTTGAATAAGGTAAAAGTTGGGAAAATAGGAAAAAGAAATGAGAGTATCCAAATAAAAAAGAGGGAGAATATTTAAATAATTTATTTTAGAATCGCTTCTTATCGAACTCACAAAAACTTCAAACAAATTTATAACCATACTAATGAGTAGGAAAATATGTTAATACTTTGTAATTCAAGAGAGAAGACAACCATTTTGCCTTTGGTTTTCTTTATTTGTTATTTACATTCTACACATGGTTAAAAAAATCCAATTAAAAGTTTGAAAACTAAAAAAATGTATCTTTCAAAAAGTTGTTTTTGTTTTTGAAATTTGGCTAAGAATTCATCGATTGTATTTAAGGAAGAAAACATATATTTAATTTTTTTTTTTAAAAAAAAGTTACCAAACTTCTCCAACTCCAAAATCAGTCTCAAGCTTTAACTTTCAAAATTGATTGAGTGAAAAGTTTATATTTTTATGATTTGTTTGAGATGTGTTTATGATGTTGAGGAACTGTAGAGGCTAGGATAGCAAGCAAGTAAAAAGAATGTTTTGATTGAACCAAGTCAATTAGGGTTGTTTAGTTTAAAATAAAAAATCAAGACGATTCAATTTGGGTCAATTTAAATGTATTGAAAACTAACATGTTCAATTTGGTCCTGTTTTTGTTTAAAATCAAATAAAATAAAACAAAATCGTGGCTACCCATTCTATCATAGGAGCTAGTGGTGGCTTAAATCCAAGAATAACTTAGAGGAGACCGAAAAACGTCCAAAATTATTTTTTTAAAAAAAGCATACGTACATTTGCTCTAAGTTAACATACTCAATTTAAAAGAAGACATATATTAAGTATTTTTTAAAAACTTTCTTTTTCTCTATTTTATAGGAATATTAGAATATTAAACTTTCTTTGTTTAGCAAAAGAGTTCTCATCAAAAGTCATTCTTTATTAAGTCCATTCATTTTGTAATTTTTTAAATTCTTTTTCAAAATATTGAAACTATTACATAATCATCTAAAAATAAAAATATATATTAGAATGTTAGCAACCTTTGTAAATATCATTTTTTTTCTTGTTTCATTTCATTTTGATCTTTTTATTTTTGCTAACTTTGGTAGTTTGGATATTTGTAATAAATCTTAAAATGGTTGATTTTTTTAAAAAAATTATAATCTTTATTAGCATTCATTTTTTTCTTAGGATATCTTAGCATTACATGAAAACCATTGCTACTATTAAATCAATTTTAACACAATGTCAAACGTATAGGAACTAAATTTAAAATTGAATAAAATAACATCGACTAAAACTGAATAATTTAAAATAAAACAACTAAAATAGAATGAAATTCAAAATAATATTTCGTTCCTCTTGTCTTGACTTTCAATCAAAATTCATGAACAAAGATTAAAAGAATCGATATTGATATCAATACTAAAATATTAGTTTTACATACATATATGAATGGAATATCTATATATACTTTGTAAATAAAAAATTATAAAATTTATTTATATTAATAATTAAATTTGTTAGGTTAAAATGAGTTTAGTTCCTCATAATTTAACGCATGACGTTTCATTTTAGGGTCAAAAGGAATTTCAATCCATGGTATCTATATGAAATAGTTTCAATAATTAAAACTAAGATATTTTGAACCATTTTGTCACATTATTAGTATCAAATTATATATATTACATTCATATTATTATCCATTAAAAAGAAAAGAAATGGTAAAAAGGATTTGGATGGAAGAATCCCTAATCTAGAAGTAGCCAATCAAATTCATCCAACTCAACTCCCAAAATCTCCCTTCCGTCGATTCTCATCCTCACAATCTATATCGCTTTTCTCAACTAAATTATATGATCCTCACATAGCCTCCCTCAGTTATCCACTCCATATCTCTCACACGCAACAATATCACCACACCATCAATGGCCGCCGCCGCCTCGTCCTCCGCTGTCTTCGCCGCTCCGACCTTCTCGGCTACTGCCACGAGGCAGCAGCCCAACCCCACCACCATATCGTTCCAAGGCCTCCGTGCGCTCCCCAGCGTGAAATCGAGCCGGTCGGTTGTCGCGACAAAGAGCCGGAGATCGATGACGGTGAAGGCGGAACTGAATCCATCTCTAGTGATAAGCCTAAGCACGGGGCTGTCCTTGTTCTTAGGGAGGTTTGTGTTCTTCAATTTCCAAAGGGAGAATGTGGGCAAGCAAGTGCCAGAGCAAAATGGGCTAACTCATTTTGAGGCTGGTGATGTTAGGGCTAAAGAATATGTTAGCCTCTTGAAATCTAATGATCCTGTTGGGTTTAATATTGTTGATGTTCTTGCTTGGGGTTCAATTGGTCATATTGTTGCTTATTATATCTTGGCTACTTCTAGCAATGGATATGATCCTAAGTTCTTCTAGTAGTTGTTGTTGTTGTTGTTTCTGTGGCTTTGTATAGCTAAATCCACCATTTATTGCTTTTGTATCTTTCTCTAATGGGGTTTTTGTGGAATGATATTGGGAAAATGGGAAGATGGGGTTTGTGAGTTATGTTGTCTACTGATTATTATTGCAAATGTAACTTTGTTGTTTCGGATGATGAACTCACAATATGAGTGTAGAATTGTTACATTTTTATTGATGTATTAATTAATTACATGATTCTGTGAACATAATTTGCCAATACCTTTTCAAAATTTGTTTCAATGGTTCTCTTTATTTTCGATCAAAATGGTCAAGTTGAAGACCGGATTGAAAAGAAAATAAGAGAAATATGGAGGGATGACCTACACACATGTATATATATTATCTATAACCATTATCAACGAGTAGGAAGTTGAGGACAAAGTCCCTTACATCTTTACAACAATTCGTATAATTTTTCGAAGTAACACATACTGCTTAACATTACTAGTACCAAACAAAGTAAATTCAAAATAGAGTTAATAACTGTTACATGGTTTTATATAACGAACACAGCAATAGAATTCATCGTAAGGTTGGAGCCGAGGGAGCCACCACGAGTCATGGCAGAGCTCCGGTGGCGCCTACACCGAAAAGAACCAATGTGAGTGGTAGGAGAAGACAAACAATTGGATTTTGAGAAGCGAGATAAAGCTGTTGGTGAGAGCAATAAATTTGGGGTTTTCTTTAGCTCTTCCACGTCGTATTCCGGCAATGCTCCCATTTTTGAACTCTCCGTTTTCCCCTCCGCTCTTCCCTCCATTTATCTATAAAGAGTAAATAAGAGACTTTGAAATATAACAATATTAATATATATAACAACATTTTTTCAATAAACAAATGAAAAATTGTAAAAAATAACAAATTTGACAAAATTATTTACAAGCTAGAAAATTTTCAAATTATATCAATAACAAATATTTGATATACATTAATATTTTTCCACGAGTTGCATTGATAGCTAGTGAGAGAAGTTTATCAGCTTCTAGAATTGATATGATCCAAAATTTTGCAATAACTTATAAATATTTTAATTTATTTTGCTATGCTTGTAAATTTTATAGCATAATCGCAAATATTAGTTTATCAAACTCTTACAATAGAAGTTCATTGTCAATAAACTAAGTTATATTTACAATTTTTTTAAATGTTGTTATACACTTAATGATTATCCTTAAAATTGCTACTCATTATAATTACTCAACAACCAAACACATTAATTTGTTTTTTTTTTTTGGTTAAAATTGTAAATTTAGTTGGAAAGTTAGAGTTTAATCTTTATAGTTTGATAATTTTTTTATAAATAGTCTCTACGCTAACAACGTGTATACAAATGATTTTATAGTTTTTTTTTTAATTTTCAAGATCAATATAAAACTTGTTTTTTCTATTTTATTTTAATGATATAATGGGTGTATGTAGATTGATTAGAGAAAGAAACATTTTTGTTTAATTTCATTTGTTAGAAACTATTTATAATAAATTTTGAGAGTGTTCACAAAGCTATTTTGAGAGGTTACCAAATAATTTAAATTTTATAAAATGATTTATTTTCAAAACTAAACATTTAAAAAGTTAAATTAAACACAGTTAAAAGTTAAAATTAAACAATAAATTAATTATAGGGTGTGTTTCGAAACAATTTTAATAATTTCAAAATCACTCACAAAACATAACTGCATTAGTTATGAAATCAAAACATAATTGCATTAGTTATGAAATTTTTATCAAACGATCTAAACTATTTATGAGTGTTCGCACAAGATTTTCGGAGAAGTTTGATTCGTGGAATTAAATTTTAGTTGATGTTGTATTTATATTGATTTTAACTTTGATTTGTGTTTCAAAATTTTGAGAGAACTCCATCAAAATTTTACTATGATTCATGGACTAACTAGCCTTAAGCACATAAAGCCCACTAGAGAACTCTATAAATAAAGAAGTTCTCTCCATTTGCAAAAGTTGGAAATTTTTTACGTGAGAAGATCTAGAGTGAACTCTCTCCAAAGCTAGAAGACTCCCTAATTCATGAAGTCGACCCACCCTCGAAAATTGAAGTTCCTTTGAAGATACAAGTTTTCTTCCAACACTTTAACTTCAAGAACATCACGTGTTCTGCTTCCTCAAATCAAGCGTAGACGTTCAATCAACTTCGAGAACATCACATGCTCCACCTTCTTAAATCAAGTGTAGGCCGTCAACGATCTAGCTTCTACTAGGGAACAATCGGGCATTTGCCATAAAATGTACCTTCAAGTAGGAACGATCAGACATCTTTGTTTTGTTTGGCCGGCAGCGATCGAACTTTTATTAGGGCACAATCGGGCATTTGCAATTAGATCCACCTCCTAGTAGACACGATTAGACAACTTTGTTTTGCTTTGTCGTCAGCGATCCAACTTCTACTAGGAAAGGATCAGACATTTGTTGTTAGATCCACCTTCTAGTAGAAATGATCTAACATCTTCGTTCTACTTCATCGTCAGCGATCCAACTTCTTCAAGGGGACGATCAAGCATTTGCCCTTAGATGCACCTCTTTGTAGGAACAATTGGACATCTTCGTTTTGCTTGGCGGTCAGGGATCCAACTTCTTCTACTAAGGGACGATCAGACATTTGTCGTTAGATTCACCTCCTAATAGGAACGATAGAGCTTCTTCGTTCTACTTCTAGACATATTTTCAAAAGGTGAGCTTCCTCTTTTTTTAATTTATTTTTCGTTTTTTTTTTGCTATCGTTTGAACTTCTAAACTCATTTGAACCCATTTTTTTTTATTTTAAGAAACATCAACAAAACCTCATAAATTGATTCTGTAAAACTTCTAAACTTTTTTTGAACTTGAATTTCAAGAAACATCAACAAAGTCAATTTGAGGAACTTTTAAACTTGTCTGAACTTGAAAATCAAGAAACATCAACAACAAAGGCTCATTGCTGCTGCCACCAACGTTATTTCTAAAAGCCAAATTGCTGCCACCAACTTCTCCAAATGGCAACAAACATAGAAGTTGTTATGTTAAAAAAATGAAGAGTGATTATACGATGAATTTTCTATGGTGTAAATTTTTAGTACCCAACCATACATATAGTCTGTGAATCCCAGAAATCTTTAGTTTGTTTAAGCACTCTAGCTAGTTCTGCCACTAGTCTCTCCTTCCAGTAATCTTTACACTTCTTTTAATAGCATATCCAAATCAACCATGTGCAATGCTTTAGAATATACTTGAGCCTCTCTATAAATTGGACATTTAGATTCCCGATTGGCAGATTTTGGTCCATCACAAATCATCACTGAAGCAGCTAAGCAAACACATGATTTGCAAAAGAGATGTCCACAACCCAAAGCATATGGATCAAATAATGTTTTCAAGCATATAGGACAAGTGAAATCATATTGCAACTTTATAGAATCTGGAAGCATCAGTGTCATTGTTGGTGTCGCATCGACATTGAAGGAAAAGTGAGTGGAGAATTCTGAAGAATAATCTCCATCCTCATATCCTTTAAAATTCAAACAAAAAGCACACAATTCCATAAGCCAAGGGGATTGCAAAAGCTCCATATGTTCAGCTCGCATTTTCAACTTAAAGTTCTTTCCATTTATAGAGCTATGTACCTTATCATATTTCTTGAGAATCTTTCTGATAGCAATAACATCCATTGTAACATATTCAATCAACATTCGAACTTCTTGTATCAACGTGGTTTGATCAGTTTTAAAGCAATAAACCAATCGCATCATGGATCTCTCATCTTAATTCCTCCAGCGACGTGAAGAGGAAGAAGATGTCTAACTCTCGTGTTGAAACATCCCGCAATATCTGAGGCTTCCCTCATCAACTTAAAAAAAGAACAACTGATTATACAAAGGGCAATATTTCCATTCACATTCATCTGTACAAGAACCATTAAGCCTGCAAGTCCGACAACTCATATTTTCATCAAGGATTTGTTCACCTTCATGTTTGTAGGATTGGTGAATATAATAAGTCTTGCCTTCACCGTCAAGGAACCTTATGTATTTATGTCAATAGACAACTTTCTCTTCATGCGCGATGGGACACGACTGTGAATCTTACTGTTATTGTTTTCTTCATAAAATGATTTTGCATTCAATGTTTTCATATATCTTTCATGTTGATTGCCTGTCATCTTTAGACGATCAAAAGCAAATGTCGAAGGTTAATTTTTCTTCGATGTGGAGATACTTAGCCTTTTGAAAGCTGAAGTTTGAGTGGAAGTAGAGGTTGGACATTGGTTTTCTTCTTCTTTCGTGGCCATACTCATTCTTTGAAAGATTGAAAATCGAGTAGTTGAAGGTCTGATACGATCAAAGACAAAAGTCCTTTGCTTAGTTTCAGTTGAATTGTCGACTTCTTCAGAAGATGCATAATTGTTGTCAACTTCCAGATCAACCATGTGCAATGCTTTAGGATATACTTGAGCCTCTATAAATTGAGCATTTAGATTCCCGATTGGCAGCCTTTGGTCCATCACAAATCATCATTGAAGCAGCTAAACAAACACATGACTTGCAGAAGAGATGTCCACAACCCAAAGCATATGGATCAAATAATATTTCCAAGCATATAGGACAAGTAAAATCATATTCCAACTTTATAGAATCTGGAAGGATCAATGTCATTGTTGGTTTCGCATCGACATTGAAGGAAAAGTGAGTGGATAATTCTGAAGAATAATCTCCATTCTCATATCCTTTAAAATTCAAACAAAAAGCACACAATTCTATAAGCCAGGGGGATTGCAAAAGCTCCATATGTTCAGCTCGCATTTTCAACTTAAAGTTCTTTCCATTCAAAGAGCTATGTACCTTATCATATTTCTTGAGAATCTTTATGATAGCAATAACATTCATTGTAACATATTCAATCAACATTCGACCTTCTTGTATCAACGTGGTTTGATCAGTTTTAAAGCAATAAACCAATCGCATCATGGATCTCTCATCTTAATTCCTCCAGCGACGTGAAGAGGAAGAAGATGTCTAACTCTCGTGTTGAAACATCCCGCAACATCTGAGGCTTCCCTCATCAACTTCAAAAAGAACAACTGATTATACAAAGGGCAATATTTCCATTCACATTCATCTGTACAAGAATCATTAAGCCTGCAAGTCCGATAACTCATATTTTCATCAAGAATTTGTTTCCCTCTTTCGTTTTTAGGATTGGTGAATATAATAAGTATTGTCTTCGCGTAAAGGAATCTTATGTATTTATGTCAACAGACAACTTCCTCTTCATGCGTGATGGGACACAACTGTGAATTTTACTGTTATTGTTTTCTTCATGAAATGATTTTGCATTCAATGTTTTCATATCTCTTTCATGTTGGTTGCTTGTCATCTTTAGACGATCAAAAGCAAATGTCGAAGGTCAATTTTTCTTCGATGTGAAGATACTTAGCCTTTTGAAAGCTGAAGTTTGAGTGAAAGTAGAGGTTGGACATTGGTTTTCTTTTTCTTTCGTGGCCATAATCATTCTTTGAAAGATTGAAAATTGAGTAGTTGAAGGTCTAATACGATCAAAGACAAAAGTCCTTTGCTTAGTTTCAGTTGAATTGTCAACTTCTTCAGAAGATGCATAATTATTGTCAACTTCTACTTTGCTGACAACATCACATGCAGTGACTTCTAGTACTTCCTCTAGATGATCGTCAAGGAAGTTTCTTGGGAGGAATTCTGTCAAAGTTATTGATTGTCGAGGTCGAAGGAAGTCCTTATCTTTTCCTTTGACGGGATTAGGCTTCCACATCTTTTTGTTTTCTTTTTCCCTTCTTTTTATGGAAGATTCTTCCTTTTGCATGTTTTTAATGGAAGTGTGACTTCGTCTGAATGAAATTTGTTTGCCTCCATTTTCGACGAGCCACGACTAGCCATTCTTCGCCATCATCCTCAACAAGCTCTTCTTTGTTTTGAGAGTTTGACATTACGATTTTTTGTTGGAATTGAATAAGTATAGGTTCGAAAGTCCTAAATTGCATCAAACTTTTCCTTTGATCATTAAACAACGTTGATGGTGGAACACTTGAAGTCATCTCGACTGCAACATGATTCGTCCAAGCTACTTCATTAATATCCAACACAATCTTCTTTTCACGAGCCAACTTTAGAATTAGCCCCTTCAACACGAAACACCTTTCAACAGGATGACTAATGACCCGATGGTACTTACAGTAGTTAGGATCATCTACTTTTCTTGCTTGTTCCGATCGTTTGCATTCTGACAATGAGTTGGACGTCACTTTACGTCGCCATCATGCTTTCTTTCAACTTTTGTTTCTTTTCTTTTAGAGAAAGATTTCAATGGTGTCGCATGAACAACCATAGACTCTTTTATGACACTATTCGCGATCTTTTTAGTGTCATTGATTTCATTCTTTCCTTTTTTACTTAAGAGATTATGAAATCTTTAGTTTTCCTATTAGCGATGCTCAACTCCATGTTGTGGGTGCGAGTTGCTAATTCTTCAAGTGTACGGGGCTTTATTCCCTCCAAAATATAGAGAAGTTCCCGGTGCATATCTTGGGTGCACATCCACTGCAGAAAATTCTGTGAACTTGTCTTTACAATCCAGGCTTAGAGCTCTCCATCAGTTTATGTAGTCGATGATTGGCTCTCCCTTTCGTTGTCTGGTGTTTGTAAGCTCCATCATGCTCATGGTGTTCCTGGTGCTGTAGAAGCAGTTGAGGAACTCCTTTTCCAATTGTTTCCAACTTTCAATGACTTCCGGCTGCATATCAGTTTTCCACTCGAAAGCATTTTCTTTCAATGTACAAACAAATTGCCTGACGAGTTGGTCTTCCTTTGATCTTGCATTCTCGCATGTTTCAACAAAGTGAGCAATGTGTTGCTTTGGATTCCTTTTTCCGTCAAATTGTTGGAACTTTGGAGGTTGGTACCCAAGAGACATTCACAGGTCATTAACTCTATTAGTATATGGCTTGGAGTACATAAAAGAAGTTTGTGGTGGTCCTCCATACTAGCTCTTATAGAGTTTGTGATCATATCTTGTAGTTGTTGGACTGAGAGGGAAGCTACATAAGCTAATTGTTGTTATGGTTGATTTTCTTGCACTACATTTTTTCATTTGTCATCAAATTTGACAACAGAAGTTTGACTTAACTCAGTAGTTTCATGAGTTTACATTTGATCTTTCAAGGCAATAATTTCATTATCTCGCTCCTCGACAACTTTCATTAGGAAATTTATTTTTATCTCCATCTCTGCCATGGTTTATTTTGAGTTTCGAGAGTGAGATGAAAGGTAGAGATGTCCCACTCAGCGTGCCAATTTGTTCACACAAAATTTCTAGAGAAATTTGATTCATGGAATTGAACTTGAGTTGATGTTGTATTTATGTTGATTTAATGCGACGGGGTTCAATCTTTAGTATTTGATCCTCTGATTCTCTCTCGGTTAAATGTCTATGCTTGATTTGAGTAAGCGGAGCGCATAATATTCTTGAAGTTGATTGAATGCCTACGCTTGATTTGAGAAAGTGGAGCATGTGATGTTCTCGAAGTTGAATGAACGCATGCACTTGATTTTGAGGAAATAGAGCACGCAATTTTCTCAAAGTTGATTGAAAGCCTACGCTTGATTTGAAAAAGCGGAGCACATGATGTTCTCGAAGTTGATTGAATACATATGCTTGATTTGCACATGATGTTCTCGAAGTTGATTGAATACCTATGCTTGATTTGAGGAAGCGAAACATGTAATGTTCCTGAAGTTGAAGTCTTAAAAGAAAGCTTGTATCTTCAAAGAAATTTCAATCTTCGAGGGTGGTCGACTTCATGAGTAAGGGAGTCTTCTAGAACTCCTCTATTTATATAATTTCCTGGTGAGCTTTATGGACTTAAACCTGGTTGGTCCATAGACTAGACCCATGGGCTAAACCATATAGATTTAGGTCATATTTAACATTTGGGCTAAATTAAGCTTATTTTTTTTTGGCCTAATTGAACTTTAACCCAAGTAAATAATATTTAATTTGACCAAAATAATTAACTTGATCCAACGATCATAATGAAAACTTGTAGCATCATTAGAATTGGCCAATTTATGTCTTCAATTTTAATTTGAAACACATGCTACTTTTTTTAATTAATCCCAAATTCAACTATTTCTATTTTTCATCATTAATTTATTAAATGATGTGACAATTTCTGATTGGTCTCAAAATTTCTTATTCAACCATGATACTTTATTAAACTATAAAACTAAAATCTAACTTTTTAAAACTATAAATACTAAAATTAAAATTTTTATGACATTCGAGAATCAAATCTATAATTTAACCTATTTTTGTTTTGGAGGAAAAATTAGAAATCGTTTTAATTGAGAAAAAGGTAGAGTAAAGGAGTGTTTCAGTATATGAATATTTGTACCTCTTTTTTTTTTTTCCAAATATGTTAGGTAGGAATCTAAGTTTTGGCTTTGAAGTTGATAATACACATTTTAGGTTATCTGGGCTATGCCCATTTTTATTTTTTTATTTTGTACCATCTCTTGTGAATTAATATTATTTTAATTTTACGTTTCACAAATTTAGTTGATGTATTTGCAAAGTAGTATAATGCTTAGTAAATTGGTAGAAATTTAGAAAGAAAAAAAAAACTTTGAAAAAGCATTCAAAATTTTGGAGAATTTTTAGACTTATAAAGTAACATTTACAAAATTTATTTATTTTCAACGGTCATCAATGACTTAGCTCAATTAACAATTGTATGTCCTGAGAACCAAGAGATTTCGACTTAGACTCGTACTAAAAATTTAAAAAGAAAAATTAAAAGGGATGTATCTTTAAAGGAACCGACACAATCGTATTAAATAAAAAAACAAACCCCATAAGAACACTATAAATGGTTAGTTAACCTCTCTTTAAAAGAACATTTGAATACATTGAAACTTTTAAAGCAATAGGATTAACTACAAGAAAATACACGAAAAATCGTCGGTAATGTGATCAGAAGTCAATCTTTCGACACTATAAATGCATGGTCGACAGTCAGTATCTCCCTGACGAAGTAAAACACAAATCAATTACATTAAAACTACAAAAACAAATACCTTGATTTTATGGAGGAGACTAGAAATTAAACCTGCCTTCGTACCAAATGAGAGAGGTATTTTTGTTCATATTTTTGAAACCAACTTGGTGAAGAAAAAACAAGTTTTTGGTCTTGAATTAAGATGATTAACAACCTTTAATTATTTTGATTTTTCTTTCTAAAGATGCATGTTGTTGTAAGTTATGAACTTGTGGTGAATTTTTAATGTACCATTTCTAACCATTACTTAACTATATGTAAAGGAGAGAAAAAGTCATAAAACTCTCAACAACATGCTTAAGGCCCTAAATAGATAAATTGAATTCAAAAAGGTTAAGATTATATAATAAAAGTTGCCCCCTACACTTTGCTACTCGTTTAAACAAATACTTTTATGCTTTCAAAAGTTGCAATATTAATATTTCTAAACTTTCATAAATGTTTTAGAGATATCTTTGAGAGTAAACATTCTTTAGAATTTTGAACAAAAATTTATATGCAAAAAACCGACAATGATCTAGAACGAATATTTAGATCTACACGTTATTTTAGGTCATCACTAAGTACATAGTTATGAGTTGATTTTTGTTCTAAGTTCCGAAAGATTCCTATTCTAAAATTACTTAATTAATATAATTAATTATAATTATATTGTGATTGATGCTCATTACGATTGATCTATCAATAAAATTTCATTACGATTACACAAATTTTGATCTCGACAAATAGTCTATTAATATTACATATGCACGAGCGATTATGTATCAACCAATTGTCTCAAACATATTCATATTGAGATCATACTTTGTGATGTGACAAAATTAAATACTAACATTTATCATGCTTTCTTTAGGGAGTTTTAACACATACTTTTGGAATTAGTTTTGAAATATGGTTCTTTTGTTTTTCATAAAGTTGAGGGATTTTGAAATTCTATTTTATTATGTATTGTGACAATTAAAAAGTTGAAGATTGTGAGTATGAACTCTCTCTCTCTATATATATATATTTTACAAGTATTTTTCAAAATTAACATTGGGTAGTTGTCATAAGTTAAAGGTAATTAATGAGAAAAACAAATTACACGGTTTCTAGACAAGTGAAATTATAAAATAGAATTATATATAAAACAAAATTTACATAGTTTTTGTAATTTAATTTGATTAAATTAAAAATAAAACACACCTTTCTTAAATATCATTCTAAAATGACTAAGTTTGGAATAAAATCTACAAATATTTATACTTTTAACTTAATAGTATTAATTTTACTAAAATATAAAGAAAATTTCTTTGAAAGAATCTAACTGATTAATTAATTTTCGAACTTATTAAAAAGTAAAATTTCGCCCACAGTGAAAAATTTCGATCAAAATCTCGAATTTATGTTTCTTTCCTTGAAAAAAGAAAGATAGAAAAAAAAAAAAAAGTTAACATTTACCATCGAAAATTGTGATAAAAATACTAAAATTGACGGCCGGTCCGCCGCCCATAGAGCCGACTTTGGACGAACCCGATTCGTAAGATCGTCTTACAACAAAACAGCCTCACCCCCCACGACCATTTTTTTTTTCTTTCTTTCTCTTCCTTTCCTTCTTCTTTCCTTCTCAATTTCTCCAACAGATCGTCAATCAATTAGCAACGCCACTTCTGAGGTAATTCTCCTTCTATTCCTCTTCGATTTTCTTATTTCATTAATCTCAATTCCTCTTCATTGAATTCCTTTCATCATGTCTATCCCCCTAGGGTTTTCTCTTGTTTTTCATATTAAGGATACTTTCTTTTTGTGTGCTGAATCTGAACTACCTTTCTTTCGTTTTATCTTCAATGTTCGTTCACGTATCGCTTTTCTTTTCACTCTCCCGGTCAAACCCCTTCTTTAGGTCCCATCATTTGTCTCAATTTTTAGGTAGAAACTGAATGACGCCTCTTCAATGTTGCTTATCCAATCCCTTCTCCCCAAACTTGCGTTCAAATTCCCTCAAATGCATATGGGCAGGCACAATTTTGGCATTTTAAACGAATTTTCTAGTTTGGGGTTGGGTTAGCACGACCAACCTAACCTCTAAGGCCCCAATGAAGGGAATTCCTAGGCAGCACATTATCCTTCTCTCACCCACCCTATTCGATCTCAACTTCCTAAGGCTTTGTGGACATTTTTTATGGGTTGTAATTTCTTTTCGTATGTCTTGGGATAGGATTTACATAGCCAAATCCCGGACGAGTTTCCTTGTCAAACCATGTATTAGCCACTGAGATATGGGTCATCATTCTAGGGGCTATCACTTGATGTTGATCTTGTTCTCCGCACCCCACAATTATCCACAAATCTCATAGATAGATTATGTTTTGGTACCATTTTCAATTGATGTTGCAGTAATTTCTTGAACTTTTGTAGATACGTGTGTGAACTTTTGTACCTAATATGTCCCATTATCACGAGGATGATACTGATTACATGGCTGATGAGTACGAAATGGAAGACATTGACGACGATATGGATGATGAGTGTCATGATAGAGAAGACGAAGGCTCAGATTCTGATGCTGATGAATTCAACTCGGTTTGTGATATATTGATTAACTATTGGATTTAGATTTACTCATACCAAAAACAATATGATCTACAACCTTTTGTGTTTATGTGTTATATGTTTTATATATGTTATGTTGAAGTTACGTTGCCTTTTTTTTTATCGTACCGAGTCTTAATGTTGGGTTTTACTGAATATTTGAATTCTGAATGACATTATTTACAGAGTAGTAGAATAGTTGATACCACTGCAGCTCAAGCAAGAAGGGGAATAGACATTCAAGGGATTCCTTGGGAGAGACTTAGCATTACTAGAGAAAAGTACAGGAAAACTAGGCTTGAGCAGTACAAGAACTATGAAAATATCCCTAATTCAGGAGAAGGGTCAGAGAAGGTAATCGATCCCTCAAACCTATGCTCCCCCCTCTCACTCTCCAAGTTGTCATTGGTAATTCCAATATTTTATTTATGGATTTTCCAATATGATGTCATTAGGATTGCAAGGTTACTGATAAAGCATGCTCATACTATGAATTTTGCCGAAATTCAAGATCTGTGAAATCCACCATTCTTCACTTTCAGGTATGCTTAATCGAGTCTTCTATGAAATTGACGTGATTCTTGTAAATCTTGTGCTCTTTTCAATATTTCAAGCTTGTCCTTTCTTTGTGTCAATTGGAAGACCTTTTAGTAACTTTTTTAATTGTTCTTCTGTTTGTACCATGAGATCATATATGTTTTTATTATTTTTCATTAGTGTTCTTATTTGTGACTATAGTCTCTCGTAGAAGTGACTACTTTTGTTTTTATCCATCACATTTGGTTGTACATCTTCGTTTCATCTTGTCTGCTTTTAATCTTTTTTAGTTCTAATAAAAAATGTGATTAATGAGATTTTTCAGCTATATGGAGATAGAATTTGTCCGATCTCAATCGTCATCTATCAGTTCTATTTGACCACCTTGCGAGGAGAAGGTAAAGCTGTGAATACTAGAGCCAGTGAAACGGTAGCTACTAAAGCGTAAACAGCTCGCTTTTCCTTCCCCGTGAGTATAGCATGATGAGCCAAGTTACGGCTGCTCCGGATGAAAGGAGAATAGGGGTATTAAGAAAAGGGATTTTTCCATCTCGTTTGGGCTTCTATTTTTGGTGTTTTTCCATATTGTACTCTTTGGGATTATTTCATTCATCAATGAAATATTTCTTATCCCAAAAAGAAGCCTCTCGTAGAAGTGGAAATCACCT
Organism: Cucumis hystrix; assembly: GCA_025688845.1. Classification (NCBI taxonomy): domain Eukaryota; kingdom Viridiplantae; phylum Streptophyta; class Magnoliopsida; order Cucurbitales; family Cucurbitaceae; genus Cucumis; species Cucumis hystrix. Next base: position 22,709,747 of record CM046888.1, read on the forward strand.
CCCTTTTGTTTTTACTTTGCATAGTATCCATTGACACCAAGATTGACGATTGACATTTATGTTTGGAACGTTTAATACATTGATAACTTGGAAGCACAATATAAGAAATCGAGGTTTGATTGTAAGAAATGATAGAATGTACTAGGGAATTAAGAAAAAACAAACCCTACAAAAGGAATATTCAATGATGGAAATGACTCAAATTCTAAAGAATCCAAGCAAGTTGATAATTAAAAAATCTGACTGACATACTATAGAAACTTGTCAAAACCATCTCCCACGTTTCCTTTAGAGATTGCTCCACCCTTTAGAAATCCTACTGTTTCTAATAGCAAAATAACAAGCTACAAAACTCTCTCCTTATCCTGAAAAGGAGAATTTATCATGATCTCCTCTGTCATTTTAGCTTGGAATAATTCATTGGCATATGCCTGCCATGGCATAATCTTTTACATTTGTATGTCATGCATTGTATTGTTTATTTGCATTTGATGCACATGACTGAATCAAACCTTTCAATGTTTGATCATAGTTGAGGAACTTAGTATGGGCGACATCAAAACATGATGCATACCTTTTATCAAATTTTTCTGTAATTCATTGGTCATCATTATCGTACACGAAGTCTGACGTACTCAATGTTGCGGGGCATGTGGCACCTACAGAGGTTAGTGTATTGACTGCATGGTTAGCTTTCCATATTATTATTATTCACTTGTGTTTCTAAAGTCTAAACAAATGAGTGATGTAATACAGAAGCACCCAGGTAGCTTATTAGAGGGATTTACACAGACACAAGTCAGTACACTTGCAGTGAAAGATAAGCTACTTGTTGCTGGGGGATTTCAGGGAGAGCTTATTTGCAAGGTAAGTTGTTCATTTATTTTTATTTTTGACAAGGACAATTTATTTCATTGCTATCAATATCAAAAGGTTCAAAAAGGTGGGTGGGATATGGGCATCTTCCTAGCCTTGTGAAGGGGATTGATGAGTAACATCCCCCATCTACGTTGATGAGAAAGGTTGGGCGTACAAAGTTGTCAAAAACCTGAAGAATCTTGTTGATCCTTTCTATCCAAATATATCATAAAATGGTTTTAGCACCTTGTCAATTTAAATGAATGAAGGCACCACAGCACATTTACACAAAGCACATATTGCAAGCCCTTTAGCATAGAGGAGGAAATGGAAGTCCTCTGGATGCAATCAATAATGTTTCCCTGCACTTGCCACCAAGACAGGATCTAACGGAGCAAGAAGGCTTTTGAGGGGGAGGAACACACAAGAGGGAAAGAGAAAAAAGAAATTTTCACTTGGTTTTTCTTACTTGCTGAAAAGGAAAAAAAAAATTCTTGAAACACATTAGAAAGTTTGGTTTCTTATAAAATTAATAAAATTAGAAAAATTAATAAAATTAGAAAGATTAAAAGAAGAAATCTTGTGACATTTGAAAGCTGCATCTGACTGACTCATAGCTTACCCAAGTTTCTGATTCATTTTGATCTTGGTTTTGTGTAGTTAGTTTCAGTCCATTTGTTCTATCATAGGCATTCTATATCTAAAGGGTGAAAAAAAGTGCCAATAATGAAGAGTTTGAAGAGGAGACCTCAAGCAAGTGGTCAAACTAAAATAGTGAGAAACAAAATCCTTGGAAGGGGGAGAACAATGGTTTGTAGGAGAAAAATTCGATGAAGATTGGAAAGAAATGTGAAGGAAAAATTGATAGAGGGAGGGAAACCTTTGACTTACGATCCATTCTCCCAAAAATATTATCAATAATGAGCAACCAAGCCAGCCCAATTGAAAACTTAACATATTGAGAAACTGGTTGGCAGATTGAGAGAAGGAATGATTACTAGAGGAGGTAGTGTTAGAAGGGTACTGCATGTGTTTGTAGCGCCACCACTAGACCCGCCTTGAGTCAAGCCCTCAACTTTTCCATGATGATCCTATGCCACAAAATTTTACTCTAAAGAGGAATGCCATGCCATAACCATTTTGAGCAAAGGGTTCAATACACAACTGGTCTTGAATCTCATTTAATCAAATGCAAATCCTTGGCTTCCGCTTGATGATTCCCTTCAATCAAAAGTCTCCCATGATTCAATCTGCATGTAATTGAAGAGAGGAGCTTAAAAAGGTACTTGATAGGGATCTCACATTACACTAGCTGAATAATCGGTGACCTCCCATCCTTAATAAGTGATGCTTTTTTCTCCAGTATTCTGAACAATGGGTTCCCAAATGACAAATAATTGCTCATGGCCATGAGTATGCCCTGAGTGACAGCTTCATACCCAACAGACACTCATGTTACCGACTTAGATAAGATGCCATTGGTGCCAGTCGTTGAACCCTTTATTAATTTTGAGCTTGAATATGAGTTTGGACACAACTAAAATGTTCTTCAAGTTCAGCCACTAAATAAACTTCAATTACTTCAGCTTTGCACCCCTTTCAAGAAGTTTACTGACAGATTGTTATCGCAGAGAAAGACTAAAATTGTCCCATGAGGTTAGTTCTGGTCTGTAAGCTGGTTTTGGGATTCATATACATCATTTTTTTTCCTTTTGGAGCAAAAGAGCCGTATGTTCATCACTACCCATTTTGCAGACAGATTTTGGAAGGAGTAAACTTTTTCCTTTAGCTGGTCCACCACCCTTTCTAATGGGATTAACAGCCTCCTTATATTAACCCTCAATGGACACCTGTTTTCAATTATTTGGATGCACCCTTTCCAGGCTTTCTTATAGACCACTTAGAATGAATATAGCTTTAAGGATAGGGAATATCTTCTGAGAGTTTTTCTTTATAGCTATTATAGTCACTCCACCCTTTTGACCAATTGGAGATCTTTTGTAACTGTTTTTTGTTTGGGTTCTTGCCCTTATTTTGTAAATTTCGTCATCAAGGAATTTTGTCTCTCATAAAAAATAATATTTTTGCCAACAATCTCACAATTATTTTGAAAGAATACTATAGTAAATCTATAAGGGGATACACTTTATCATGGTCAAAACTAAACTGTTTTCTTAATCACCTTGATAGAGAGGAGGGCTTCCAACCTTCATATCTCTTCCTAATATAACTATAAAGAAAGAACTCTCAGTTGATGAAAAGTTTTTCGTTGAGTTTTGTGATTATAACTATTATTATTATGGTTAATGTTTGTTTTTACCTTGCTTTATTGCAGCATCTAGACCGCCCAGGCGTTAGTTTTTGTTTCAGAACAACTTATGATGATAATGCTATAACTAATGCTGTTGAGATATACACTAGCGCTAGGTATATTTTCATGCTCTCTTGGATAAGCTGGTATTCATACATTTTTCCTTCTACAAACATTATTGAACGTATTCCAAAATTTTCAGTGGTGCAATTCATTTCACTGCTTCGAATAATGATTCTGGAGTCCGAGATTTTGATATGGAGAAATTTCAGCTTTCTAAGCACTTCTGTTTTCCTTGGCCAGTTAATGTAAGTCCTCTGATTTCTACTTCTCCGATTTATAAACAACTAAACGGAACACCCTTGTGTTCTCCTGTTTTCAATTAGTTGATCAATGCTTACCTAATTTTACTTTCTCATGTGATATTTTATTCTCAATTATTTCAATAACTTTTGTTCATATTTTCGTTGGTATTGAAAGTTATGAAAAGTTTAGTGAGTAGAAAGATAATGTGTTGCAACTTTTGGTTGTCAATGCTTGCATGCATCTTGATGGCTATTTACATTATTCGCGTACGTTAAGTGTGTGCCTATATTCAAATTTTACATAGGAAGCATGTTCAAAGTCATGTTCCTGACCTTGGGGTGTTGAAATGTTCATTTTAACTTGTATATTATCACACACTTGAGGCTCATATCCAGATCTAATGGGTCATATTGGTGCTTTGTTGTATAAATATTTCAGCATGCTGCTTTGAATCCAGATGGTAAACTTCTTGTGATTGTTGGTGACAATCCTGAAGGCTTATTGGTGGACTCACAAACTGGAAAGGTAGTACTCCGTAATATCGTCTACAGGATCGTTGTTTTGGTAAATCATCTTCTGACTTATTAAAGTACATGCTCCTTGCAGACAGTTGCATCTCTATGTGGACACTTGGATTTTTCATTTGCATCAGCATGGCATTCCGATGGCATTACCTTTGCCACTGGGAACCAGGACAAAACTTGTAGGATTTGGGATGTAAGAAATTTATCAAAGTCAGTGGCTGCTCTGAAAGGCAACCTCGGAGCCATTCGGTCCATCCGCTATTCCTCTGATGGTCGATACATGGCAATGGCAGAACCTGCAGACTTTGTGCACGTGTTTGACGTTAAAAGTGGGTATGAGAAAGAGCAAGAAATTGACTTTTTCGGAGAAATCTCCGGTGTATCATTTAGTCCGGACACAGAATCGCTTTTCATTGGAGTATGGGATCGAACATATGGTAGCCTTCTCGAGTACCACAGACGCAGAAATTACAGTTACCTAGATTCGTTGTACTAAGTTTGGAAGTATAAAAAAGAAACAAACTTGGGAATAAGATGGGTGATGAAAATGAACATTGTTTTAATTATTAACATAGCAACATGTAGTGGATATGTTCTTGTAATTTGTAAGTGTATATTTAGTGTGTTGTGGAAACAATAGTCTTGTGTATTATTATGATTTGATGACACTTTGGTTTGAAGAGACAATTTGAGTAAATGCTGAAGGGAGTGTAAAGAAAGGCTTTGTGGGAGATGATGATGAATAGATGGCCAGGGTGTCACCTCTTTGCAAATCACTTTGTTCACATTTTTTTCTTTCTTTTTCATCTTCTTTTGGTACAACGACTGCATCAACGTGGGTTCGAATCAAATGACATGTCAATAGTGCTTCAAGGATGAACAAAGTTTCACACATTGATATCTATCCTTTTCACTTTGTCAGCTTTGTCTTTCATGTCTTGCTGATCATTGTTGGATGGAAGATCTTGTTGAGCTAAATTTACCTTGGTGTGGACTAACTTGTTTCTTTGTCAATAGTACAAACAAAAAAAGTTTAGTTTCTTGGAGATTACTGTTCAATTGGTAATTTTATGGATTAGTGTGTTGATTCAAGAAAAGTTTGGCACTAACCATCGTTATAGCGCGTAGATGTAAATTTATACTGAAACCAACTTTTTGGGCCATTTATGTTTTTGTGATTTTGAATGTCATTTTCTTTAACGCAAAATTGATAAGATTTCAAAGAAAATGACATTCAAAACTTGGCAAAATTCTTCAATTCCTAGATTATGCACGAATGAACTTTAAATTTGTAGAAACTTTGATATTATTGAAATCAGTGAGTTATAGGGATTTTAATACTCCTTTTCTGTCAAAACTTGAATAGATGATAGGGTCTAATTTGATAAAAATAAGGTGAAAATTGATGGGACGAGTTCAAAGGTAGCTTTCCTTTTAAACAATAAATTACAAAAACATTTGGCATTTTTTTTAAAAAAATACCTCATTTGTTTCATAGTTGCAAAAATTATTTTTGCCTTTCATAGATGTTTCAAAATTATAAGAGGTCTAGAACAATTATTAAAAACTATGACTTGAAATGATGTAACAATAATTTGGAACAAAAATAACAATGCAAACACCAATTTAGGTTACTCTTTCATCATAAATTTCAACACCAATGCATTGTTTTAGGTCACATTCTCTTAACGTACAATAATTTTTTAGTTTTTAAGTTAATAACAATATTTAAATACATTTTTTATTCTTTTAAGTTTTGAGATTAGTTTCAATTTAGTTCATAGGTTTCAAAATGCTACAATTTTACCTTTGAGATTTGAGTTAATTTAACCTTTTAAAACGTAAGAATTAAATTGAATCCAAAATTTAAAGACTCAGTGTATAGCATTTTAAAACTAAGAAGCCAAACAAAAACTAAACTCAAATCCCAAAAACAACAAATATATTTATCCAAAAAAATAGAAAACCTTTCAACATTTTTTAATTTTTTTTTCTTTTTAGTACAAATTAAAAGTGAAATATTTTCAACAAACGTTATGGTTCTTAGTAGGTATAAAATACCAGTTAGTTAAGCTCTTTTTTTTAGCACAACATCGAGGGTGGGAGTATTCAAACACAGACATGGTGATTAATAGTACATCCATATCTTACCTTCTAATTTGAGACAAATGTCTATCAATATATATTACGAATAAAATTGAAAATTTTGCTATATATTTTTTTAAAAATAATTTAGTTTGTTTTACCGTTTTGAATAAAATTTCTTTAATTTTGTATTTTTTTAATAAACAACCATCGAAAATTCTCTAAATAGACCGCCGGTTCGCCGCCGAGGAACCGCCATCGGGCATTTGGAATTTTTTAGAGAGAGTGACCCGTTTTGTAAGATAGTCTAAGAACAATCTTCCTCACCCACCCACCATTTTTCTCTTCGTTCGGCCTTCCAAATTCGTACACAGATCATCAATCACTTTGAAATTAAACTTCTGAGGTAATTCTCTTGTCATTCCTCTTCAATTTTCTGTAATTCAAGTATCAAGATTCGTTTTCTCTTCATTCAATTCGATTCCAATCAAGTTTATCGACCTAGGGTTTTCTCTACTTCCTTTCTTTATCTTACGAATATGTTGAATCTCAAGTACTTTCTTCCGTTTTCTTAGCATTTTGAAGGGTCGAGGCGACGAGGAAACAATTTAGAGATGACTACTGCAGCTCGACCCACATGGGCACCGGCTAAAGGTGGAAACGAGCAAGGTGGTACTCGAATTTTCGGCCCATCGCAGAAATATTCGTCCAGAGACATCGCTTCTCATACGACCTTGAAACCCAGGTGCGTGTATTTAAGAGATGGTGTTACTTGTATTGGGAAGATGGGGGGCGGAGGGGGGTATTTATTATAGCTTGATGGTTATGTTTGTTCATTGACTTCTCCTTTGGTTGAGTTCTTTATATCGAGTTCTCTGTTTCTTAGTTGTTTATAATCCTCTGTTCCTCTGTGCTTTGTGACTTCTGAGGGATAATAATCGCACGTCCACACAGGCATTCATTGTGGTGGTGGTGGTGGGGGGGGGGGGGGGGGGGGGGTGTTGTCTGTGATGTGCGTTGGGTTTTCTAGTGGGTGTAGAGTTCTTAACTGGAATTCTAAAAACTGAACTGGATTACGGGTAGGCCGGAATCTTCTTTCTAATAACTGAGTTGGTTTTTAATGTGGATGCGATCTGTTGGACAAAATCTTCATTCAGCTCTCCTTGATCTTAGCTTAGGTGAACTTGGTTTTGATAATCTGGTATAAACGGCTCAACTTCTTACATTATGTAAATGGTTCATACCCACTAATTCTCGAGAAACTTTGCTCACTCAGAAAAAAAAAGTTTTTAATACATTAACCCTTCCACTTCTTGCTTGAACTCAAAACTTTGGACAATGTCTTGAACGTTCCAAGTCCTTAGCTCCTTACCTTTGATTACTGTGTGTATTTAGCATGTGTGGAAATTAGAATGATTTTAATGAATTGGGCTTTCACTGCAGCTCATCATCGTTTTTTTTTATTCACAAGAATAATGATAATTTAATATCTAATTAATTTTCCTAGTCACACACCTTGTGGGTTAGGAAGGTTAGCTCATGAAAAGTCATGGTCTGCATTTTCTTTTTGTATTGATCTGGCTCTAAAAGAATTGAACTGTTCCTACCACTTTTTTTTTTGGATAAAAATTATATTTATTGATGAATGAAATATCCAAATGGAATACAAAAAGGACCTTTCATAGGGAGTGGAAATACAAAAAATGTTTCCATTTTGCAACTAAGAAATTTAAGTTGTGATCCTTTAGAGTGTGTAGCTTTTTACACCAACAAAGAGAAAAATGTTTCATTCACCACACACCTTTTGGTGGGGGCTAGGCCCTAGGGAGACTAACTCATGAAAAGTCATGGGCTGTGCTTTCTTTCTGTATTGATCAGACTTCAAAAGAATTGGACTGTTCCTACAACTTTGAATGAAATATCCAAAAGAAATACAAAAAGGGCCTTTCAAAGGGAGTAGGAATACAAAAGATGTTTCCAATTTGCAACTAAGAAATTTAATTTGTGATCTTTTGGAGGGTGTAGCCGGTCACACCAATAAAGAGAAAAATAGATGTGTCAGTGATTTTATTAGTTCTCTGTGAAATCGTCTCTTTAAGACCTTTGGAGCCGCATTGGTTTGTAATAGTGGATGTTGTTCAATATTTGAGGAGGTGCTCTTGAATCCTCTTTTCCATGAAAAGGAAGAGTTCTTCAACGATATTTCTGTTTTGCCATTTGTGCAACATTTGGCTTAATTGAATCTCTAGAATTTTTTATGGGGTAAGGAAGTTGCGGGAGGAGCTTTAGGAGTTGAGGTTTAATTTCTCTTTATGGGAGCATTCACAGGACTTTTTGTAATTATTAGCTTGGCCTTATTCTTTTCGATTGTACCTCTTTTTGTAATTGGGCATGGGGTTTGTTTTTTGGACTTGGTTTTTTGTATGTCGTTGTCCTATTTATCATTCTTAATAGAAGCTTGGTTTTTTTTATAAAAGAACAATATTTCAATGAGAGTTGGCCAAGGAAAAAAAGCCGTAGTTGGCCAATAGCCACGTTTTGGATTCTCCACCTACTAATAATTGATAAGAAACTTTTTTTCCAATGAAAAAATGAAACCTTGAATGTCATCTAGAAATTGTGACCAATCACCCTCTTCTATATTCAACAAGTTGGTGAAGCACTCAAAGTGAATGATTTTATGCATCAATATGCTTAAAAATCATTTTGCTGTATTTTGATCTCAAAATTTATTACTTTTGTTAAACTTGTGTCTATTTAGTATACTTAACTAGTGTTGGATGCATGTCTAAGTCTAACTATAGAACCCAAATATATTGAAATATAAACAAAAATAGAATTACAAAATAAAGTAAGTTTTTAAGGTACTTGGACTCTCCCTTTCTTGATATCTCTCCCAAGCCCTAAATCACTAACCAACATATAGCTTCCTTTCCTCATTCCTCTTCTGTCCATTTATAACCAAATTTCATAGAAAAAACTCTAGCAAATCACTAACATACCTTTACTACCTATTAATATCCCTGTTTCTTAACCTAATATTGTTTTTATAAAAATATCAGACCTACTTTCTCTTTGTAATATGGTGTCCAACACATTAATTGCACCAACTAGTGTTCGATATGTGCCACCAACCAACACATGGACATGTGCCACGCTACCCAAACTAAACTGTTGCTTCCCTTCCTCATTCCCCTTCTATCTATTTATAACCAAATTTCATAGAAAGCTCTAGCAAATTACTAACATGTCCTTAGCACCTATAATATCTCTATCTCTTATCCTAATATCATTTCTATTGAAATGCTTGACCTACTTAACTTTGTAAATATGGTGTCTTAACACATTTATTGCACTAACTATATTCGGTATGTGTCCATTGGCCAACATGTCACGCTATCCTAACTAAAGTGCCCCTGGTTTCTTAATTTATAATTGGGGGCCCATAATTTTTATTTAAGAATTCAGTCAACCCTCCAGAAACATCATGAATGGCTAAGTCTCTACATACGAGAAGAGAGTGCCATCAACAAGTTTCTACAATTATAGTTACTGAGTACTTTAACCTAGAATCACACATGGGCTATATCAGCCCTGTTCTTCTCTCAAACGAGCATCCACTACTCTATTTGTTGTTGGCAAATGGCTATTTTTCTTTCTTTTATGTTTCCTTCGATATATTCTTCCAAGATTCAGATCTCTAAACACTTGTCATTAATGATGCATGTAGAAAGGAAGGACAAGATACCCATGACGAATTGCAGAGGAGGAATCTCAGGGATGAGTTAGAAGATCGTGAGAGGAGGCATTTTTCATCAAAAAACAAGTCATATGGTAAAGACATCGATTCTTTGTTGGTTTTAATGTCAGTTATGGTTTTGTTCAAAATTGCCTTCTCCATGCTGTGTTTTATGATGTTTTTGCAATGAGTATATCATGTTTCACTTGCATAATTTGCAGATGATAGAGATCATAGAAAAGGAAGCCAACTTCTGTTAGAAGGTGAACATATCATCTCCTTTTTGCTTATTACATTCACTGACACGTCCATAAATTGTTTGTAACCAGTTATTATTTATGCTTTTAGGTGGAAAGAGAGATATTGAAGATCGTATTATACCACGAAGTTTAGATGCTGACGATTCTGATGTGGATGTCAAAAGTGATGATGAGAGGTTTCTAAGCTGACTTTCTGTTTTATGAATTTTAATCATACTTGTTTTCTATCCTTTTCTCTTTATACTTATTAGAGAAAGTCTTAGTTTCTCTGGCTTTTTACAATTCAAATCCTTGGTCGAAGACCTGTTAATCTACTTTGTTGTTGGGTTTAGTATTGAAGTACATAATGTTTTTTGGTAGTGACGACGACGACGACGAGGATGATACTGAAGCTCTTTTGGCTGAGCTGGAACAAATAAAGAAAGAAAGAGCAGAGGAAAAGCTTCGGAAGGTGAGCCTTTATTCGATCCAGATTGCTATGATCTGAAATTGTGCTTGCAGTACCCTTTTTATTCTCCAAGATTATGCACCATGTGTTGAGTGATTAGTGAGTGACTAGGATCACTTGAATGATGAGTCCTTGAATCTTTCTGATTTTGAATTTTACTTCATCAGTTGCTTAAATATGTGTTATGATGTATAGGAAAGACAAGAGCGGGAGGAAGAGCTTAAAGTGAAGGAAGCAGAATTACTCCGAGGAAATCCACTGCTTAACGAACAGCCCTCCTCTTTTAGCGTCAAAAGAAGGTTAGTTAGCCTGATTTATTCCCATTTTTTATAACTAGTTTGTTTCGTGTATTTAATATTGTGAACTTCTATCTGATGATTCAACTTACTTTGAACTTTTGGGTCAGATGGGATGATGATGTTGTGTTCAAGAATCAGGCTCGTGGCGAATCAAAGACTCCTAAGCGCTTTATAAATGATACAATTAGGAATGACTTCCACAGAAAATTCTTGCAGAAGTACATGAAGTAACATGGTTTGGTTATCAAAGATGAACACATATGTATGATAATGCATTGAACAGACTAAATATCACTTGAATGTTTTAGTTTGTCTTCTGAATTGGATGAAGTACAAGGGATTGGACGAATGAATATTAAAACGGTTTCATAAGAACCTGTCTTAGCTCATATTTTACATGGTAACGATGTTTTTGTGTTCAAATATTAGATTGGCTAATTCTTTTGTGCAAGCAGAAGTAGGCACATATTCTGTAGGCAAGGACCATGGCTAGAAGAATCCAGACCTCTTGTAAGCTGCTGTTGAGGTCGACGGTGTCAAAGGAAGAAGAAGACTGCAGAGTTCTGCAGCCTTGTTTGGTTTGACATTCATATAACTGATCTCCCGAGTATTGCACTTTTAGAAGTAGTCTGAACCCATAATACATGAATGATATATATTTCATCCACCGCATGACCTTGGGTATATGCTGCCATAGGAAGAAGAAAATAGATTCATATAAATCATTCAGTGGGGGCCTTTTCTTTCTTTTTTTTTGTTTTTTCCCTTTAAACTATAATTAGGTTCTTAATAGGTTTTTAAATTTCTGACATGTCATGTTCGATCTACGTGAATCGATATTTAATTGCTATGCTTTAATAAGTTTTTTAAAGAGTAAATTGCAAAAAAAAGCTTCAAGAAGTTGTCATTATTCCATTAACTTTTCAATTGTAAAAGTTAGATTCCTAAAACTTACAAAAGTTGAGCCATAAAATTGAACTACCAACCATACAATAGTAGTGAAAATTGAACTCTTAAGTAATACAATTGTTATAGTTTTTACCATAATATATGTTTGAGGGAATCAGGCAACTTTTCCAGTTTATCCTTTTTAATATATTACTCTTTAGAAACAGCAAAATCATCATCAAAATTCTATACCGAAATAGGATAGACAAAGAATGATTCTAGCAAAAAGAGGATATTTACTACTAGATGAATACTTTTTTCTCTATTAAATTTGTTGTTCCTAAGATTTAGAAAAGAAAATTAAAAAAATGTAGGTATAAAAGAATTGGAACTAATTACCTGTACATAGTAGCCTCCTGTTAAAAGAAATAACATAAGTATCAAAGAGGCAACCATCCCAGCTCTTTTAATACTCAAAACAGCAGCTCCAAACAATTCTCCTGCCCCCTAATCACACAAAATTTCAAAATTTAAACAAATTTGATCTCCTTTTTCTTCACAAATCATTTATAAAAACAAAGGTAGTCTTTGATTAGTTTGAATCCAAACACCTGGCTTGTCACTGCTACCAATAATATTGCAAACAATGTTAGCAAGAAACATGGAACTGTTCTCTTGAAATCAACCATGAAGTATAGAATCAGCATGAACAATGTTGGATAGAGCACATGTGCAACCATGTCGCACAATGTGCTGCTCACATAGTACACGCTTAGTCGGTACATATCTGCCTTTTGTTCTTTAACCAAATAGAGCTTTTCAAATGGGAACACGTATACTGCTCCAAAAAGTGATGATGATGTCCAAAATATGCAAATGTAAAACAATAAACCAATCTGCAAACAACAGTTGTTTGTTTAAACTTTTGGATTCAATGGTAGTTTACTGATATAGAAAAACTGAAACAGATACCTGGTCTCTTAGTTGAGGTTCGGTGTCAATCTTGGATTTCCACCAAAGAAGCCCTAACAACAATGCAACCCCAACTGCTTGAAGTAGCCTTAGCTTGTCAAAATAATCCTTACTCCTTTCTTTGAATGTTCTCTTTGAAACAATTTTAAATTGCTCCCACCAGCTTATTGTCCAATCTTTCTCAACTTGTACAGCTATTTGTAGATGTTCTGGTGCCTTTTCAGCTTGATTCTTTGTTCTTTCTTGAACCTCCAATTGAGTTTTGTACTTGAGTTGGAGATACTATAATCACACATTGAGAAAAATGGATCAGAAAAAAAAAGGCTTTGAAAGTAATAGGATAGTAGCTAAGAGATTCCCACCTTGATAATTGATTTGTCTGTGTCGAGAGAGCCTCGGGATGTGGGTAGATCTTCGGGAAGACTTATGTCACTGACTTGTCCTGTTGCTAGATCAAGCAAGAACTCTGCAGGGTTCATGGAAATTTGTGGGGTAAATCTCAATGATGAGAAGTATTCCATTGATTCTTTAGTTTTCCCATAGTATATTGGATAGCCATCTGCTATCAGCAAAAGTTTGTCAAACATGTGAAACATTCTGCTTGATGGCTGGTGTATGGTTGTGATTATTGTCCGTCCTGCCTGTGAACGATCGAGTTTAATCTCAAGATATAAATATGTTGTACTTCGACAATTCCTAATTGTACCTTGGCTAGTCCTTTGAGAACAATAAGAAGCCTATTCGCCGAGTTCGAGTCAAGACCTGAAGTTGGTTCGTCTAGTAATAGAAGTGAAGGATCAATAAGAACTTCATAGCCTATACTTGTTCTTTTTCTTTCTCCTCCTGATATTCCTTTACCAAAACCACCACCGATCCTCGTGTTCCGACATCTATAGTTCAAAAAGAGAAACTGTCATTTAATATAGGCAAAATTGAAGCTAAGATCATCACTTGCTACCTTAACACACACACACACTCACCTTTCAAGTCCTAGCTCCTTCACTATCACATCAACTCTCTCATGCTTTTGCTGTCGGTTCATATTGCTTGGTAGCCGAAGAAACGCGGAGACAAGTAAGGTCTCTTCAACTGTCAATTGCGGGAACAACACGTCATCTTGAGTCACAAAACCAATTCTGTTACCATTACAAAAGAGTGATTAAGAGGTTAAATAGTTAAGAAACACATTTGTTTGGTTTTGAAAAAAAGAGAAAGTGACCTTCTTTTAAGAGCAGGAGTATATGAAATGTCATTGTAAGTAATATTTCCTTTGACATTTTCAAGTACTCTTCCTCCTATCACTTTCAATAGTGTTGTTTTGCCACTGCCTGAAGCACCCATTAAAGCAAGTATTTCCCCTGGCCCAACCCTTCCTGTTATGCCCTTTAATATCTTCTTGTAGCTTTCTTGTTGGTCCATTTTGATTTGTGAGCTAACCTTTGATATAACTGCCTTCAATGGGTTGTTCTTGGTAGATCCTTGCTTATTCCTCACTTTGTATTCAATATCCTCAAACTACAAGTGAAAATGGATGATTCTTTCAATGAATGGTATATTGTTCCTTTAAGGAATTGTAGATTCATTCGCAACAACGAAATGAGATTTTCGTTAAGAAATGTTGCTAAATGAGATGACATGATATACATATATTCAATGACAAAGATAATGAATTTTAGTGTTATGAAATCACCTTTATTAAAGGTGAACAATAAGAATTGACATAGAGATTTATATGATTCACTAATAATGTATTAGCTATGTCCACGAGTAGAGGCAGAGAGAAGTTTATTATTAAAGAGAATAATTCAGATTATAAATTATAGACGTTTCTAAGGTTAAAGATTTTATATATTGCATTTTTCTAAACCTTCGGGTCAAAACCATACATAATTTAGATCACAACAAGACTCCTATACTTGGTCACTGAAAACGTCAAATAATAGATTCAAGATATTCCAACACTCATAAAAAAACAAAAAATTCTAAACTTTCGTATATGTTTCGTTCCATCCCCTTTTCAATTACAGACTACAATTATTTTTTAAAAAATTGATCTACGTAGTTACTTTTGTAATAATTTGTTTTCTTACCTAAATTGATTTAACATAGATTTTGTCTGTTTAGAGGTCGAAAATTCCTCATTTCTGTGATTGTTATATTTGAACTCAAGAAAAAGAAAAACCTTATTCTACAAAAACAAACATTTGAAGACTATATATATAATATCGTAACGGCGACATTATTCACTCGATCGTTAAGATAATGATGACGAAACATTTACCTTGAGAAAGATCGGAAGTGGGGAAGTTTTAATATTGGAATCACATGTCTGAATTTGAATGTTAAGATCAGAGTGGTTATTTCTGATAGAAGAAGAAGGTTGAGAAATGAAATCAATAATGTTATGGCCTAAGGCATTGGTGCCTGTATTTGGCATTGTTGAAGCAGATAATGAAATGTCTTCAACTTCATCCTCTCTCCTAATTTCCATATTGTAATTTAGAGAGAGAATGATTTAAGTTTGCTTTTTGGAATAAATGTGATCTCAAATTATAAGTTGGAAACAAAATGATTAATGGGGAGAAAATTTTCAACTGTATCAAACCCAAAACTCTCCTAACATATATCAAATTGGGACAGGATGTTGCTTGGTGAACCACAGGCTTTCCATGCTTATTAGTCTTCAAATTATTTTAAAGTATTTTGTTTTAATTTCACACTTAAATTGCTACCTTTATGAGGCTCTTTTTCAAAGTGTACATGTCAAGGATATGACTCCAACAAAAAAATAAAAAAAAAAAAAAAAAAAATTTAAAAAAAAGATAAAAAAATGATGAACAATTAAATGTTCGGTTTTTTTGTTTTTGAAAATTGTGGTAATTATGTCTCTAGTTTTTAGGGATTCGGTTGGTAATCATTTGGTTTTTTGAATATTGTGCTATTTCTTCCTACAATTTCTTATTTTGAATTCTCATGCTTTCTAGGCAAGATTTTGAATTTATTCTGGATCCTAATATAGGAGTAGTGGTACCATTGACTATAGTGACATGAACGTAAAGAAGTGGACGAAGAAATGTTAGATAATAGACTAGGATTGCTCGTCAATTGTCATACGATATATGAAGTGGCAGAGTCAATAGCTCGTTTTGAGGTGGAGGAAAGAAACACTTATATAGTTGCTACCTGACTTCAAGAGTAAAATATGATTTGAGTCATTTTTGATATTGTTGAAATTTAGTAATTAAACTCCTTTGCAGAAATCATAACGGACTTTTCAAGATTAACAAGAATTGAAGCAACAATTTCCTACAACCATGTCTTTGTATGGCCAAGTTGAAGACAATAATTCATAACAAAAATAACCCTCTCCTAAATTTGGTGGTAAAGCATTGGGATAACCTTTGAACCAAACCTTTCATTATCCGTATTGAATACTATTGGAACTCATGATAAACAATTTTTCACATTGAGGCATTAAATTGTGGATATGTGTTTTTCAATATCTCCATAAAATAGCTCATTAGAGATTATTAGATTGATATAGATCAGCCTTACACATCACAAACATACTATTAATTGATGTTCTCTTTTTCAAGTATAGAAAAAATATATATATATATATCTAAGTATATGTCGAAAGGTCTTTAATAATTCTCTCCTTCTTGACTTCCCCACAATTAACCACATTAATTCCAACTTTCATGATTCCATCTCTCGTGGGAACAAATTTTTACCTTTAATTTTTTAGTTCACCTATTGCATATATACCTTAGAATAAATCCAATTCTATATATGAAACTGGTATACACTTGAACTAATATTAAAATAATTAACTAATTCTTTCTTTGTTAAAGAAAAAAAAATTGTAAACATTTTACTTTTCTGGAATCTCGTTCAAGAAAAATCCATTCTTCATAGAATCTTTATTTATATATATATATATAACAATCTCTCCAAAGATCAATATAAATTGACATGTTTTGTATTCAAATTAAATTGTACATCTTGATGTATTCCTCCCAAATATAGAGAAATTTATTTTACAAAAAAAGAAAAAGAAAATAAGATAGCAATAATTGCTAGAAAAAAGAGATTTGTTTTACCAAAGATAAAGAAAATGAAATACCCACACCTTTTGAGGGATATCAATCTCTTCAATCTTAACTTCAATGTTCATAAAACATTTTCTAACTTAATTCTAACAAATTTCCTTAGAGCCCTTTTTGGTCCATAAAAAAGAACCATGGTTTTAAATGTTCATATTTATTTATTTATTTATTTATCTAAATAAGAGAAGATTGGTTTTAATTAAAGAATGCATGGGAGGAAAAGAGAAAATCAAAAGAAATCTTATTTGAATTATGCTAAAGACAAACTCTAAATTCACCTGACACACCTTTTGCATATCAACTACTTGTTCCTTTTTTAGGATTGCATTCCATATGATCTACATGTGTAAACATTTTACTTTTGTCCAATCCCATTTCCTAAACTTTCTCATGACAACACACAAAATAAATTCTTAAAGCTTAAAAAGTGAAGATGAATAAAGCAATTAATTACGAATGGTAACTTTGTTTCCATTCAAATATTACATATAAATAGGTATTTAATTATTATATATATATAAAATAGAAAATAAGGGAGAAATAAAAAGATTTGTTTTATAAAAGAAAAAAAAAAAACCATACTCACCTTTTTAATTACTCTATCTTCGATTCCTATACTTTGATGTCTATACATAAAATTTTTTTCATTGTTCAACAAATTTCCTTGGCCCTTTTCATCAACACACAAACTATTAAGAATTACAAGAGAAGAAGGGAGTTATTGTAATCCAATTTGTCAATTGAATTTTAGTTTATATATCTTTATGACGTCAATATCGTCAATATCCTAACTACTAAGATGGAAAGAAATATTTACTTAATTAATCGAAAACATAAACACAATTAGTTTCTTAACAACTTAATTTATTGAAATCGCAACCACTTAGTCTCCTAATTAATAATTTCTTTATAAAAAATATAAAAGTAAAAGAAAAAGAAAAGGTAAATCCAATTGAGAATTGATATTTTATACCTTAGAAACATCCTAAATTATAAAGAATGAGGGAGAAAAAAAAAACCATATGGGAGAAGAAAAATAGAGAATACAAGAGGAAAAGAGAAAAATTGCATGGTAAGAATGTGATAGCAATATACTATTTGAATTTTAGATTATTAATTAAATAAACTAAAAGTAGAACACTTAATTACACATGTCTAAAGAGTAGAAGCAATGACACACCTTTAAGAAAAAAGACTTACATGCGGAAACATTTTACTTTTCTTCAACCCTCATCTCCAATCCTCAATAATGTCCTTTGATCTTCTCTCATTAGTCATGAGAATACAAACAATAAGATGGGGAGAATACAACAATTTCTCTGGATAACATAATTGACAATGTTTGTATTCAAAATTCATATTTTTATATATGTATTATTCACATAAAAGATTTGTTTTATAAACGAAAAAAATTAAAATTATACCCACCTTTCAAGCGATCTCATCTATTTAAAATCAACTACAATGTTCATAGATAGAAATTAATTCAAACAAAAAAAACTATAATTGTAGATATTCAACAAAGTATATAGGAATTGGAATCCTAAGTTGGATGTGAAATTTTATATATATATATGTATTGAAATTATATATCTAGATAAGAGAAGATTGGTTTTAAAGAATGAAGGAGGAAAAAGAGAAACCCAAAAGAAATCATGTATATGATCATAAAAGAGAAGAAGAAGAATGAGAGAACATATGTGCATATGTATGATCAAAGAAAATGTTTTCAATCTTAATTCTAACAAATTTCCTTAGAGCTCTTTTCGGTCAATAAGAAAAACTACGAGAATTTAGAGTTACAAAGCAAAGAAACCACCAATGGGTAGACGATGTTGGACAAAGAAGATAGAAAATGTAATCCAACCTTTTCAATTGCAATTTTGTATTTTTATGAAATTATATATATATAAGAGAAGATTGATTTCAAAGAATGAAGAATGAAATGAAAAAATCAAAAGAAATCATACGTACAAAAGAGAGAGAAAATGAGTTATTTGAATTTTGTATATATTTCTAATTAAATAAACTAAAAACAAATAGTTAATTACCCATGTCAAAAACTAATTTTAGAGATGCAGATCTCTCATTCACTTTAATTAAGTGAGAGACACACCTTTTGCATATCAACCATTTTTAGTATTGCATTCTACATGATTTATATGTGTAAACATTTTACTTTTCTCCAATCTCATTTTCCTTCTCATGACAACACACAGTAAAATCTTGAAGCTTAAAAGTGAACCACTAATCACATTTAATAAGAGAGAAATAAAGAGATTTGTCTTGTGAAAGACAAAAAAAAATCCATACCCACCGTCTCTCTTTCAATTTCTATACCTTGATGTCAATACATAGA
Source organism: Cucumis hystrix (assembly GCA_025688845.1). NCBI lineage: Eukaryota > Viridiplantae > Streptophyta > Magnoliopsida > Cucurbitales > Cucurbitaceae > Cucumis > Cucumis hystrix. The sequence continues at coordinate 22,728,905 of CM046888.1, forward strand.
AAATTTTCTCATTGTTCAACAAATTTCCTTGGCCCTTTTCATCAACACAAATTATAAGAATTATAAAAGAAGAAAGGGAGTTAAACACAATTCCTTAACAACTTAATTTTCAAATCACAACCACTTTATCTCCTAATTAATTTATTTATAAAAATATATATATAAGAAAAAGAAAAGGTAAATCCTGTTTTATACCTTAATAAAATCATCATAAATTATAAAGAACTAGAGAGAAAAAAACATAATGGAAGAGAAATTAGAGAATAAAAGAGAAAAAGAGAAACATTGCATGAGAGGATGAGATAGCAATATATTTGACTATTTGAATGTTAGATTATTAATTAAATAAATTAAAAATAAAACATTTAAGGACCCATGTCAAATAGCATCGGACATATTTTAAGAAAAGAAAAGACTCAGTATTTTAGTTTACATGTGTAAACATTTTACTTTTCTCCAACCTCAATAATGTCCATTTATGGATTTTTCTCTCATCATGAGTCATGACAACACAAGCAATAAGATAGGAAGAACACACCAATTTCTCTAGATAACATAATTGACATTGTTTGTATTCAACATTCATATCTTTATGTATTATTCATAGAGAAGATTTATTTTATAAACGAAAAAGAAAATTAAAATTATACCCACTTTTAAAGTGATCTCATCTCTTCAATCTCAACTACAATGTCGTTAATTCAAAAAATTTCCATAGAACCCTTTTCGTCAACAAAAAAATGAAACTCTATAAGTTAGATCTTTACAAAAGAAAAGAAACCACCCATGTAATTGTAGATGTTTAACAAAGAAGATAGGAATTGTAATACTAATTAGTTTGTGATTTGAAATTATATATACATTTGAAATTATATATCCTACGTAAGAGAAGATTGGTTTTGAAGAATGAAGGAGGAAAAGAGAATTCAAAGGAAATCATGTATATGATCACAAAAGAGAGAAGATAATGAGAGATCAATATATGTGCATATATCATATATGTTGATTATTATTTGAATTGTCTGTTTTTAATTAAATAAATACTTAATTATACATGTCATCAACTAATTATACAGTCATATCTAGTCATATCTAGATGGTAGAGTCACTTTCATCTCATTCACTTTTAAGAGACAAACTAGCTCACCTTTTTGCATATAACATGTGAACATTTTACTTTCTCCCATTCCATTCTCTTTATCACTTCTCATAACAACACAACCATCGCTTTTAATTAGATATGTAAACTTTGTTTCCATTCAAATTATATATATATATATAATATTTATCCTAAAGACTATTTGTTTTTTATAAGATAGAAAATAAGAGAGAGATGGGGAGAAAGAAAGAGATTTGTTTTATAAAAGAAAAAAAATAAATACCCACCTTTTAAGTCTCTTACGATCAATTCCTACCTTGATGTCTACACATCTATCAGAATTTCTTCTCATTATTCAACAAATTTCCTTTGCCCTTTTCATCAACACAAACTATAAGAATTACAAAAGAAGATACTATTTATAATCCAAATTTTCAATTGAAATTTAATTTATAATATGTCTTTATGAAACCATCCTAAATAAGAGGAGATTGGTTTTATAGAAAAGAGAAATATCCTAATTACTCAAAATGAAAGGGAAATAGTATTTTATTATTGGTTTTATATAAAAAGAGAGAGAAATTACAACAATAAAAGCAGCTTTAGCTTTTCCAAAATCGTCAACACTCTTCCAGTTCAATTTTTTCCCTTCTCTCAAATTTTCCCTTTTGATATATTCTCTATTCCAAACGTCCGACGATCAAAATAAAAGAAGGTAATTCAATTTGACAGAAATATTTTATTATCGGTTTTATACAAAAAGAGAGAAATTACAACAATAAAAGTAAGTTTTTCTCTAAATTAATTTGTCAATCTTTATTATCATACACACATGGTTTATATGTTCTTAAAAGTTTATCTCAGTTCATTATATAATAGATAATTATTTCTTGGTTAGGTTAATCAGAGATGAAGTATATAACAATGAAGGAAAAAGAAAGTTAAGACATTGCATTTTCCTAAATAAAATTTACATGTTCTCATCATGCAAGAGAGTTTCTGGAAATTACAAAAATTTAAAACGTGAGTGAAGGAAGTTAGCAAAGACTATCTTGCAGCCACACAAACCATCATCGAACCTTTTCACCATATTTATTCATTATATGTAGCCTTTCATTTCAAATTAGTACATCCCTACTTCAAACTCATATCAAAGCTGGCTGCCGTTCCCTGCACTCGGCCCACCGCTCCCGCCTCCACCATAGTATCCACCCATTGCATCGAACATCCCTGCAGGGACGTGCCCTATCTGAAACGCCTGCCCATATGGTGATATCATCCCCACTTGTGGCCCATAATCCACATTGCGCCTCAAGATTGGTTCAGTGCGAATTCGGTCACTCTCTGACTCACGATAGCGGTTAAGGAAAACAGTTAGCGGTTCTATGTAGTCGTCGAAACCTAGCTTTCCCATAGCCCAAAGGACATCCTCTGCTGTCACTGTCTTGCGTTGCTCCCGTTGGCATCGTTCGTTCGCCTCGCCAGTGATGAAGCTAATGTACTCCGACACACATTCTTGGATGGTCTCTTTGGCGTCGTCGGATATCTTTGCATGGGAGGGTAAAATCCGCCTCATGATTCGTATCACATTAGCAATCGGCATGTATTGGTCTTGTTCTCGCACCACGCATTGTTGGTTTTGCTCATTATTGTTGGCAGTGGCGGCGACCGAGAGGGGACTGGTAGCTGAGGAGTTGCCAGTGGCAGTTGCTCCGTTCGAGAGATGGTGATTGGTGTTCGGAGTGTTGTTGATGGAGGTTGGCTTGTTTGGGGTCAGCATCATGTTCAATCCTAAATAATACAAATGCTTCAAATTCAGATTCATCAAGAGAATATATATATACACATATCCATATTTATTTAATATACCTCTTTCAAATAACAATAAATTCGAATTAAATAAAACTAAGGCAAAATTTAGGGTTTACGATTTAGGGCAATTTTTTTTAAAAAAAATTCATCCCCTAACTCCGATAATTATTTTTATTTTATACAATGTTTAAAGATTAAATCAAGAATAGAAAATGATATCTGCTAAAATAGGATGTAATTAGGTATGTAGAAATTTCAATTTCTTAACATTAACATATATTAAAAAAATATTTTTCTTGTTTTATTGTTACATCATTAACTTTGAATAACAAGAAAAATAATTGAAAAAAAAAACCTAAAACTTAAGCCTTTAAGTAAAAATATGAAAATATATATATATATTAGGATCTCTACCAAAATATTTACACTTTTATCCCGAAATTTTTTGGTTTAATTTCTATGTGATGATTAGATTTCAAAATATTAAATTTTTTATATTGAATACTGAGTTTATATAGTTTTCTCAATGCTTTACACTTTTATTATGGATTCTTTCTAATTAATTTAAAATAATTATGATATGAGAAATTTTAATTGATTTCAATAATGATAGAAGAATAGTAAAAAGTAATGTGTTTATTTTAATTTAATAATAGATATTAACACGAAATGTAAAGGATCAAATTGAAAGAAAAAAAAAACTAAAAATTAAAGGTAAAAATGGAGAATTTCAAAATTCAATGGGTAAATAAAAAGAAAATAACAATTTGACATGTAAATAAATATACATATATATAAAAGAAAAAGGGGAAGAAGGGAAAAAGCGACAGCGAATGGAAAAGAGGAGTGACACGCAGACGCAGGGAGGAAGGCGAGTGAAGCTTGAGAAGAATTTGGGGCTTAACTTTCTTTTCTTTTTTATTCCTTTTACTGTTGGATTAGCCACGTCATCAACACTGCCAACTCACTCATTACTAATTATAATTTACTCCTAAGTCTGAGAAAAGTGTCGTAATTGAAGATATATAGATATATTTAGGGTTTAGAATAGAAAATGATGTTTTCAAATTCATAATGGTTCCCTTACGACTTTAACTTGTTATCTACTTATTGTTATGAATGGTTTTCAATGATAGTAAATAAGTTACACAGTTGAGAAATAGATAAAACAAAATTTCCGAAAACAAAAGCGGCCATGCATTGAACAACCCAAAATATAAATCTCTATAGAAGGAAGATCTACAACAATTTGTATATATATAGCTGGACACAAACTATTATACTTCTCTAATACAAATGAAAAATGATCCATCGATTGGGACAGTCTCATGTAATGAATAATCTCTCTTCATGCAACGACAGACACTGTGTGTGGGCTCCACACACCACCACACTCTTAAGCAGAAAAACACAAAGGAACCCTTCATCTTCCTCTCTCTCTCTCTCTTCCACAACATTAACCCACCAACCCCATTCTCCTCTCTCTCTCTCTCCCTCTCAATCAACCAAAAAATTTAAACTCTTTAAAACTAAAACTATGGGCATGACCTAATGAGAGAGAAGAAGATGAAGAAGAAGAAGACGATCAAACAGAAAATCCCGTTTTCATTTTAACGTTTTCCTCTCTTTCTCTAAACCAAAAACTCAAACTTTTACACATACATGCACCACAACAAACACATCTAAAAACACTTTAAAATTCTCAAGATTTACACACTAATGAAATGATCCAAATGAAGAGATCTATATATGTTTTGATACATGCAAACAAAATAAATAAATAAATAAATAAATAAAACAAAAAAGGCATATGATTAATTTATATATATAAAAAGAAGAAATTTTGCATGCAAATAAGAAAAAGAGGAGAAGGGTAAAATGGGGAAATTAGTAGGGGGGAAAAATACCAGAAGTTGGTTTAGGATGTTGTCTTTTATAGCTATGGAAGCCATCTCCTCCTCCTCCTTGTGCAGTTCCTCCACATTCCATAATTATTGCCCCTTCTTCTTCTTCTTTTTTGTTAATGTATTTTCTTAAAATATTTTTCCTCTCTCTCTAAAACATAAAACAATGAAGGTAATTAGCAATGGAGAGATTTATAGAGGAAAGAAAAGAGAGAAGTGTGTTTTTTGTTTTTTGAAATTTTGTTGCCGGTTGAATTTACCTGTTGTAGCCGGTGTCCAGTCAAATCCCTGCCCTTTAACTTTTACAACAGATGAGAAGGGCATTGGAAATCACGACACCAATTCAATTGGTCTCTTTTTTTTTTCTTTTTTTTTCTTTTCTTTTTTCATTTTTATTATTACTAATCTTATAATATTGTTTTAGTTCTTTTCTTATTTTTTTAGTTTCTTTGATTTTAGTCATAAGTCCGAGATAACCATAGTCGGTTTAGCAAAGTGTCAAATCAACGTCGACATTAATGAGTAAGGGTCGGTCGATTTAACACTTGAAAATAATTTTTTTAAATTCTCAATTTGAAACTTTTTAAAACTGACTCTTCTCATTTTTCGATCGACCGACTTCGGTTTGGTTGGTTAGCTCAGTTTTTCGGTTTATCAGATTCACCCTAAGTCTATATATTTAAGAGCGATTTTCAATTGATATAAATTTGTTTTCTTATCGAGTATCTTGTCCAAATTAATAATAATTATAAGAAATAGTATTTTTAAATGTGAAATTGTAGTTATTGTTGCACTTTCAATATACATCTTAAATTTAGTGTGTTATGCAAAATAATAATAATAATAAGCTTCTAACTCAATAACTCAAATATTTTCTCCCAAACGCAATCAACCCAAAGCATCTTTGGCCGATGGATGTGTCTGCCTCTCGTTTAGTGGAAAAATATATTCAAATTTGTTATAAAATAATAATTTTCATGTAATATATATATATTTTCCATATTTTACAATAATGAAAAATCTAATCGACAATCTTTTGTACAAATTAAAAAAAAAAAAATTGGACAATAAAGTAATTATTGAACAATAGAGACTACTAAAATTTAGCCTAACTTAACTGATATATGAGACGTTGTTTGTGATTCAAATTCTCCCTGTTGTTATTGTACAAAAAGAACAAGAACCTTAGAAACTAAATTTACCAAAATGTTATTTTAGTAAAATTGTTGTTGTTATTGTTATTATATTATTGTGTTTTTGCATTTGGCAGCTATTTAAACTACCAATTCACCCAAAAACTTAATCTAATGGTTGAAGGCAAATTTAATTATATACCACTCTTAGTAGCTTTTTTTGGTTTGCATGCAGAGTGAGAGCCTTAAAACTATTTTGATGTATCGTTGACTTTTTGAGATTTAATTCTTTCATTTAAGGGAATTCCAATTTAGTTACTTAATTTTGTATTTTTGTTCTAATTTGATCATTAAATTTTTAAAAACATATTTGTTTTAGTCTCTAAACTAAAAAAAAAAAAAAAAAAAAAAAAAAAAAAAAAAAAAACATCTTTGATCATTGTTGTTAGAATTTTGTTAACTCTCTATAGAAATGATATCATAAAGTTAATTCTATTTGTAGATGATTATGCTGTCAAATAAGATGTGGTCACTATCTTAAAAATTTGTGGTCTTAACTTTTAATTAGAGACCATGTTGTAAATTGATTTTTTATCAGAGAATTCAGAATGTCACTTTACCTATTTTACCTTCAAGATTTTGATCGTCACTATTTTGAAGCAGTAACACATTCTACTTGTATGAGTCGTTGTAGTTAATTTTTTTTTTTTCCTTACATGGATATGTTAACAGCATTATGTTCGTTCTATTTTATTTTATTTGATGTTCTTCTGATTTCTTTCAAGATTCCAAAGTGGAAAAAAAAATAGTAAATATAAATCCTAATCATCCAAATATAGAAAAAACATACCCATCATTCTTTTGAAATTTTATTTACTAAATAGATGACACATGAATTAATACAAATAATAAAGAAGAAGTAGCTCACTCCCTAATTAGACTTAGACTCGTAATGTATTAAAACAAAACAATGTTTCCAAAAACTTTACATACATATAATTAGTACTTTTTCGAACTAATTAATTGCCTGTTTTTTCAAACAGAAAAAGTCATCTCAAGAAAATTTACTTCAAAAATAATATTATTACCAAAGTAAAGCCAATTTGGTTTTGAATGTTATTCATTGACCATTAATTAGAAAAAAAAAACCATGAATATATAATAATATTGATACCAAATGAATAAGTTTCATATATATTTTGAAATTAATTAATTAATTAATTAAGTGTGACAAATATAATTGAAGTTAATTCCCCCTCCTTTGTTGAAATGTCATAAATGGAAAGAGAGTGAAGAATTTATTAACAAAGATTTGAAACACTTAATATATAACACATAATTATGGTTTTAGCCAACCTCCCAAATTTAGCTCTTCCTCACAACTTCCATTCCATCCCATGCATTACCATTATTATTCCCCCCTAATTTTCTTTTTATTTATTTTATTAAATATAATACTACTCTACTAATTATTTTAAATTAATAAGATAGCATAAAATAATTTTCTCTATTGTAGCACAATTTTAATTTTAAAACTATGTTTCTTTAATTAAGGAAGTAGAATTAATAAGTTAATTTAAATATAAACCATGAACTTTATAAATATTATACATTAATTACACCTTTTTAAAATTTAATTACCTATTTGATGCAATGTAAAATTCAAACTCATAATGCAACTCTAAGTATAATGTATTAGCAATTAAATTTAAAATATTAGTATATATATAACAACATTTAATAAAAATTACAAATATAACAAAATTAGTTAAGGTCTATCAATTATATAAATTTATTACTAATAAATCATATTTCAAATATTGGTATACCATCGATAGACCATAACAGTCTATCAACCATATAAGTTTATTGTCGGAAAAACTTTGTTATATTTACAATTTTTTAAAAATATTACTACATATATACTTATATCATCATCTCTAAAATTACTATCATTATATATAATTACACTAAATCGACTAACTCACGTAAGCCCAAGGCTAAATACTTGGGCCATGTTTGTAGGCTAGCTAGGAGTCTATTTGATCTTGTTTGGGGAAAGTTTTAGTTTTAGTTGAGGATTGGGATTTAAGATTTAAAATATAATTATCATTAGTATTCTTCAACCTTAGGGGTATTTGTTTTGAGAGTTGGAAAGTTCGTCGATCAACTTTGAGACATCACCTCTGGTGGCTCCACGACGAACATTCGACAACCAATACTTGAAGATTTGTAATAAAAATTATTTTTACGGTTTAGACTAATCTCCAGTAATCATCGACGGCCAATCTCTGACCACCATGGCTCCAGTGACTCTACCGACAAACTTCCAAAAACAAACTCCAACGAACGTCGCCAACCAACCTTTTGTTGCTACCAATCAACCATAAAAGGTTTTATAATAAAAACATTTATTTAGGGTTTAGACTAATCTTAGGTGATCGTCGTCAATCAAACTCCGACTACAGTGACTCTACTGGCGAACTTCCAACGACAACTCCTTAAATCGTCACCATCCTTAAAAAAAATTAATAAAAACATTTTAGTATATATAACAAACAAAAGAAACTTGTATATACAAATACTAAAAAAAAGGTTTTTAAACACGCTGTGTTTTTATTGTAAGAGTACTTTTCATTATAAAAGTGTGTAAATAAAGATGAATTTTGAAAATCCTTTTTCTAATTATTCCAAATACACTTTTATTTTAATTATAATAATATTTTTTAAAATAGAAATTTTCTTATGCTTTTCTTTCCTTGCAAAATTATTTTATTCTACTTGTTAAACTTATTAATGGTAGTTAAATTTATTAAATGAACAACCTAATTCACAAAATTTAATTACATCACTTATCAAATTTTTATATAATATGTTATAATATAAAATTGTAGAAGACATAGAACCCAATTAGTAATAAATTAGTTTGTAAAAAGGAGGAGAATGTATCATTCGAACCATGTTTTCAAAAAAATGGTATTTCATGTACCTAATATATGAATGCTAAAAAATAATAGTGAAAAAAATAAACATGATATAAAACATACTATAATACTCTACAACTCAAACACAAATTTTAATAACTCACATACTATAATAATCACATATTTTAATAACGATTTAGGCCTGCTCTTGTCAGAAAATAGTTAGAGAAGTCTCAATTACTTTGAATTTAGTTAGTCAATGATTGAAGTCAAAGCTTTTATTCATCTTGAAAATAGGGTTACAAGTTAATGAAAGGACTGCTAATAAGTTTGTTCATTACGTTGTAATTTGTACCACACTATAAATACAAATTTCAAAAGCCTCCACTTTTTTCAAACTTCATTTCATAAATAACTCACTCTCATCTTTGAAAGTTACAAATTTAACTATTGTGCTTTTGGACTATTTAAAATTTTAGAATTTATTAAACATAGTAGATCTAAATATAAAACCCCAAAATTCAAGTAGTAAATGTGTAATTTAATTTGTTTAAAAAAACTTAAATAATTTTATTTAAATTAATACAACTACGAAATGAGGGATTGAAATTCTCATCTCAAGAATGAAAAGTCATGTCAATAATTGAATGAGTGAAATGAATTTGACAATCATACCAAAACTATGAAATGTTGGCACAAGGCATAAATCAATCCATATAACTTAAATGGTTTAAACACGTGAAATTTTAATTTATATCTAATAGACTAAATTTTAATTTATTTAAAGATTAAATTATAACTTTTATGAAAGTTCAAATACCAATAGTAATTGAGTTTTGAATTACATTATATTACGAATTCATCCAATGTTTGAATTACATTATATTACAAACTCATCCAAAGTTGGATAATGAAAGATAAAGGTAGATATGTTACCAAGTTTAAAACTAAAATGAGAGTAAACTTGAAAATCCCAAAGGAACAAATTAAATAATAATAAAAGTTTACCGAAATGAAATCCAAACCAAACAAATAAATTAATTAACTTTGTTGGTTCTTTTAATCTTGAAACAAATGTAAATGTACATATACAAAATAAGGTTAAAAATGAATAGATGTAACATTTTAGTTTTTGAACTTTATAAGAATTTAGTGTTTTTGAACTTTAACATATGTAACAATTTATTCCAAATTTGAACATAAATTGTCAAATATTAAATTCATAACGATGAAAGTGGAATTTTAACCACTAATTAAAAAAAAAAACTTTAGTTTATTTATTCTGTGATAATGCAATACATACAATAATTACAACTATAAGCTGGTGTATTTTTAAAAGAAATAGGAATAGTAACGTTGGATTTCTTGGGGTTTACAATTGACTTATTAAGATACTCCTTTTCATCTCTAAAATGAGGTGATTATCAAAAAAGAACAAAAAAACATAACATCAAGGATTCAGATACAAATGTTGCTCTCTTATATACTCAATAACTTCATCTGCAGTAAGATATTTGATTGACAACCCTCTTGAAATGCAATCCCTGTAAATCCATATAATATATGTTTATGGGAATTAATACCAAATAATTTAATTCTATTTCTGCTTACCTTATTCTGGTGGAACTTATTTGGTTGGGTACAATTTCATCTACAATTTTGATATTGTTCTGCAAGGAATTTCTTTCCCAATATTAGAAGAGAGCTTGCAAAACAAGTCACAAATGGTCACTGTCTAATGACACAAATTGCTTACTCTGTTCTCACTTAGAATTCCATCATCCAATATGATTTTCTCAACATCTTGTCCTTCTCTTCGAATGCAAACGAGACCGAAATCTCGACATAAGATTTTAACCTACGGAGGAAAATGAGAGCAAATATCATACGCTCAAATCAAATTATAGTGATTGATGTCACTACATGAAAAAATAAACAAATATCCATACTTGATCGCGTATCCAGACTCCAGGTGTTGCAAAAGATTGAAGCAAATCAGAACCACAAACAAGCATCACCTTCAGGGATTCTTACAAAAGCAGAGAAAGACGATTATTCTAGTAACCTATGGAAACATATAATGCAACTGTAATAGGGAGGTTTGGTGCGCAGAATGCTATTTTTACTATACAAGGATAAAAAGCAAAAGACCAAACCGACGCCCCCCCTCTCCTTTTGCACACGCATTCGACCTTTTCTTATTCATACTTGAGGCACACCTTATTTTGTGAGCCTTCTGGGAGGACTTTTTAAAACACTGCATGAGATGGTCTAATGATGTTTTCATCTCTTAGAATCCATACCTTTGGGTAGCAATCCATGGTCGCACAGCAAAGTCTTGACTCGAGACAGAACAGTTAAGGTGCGTTGATAGGTGTTTTGACTGGCCTAAATCAGAAGTCAAATTCCAAAATTATCCAAGCATAAAACTGATGAAGTAATGAAGTTTCAACAGAATAACCATGTTATGAATGTAACAAATATCCCATAACATTTTGTTAAACCCCCTTGGAGTAATGATACACTAAGGGGGATGAGACAAAAAAATACCTCCCATGGATCGACCATGACGTATTCTGAACTTTGGCATGCTAGATTGCAAAGCTTAATTCGATGTTCAGAAGAAATGAGGCCCTAAATAATAATCAGAATCTCTGCTCTGTTAGGCCATGCACAGAACTTAACAGAAATAGTAACTATGGGACAATTATCATATATAAACAATTACTTCGTACGTGATCAAAACCACTCAGCCAAATAAATTTTTTGCAAGTTCCAGAGATGAAAGAATCAAAGATAGTCCTTATTTCTAAAGGAGTGAAATTGTTTCATCTCTTTCTAACTAACATCCTTCTCTACTATCTATCTCATTTCTAGACTGATGAAAAAGAAGAAATTACTTCTTGCAGGAATGCACCTCAATGGGCGCTGGCTTTTGAAGCCAAGTGTCCTAAAGAGTGCTGTGCATTTTGAGAAAACAAATTCAATATGTTGTTTTCTGTTTTTTTGTTTTGTAGAAGTGTCTTTGTAATCACCTGTGGTGTTGGATGTTTTGTTTGAAACCAAATACTACTGCTAATACTTCTTGCATAGACGCCTTTAAGTGGTTAGTAGCAGAAAAGTACATTAGTCATTGACTCGTTGCAATGGCTTTGGAAGTTCATCTCCAAATGTGATTGCAAAGTCAAGTCTTCTAGAACTTCTTGTTATAGAGTCACACATCAAACTCTTGATCCTGATCAAGAGATCGTCCTCAAGGAAGTTGTGGAAGCACAAGTACCAAGAAAGTTACAGACGATGGTATTTTTCTTCTCTTATCCTAGAAAATTCAATGAATCCATCATCATTTTGATGTGTCTATTTTTTTATTACTTTTTATAGAAAAACTAAGAGCATTATATTCACACTGTATGATTTGTGCACCACCAAGAGGAATCAATTTGATGTATATTTAGATCCTCGTGAGCAAAGATAAGATTGTCATTATGGATAGGCAAAGTGATCAACCTGAAAGAGAACAAATCCATGTCCTTTTGAAGTCATAGGTCCAACCTTTTATGACCACCTATATCAATTTTCTACAAGTTTTACAATGTCAAAAGAGGTTGGGTGATTGTGTGGTGAAAATGGTCGTGATAAACATAAACCGTTCTAAACGAAAAACAAAAGAGAAAGAAGTATAGTTAGGAGTCCATGTCCGACTTAATTTGTCTTTTGTATGATATTTTCGTTGAAAAGAAACTGAAGAAATAATGGTTAGTGAAGGAAAGTATAAACTAGAAACTATTTACATGTAATTGATTTCCTTGCCTAAACATTTCTAAACTCCCCCCCCCCCCCCCCCCATTTATTTATGCAAATCAACTAACGTTTTCATGACCTCAATTGATATTGAGCTTAGGTTAATTTCTTATTCCTCATTCTTGTAAAACTTATTGTCGGAAATAAATTATTGCCTTCAATTTTAAAAAAGAATTAAAAATAATAAAAACAAACGTGTGGTCACTGCATATTGCATCATGAATTTTATGTATTGTTTAACCAAAAAAAGGTTATTAAATTTTCAATAAAGTTGCATACCTTTTTCTTATATGCATCATTAACTGGAGACATATAACCTCCAATAACACAAAGGCCCTCTACTTTCAGTGCATCCCTTGCCAGCTCTATGCACAAAATGAAAATCTAAGTTTGCCCAAGGTTCAAAAATTGAATCACAAGTGAAACTCATAATTTGAAACAATAAGTAGCCAAAAAAAACAGTACTTCCACATACCTTTGTTATTGCTAAAATCTCTAGGCTACTACTTCAAAAGGAAATGGTATGAAAAAATAATTAATACAAAAGTACATGTCAACTAAATTAATTTGAAAACATAAGCAAACGACAAAAGAATTTTGAATAGGAAAAAAGAATCTAATCACATCTAAAAATTCCCAGCAAAAAGAAGAAAGAAATCTCATCTCATACTTTCTAAATATAAGAAGATTTTTACACTATCAACCGAGGATCCAACTAAATAATAAATACTGCGCAAAATATTTCAAGGAGAAGGTGCTCTTAAATTCTTCTTTTAGCGACAAAAGAAAGTTGAAACAGGCTCAGTTGTCTAATTGAGATATATCTAATATTCTCACGTTGAAATTCATTGCATCAGAATTTTTTTAACTTCTCCAAATTCTCATCCAACAATATGAAGGAAATTATAAGCAACTCACCAAACATGCGTAAATGCATATAAGTGGGAGGATTGAAACTTCCAGTAGCCACAAGAACCACAAGCATTTTAGGCCTACAGTTAACACAAAATCCCAAAAGAGTTAAACCAGTGAATTCACCTAAAATCTAGAGCAAAGTAAATATATGAAACTTGCACAAGTGGCCATTTGAAAATCCTCCCATTTAGCTAACAACAATAAAAGAAAAATGTCAAAGAAACCGTTATGAAAAACTAACTTGATTGAAGGGCCAGAGGAGGAGTCATGACCAACCAGATCCAACGCTAACTTATCAACTGGCAAAGGGATCTCCATGGAACTTATTGTTTCTGATATTTGACCATATGAAGCCGTCATGGGAAATTTTCCGATGAAGCTAAAGGGAATCAGAAAATACAATCGCTATGAAATTAAGAGTTTTATATGCTAGGTAATTTTCAGAAAAATACGAAAAGTACAAAGTACCAGTGGATATACTTGCCAATTTGAGTGAATCAATTCCCCAAAAATTGACTTTGCAGCGAATGCTCTCAGCAACTCGATCTGTTAGGTTAATTTCCTCAGCATTCAATTTGGACCTTCAATAGATTTGAAAATTCTATTGTTCTCGATCAAGAGCTGATATCGACTGATTTCTTTGGAAATTCATGCCACCCACATAGAGAGAAAAGATTAATCACAATTAGTACTCCATGACTAGTAATTAGGAGTGAAAGAAACCTAACCTAGGTTCTTTTAATAAATTTTGAGGCTTGGTATAGTCTTACTTCAAGAAAAATGTGTAAAGACATTGCAGCACCAGTGAACTACGGTTCCTTTATATTTATATTTTTCTATATGTGAGGTCATCGGGAAGTTTTAGGAATCATCCAAAATTATAAATTGAATCATTCTCGAAGGCCTTTTGTTTCTATTTGAACAGCAAATGCTCAACTTCATCCTAAGTGTTCCCAAATAAATTAGGCGCGAGAATGGTTTATAATATTCATAATTTTCTGAGACAACCATATTTAAGAATTATGCTGACACTCATCCTTGAAAATTTGAGGCCTAAATTGATCCAAAGATTAGTCTCTTTTTACTGTACATTAATACAAGATCAATAATTTCTGGGTTCAATGCATTAGGTAATCAACCTGAAGAAACAGTAGAACAAATTAACCTCGGAAACTAAAATACTTAACGATAACAATATCAGATGAAAAGCAATGCAAAGGTTCACACAAGGTGAACTTTTACCAAGGGACAGAAACAATTAAAAAAAAACTAAAAAAAAAAACTGTTGATTGTATTGAACAGGGTAAAATCCAGAAGAATCATTGGTTTTAAGAACTAGGTTGAAGGCTATCCGTTCAATACAACAAGCCAACAATAACAAACAGCAATCTATGAATTGCACTTAACAACAAGAAACCCACAAAAAATAAACAACAACAAGTGACTTTAACATCAGGAAACTCAATTCAAAGGCAGCCAAGAATTTCCCATCACAAGAAGAGAAAATTCATTATTGGATCAATTAAATAAATCAATTTAGAGAAGGTTGTGAGTAAGATGACCTGAAATACAAGCAAACAAAACCGAGAAGATGCTTGGTTCAGCAAAGAAATCAGATGTTAGGATATTCCACTGGAATAAGGACGACGGGGAGGGTGGGGAAGAAGTCGACGATTACGGCGTCTACGTGACGGCAAAGGTGAGAATTAGAAATGCGAAAAGGAAGAGAGGGGAAACGACAAAAACGACCTTACATTTGAAAAGCAGTGCTTTTATCCGCCAATCTGTGCCGGAATCCACCGCAACATATAATGCTTTGTTTTTAAAATTCAAAATAAAAGAATATGTTCAAATTACCAAAATACTATATGAAGTGTATTCTCCATTGTATCCCAAGCTTAGATCTGAAGAGGTAATTCACTTTAAACCATTTGATGGTTTAGGGTTTGTTTTAAGTTTAGGGGTTAAAGTTATTTGTAAAATCTGAGTTGGTGAGTTGTTTTTGTATATCGTTTTAAGTTAATGCAGGTGTGGTTTCCTTAGATGATTTTCACCAATTTCATCGATCTAGACTTGTGTAGATGATGAATCTTGATTGAGAATTATCCTAACATAGCTTTTTTTTTCTTAGTCTTAAGAAACTAGGGAGAATTGTCGCTTAGCTATGGTAGCCATTGCTCAATCCATTTTTGACGTGGATCTCCATGCGCTTAATGGTTTCAAGCAAGCCAAAAGTTGGTCCTTGAAAGAGATAGCACCCATTATGTACTGTTTAATTTGGAGGATGCTGCAATAGCACAAGTAGTTGGTTTTAGGAGTTTTTAATATGATTGGAATTGGCTGTGAAAGAAAAATTGCAAATAGATTCGTGAAGTGGAGAATTTTTTATGTCAGAGTTGGTTTTTGGTTAATAGGTTTATTTGTTTTATCAAACTTCAGTATTGTACATGTGTTGTAAAAATTGGCCAAGTTATTGTTATCATTTTGCTAATAGGAATTGTCCAATTTGTTTCTAATCTCCCTTGTATTTGTTTGTTTATACAATTCATGTTCACAATGCCACTAGTAGAAGAATGTTTTTGGTTTTATACTAGTGGCTTTAGAAGATTTTGTGAATTGGTTTGTTTCTTATTCTTTCTAAGTTTTTTTGCTAAACATCATCTTGGTCGATATCTATAGACCTTAGAATGAATGCTAACTATGGGATTTTGATTATAGTTTGATGTCTCATTCCTAACTACCTTTATATTTGTGTGGTTGCATCTCTCCACTTGGATCTTACAAACACCTAATTTCAGGTAAATTTTCAAACATTGAGTTATGAATGTTTTGTTTCTTGTATTATTTTAGGTAGTTGTGTTTTTGTTAATTTAGACTTTGATCTGGATTGATGCATTGATGAATAAAACTAGGTGATTGTGCTGGAAATGAGTATGGTTTGGATCTCACAAGCACCTTATCATTTTTGCCCGTGCTAACTTATGCAACTTAGCCATGTCTTTTACTGTTTCTTCGATAATTGATTGTTGGTTGAAGTGATTATATAATACATATAAATGTGCCTAACGATTTGGTACTGTGATGGATGTTCAGTCATACTTGCTGTCAGATACACTAGATGGACTAAAGAGATACAGAAGATAAGAGCTTAGGAATTAGCAAATAATTAAATGGGTACAAGTACCATTTGAACCACCATAGGATATACGAGATGAAGTCTTTTTATTTATTAAAGTGAAAAGATCACGTGTGGACAAGTAAAGCACTCTGCAAATTTTAAGTGAAACTCTAGATGAACAAGACCAATCTCTAGAAAGTTTGAACATAAAGACCTCCTATTCAATAAAAATAAAACACCAATAAAGTTTTTCTGGCCAAACTATATATGGTTGCCAGTATGGTCAAACACAATAAAGTTCTTCACAAATCGAACTATTATGATTCAATTCTTTCAATATGCTCATAGATTCATCAGGGGAAAAATATGTTCAACCTATGCAGAAGATATAGTAAAGATAGTTTTTTAGCTTCTTATAGTCTTCATGCCTTTTTGACCGTCATCTGTATGTAATAAGCTTTAATCAATCAACAAAAATGAAAATGGAAAGAAGTTTCAGATAGCGATACTTAATCCAGGTTGCAGTATAATGAATGAGGAAATAATCATGTTCAAATATTGTATCTCTAATCTATAAATTTAAATGTGTTTCCTAGGTTCTACGGGAGATGCATGTTCGATTTTAACTTCATAGCTTGATACATGTAAAAAAATCACATTCTTAGGAAATATTAAACTAGACCTAGAAACTATTAAGTGCAGTATGCCAATCAAACGTACATCGACAATGGTAACCCTATAGCAACTAAATTGGCATCAACCTTGGGATGCAACAACAACTTTAAGGTCCTTGCTTTTACACTAATAATGATATTCAAAACTCAAATAGTAAGTATCATTTGAATTGTACGGTCTTAGGAAATATAACTTTCCAGGCTATCTTCATTAACACTTGACAATTACAGAGAACAAATTGACTACATAGAAATTTTCAAAAGAGAACTCGGTTGAGAATGTATCAAATTTTTCTTCGAACATCTAGTAACAAAATAGTTGAATTCGAGCATGACAAGGACCTTCTCAATTGACGTAAACCAGTTTTTCAAATAGATTAACATGACACAATAGTGTTTATTAATGTGATCTAAAAAAATAAATTATATTTGTTGTTGTTATGTATGAGGTATTTTTAAAAAGAAAAAAAAAGTAGACTAAGTTTTACTATAAATTAAACATGACCCAAACTTCCAAATTTGCAACTAAAGTCTTACATTTATTGAAGAAAATAATAGACATGGGAAAGTGGAGAAATTGCAGGTTGGACCCATTTCCCATAATTGTTCATACAACGGCTATAAGACCGTACAATTATATTTGCCTTTTGGTCCCTATTGGTATTGCCCTATTGGGTCACATGAGGGATGCCTTTGTAATTTTCTAAAAGTTCCAATTGGCGCACAAACCACTCATTCCTCATTTTTTCTATAAAGATTTTCCACTCACAATCTTTTTGGTATTGAGATTTCCATTATCCTATTTTGCAACCAAAATTCCATGCCTTCAAATATTGTCCTTCAATTTTGAAATTTGTTGAATTTCAAATACAATAATAATAATAATTTGCTTAATTAAAAAAAAATTCATTTTAATTTTATATTTTTTTTTGTTAAACTTTCAACAAATCTTAAATTTATTCTCGATTAACTACGACGTAGGATTAATTTTATTAAATATAAATCTTTATATCATAAATTTTGAAATCCAATGCATTTTTTTCTTAGAAAAGTTATTATTATTATTTAACCTAGAATAAAAAATATATAATTTTAAAGGATTAAATTTAAGTTCGTTTAAAGTATTAAATTGAATAAATTCTAAGACAGAAAAACTACTTTTTTTCCCCTAATTTTCCACTTCTTTTTCTCCTTTTAGCTGTTTGCCATATTGTGTCATGTTAGTCAACTTTGTTAAATAGACATCATTATTCACTCAATCTATTGTCTTATTGGTAAAGATTAGATTGCCCAAAATCATGGTGATAACTAAGTAAAAGAGTTTATTAAAGTTTTGAATCTATAAAGACATAATCATCAAATTTAAAGACTAAATCTATTGGACAATTTGATCATAATGTAGTACATAAAGACACTTATATTATCATTCTAAATATTGAGATTTAATTTCTAAATCTAGAGGACGTTTGTTTCATTTTACGTCAAACAAAAATAACTCACATTTTTAGTTAATTAAATTGTAATTAGACTATTAATTAGACTGAAATTGTATTAACTAAAGGTTGAAGGATCATTGAATTGTATTTTTTTAACTAACTTAAGATTTCATATAGAAAGTTCATTTTTAGCATAACTCAGCTTACCGAAAAAAAAATAATGATAATAATTAATTATTAAGATTGTTAACAAAACTTGCATATTATGTCCAAATATGTTAAATTTTGTTTTTGGATGGACCTAATTGTAAGGACCAATGGTGGATTACCTAAAAGTTTAGAACATATTTTAGTATTTACAAAATTGAAAATAGTTATAATCAAAAATGTTTTTTTTTTCTTTATTTTTATTTCCTCATTCATCAAATCAGAATAATTATTTATTACTGACACAGAAAACTTATTATAATAAAACTTTAATATAATTACATTATTATCACATTGGTCATACTTTGACCCTAACGACGTCGTTTTCCTGTTCTCTTCTTCCATCATTACCGTTGCCATACTCTGCTCTTTTTGCATTATTTTCAAAGCCCCATTTCTAACCGTTTAAACTCCATTTTCTTTCAATCAAGAACATTGAAATTCTTCAATTCAATCCTCTCAGTTCTTGAAAACCCATTTCCGGTTCTTTAATTCCTTTTCAATGACTCCCAAAATTATCCTTCTTTTCACCCTTTTTCTCCTTATCTTCACTACCCCAAGAACAGAGTGTATCGGCTTCGATTTTACTTCTTTCAATATCAGAAACCTGACTCTCCTTGGCGATTCCCATCTCCGAGATGGCGTCATTGGCCTCACTAAAGAGCTCGGAGTTCCTTCTTCAAGCGCCGGCACCGTAATTTACAACAAACCCATCGGATTTTACGACGCCGATGCTAACTTTACTGCTTCTTTCTCTACAAGATTCTCTTTCTCTATCACCAACATCAACCCCACTTCCTACGGCGACGGTCTTTCCTTTTTCCTCTCCCCCGATAATCAGACTCTCGGCAGTCCAGGCGGGTATTTGGGTCTCGTCAATTCTTCCCAATTGACCAAGAACAAGTTTCTCGCGGTTGAATTTGATACACGGCTTGATTCTGTCTTCAAGGATCCGAATGCCCATCATGTCGGCTTCGACATTGAGAGCTTGATTTCGATCAAGACGGCTAATCCTGCTAGTCAAGGTGTTAATCTCAAGAGTGGGAAGTCGATTACGGCTTGGATTGAGTACAAGAATGAGGAATGTAGGTTGAGGGTTTTCTTGAGTAATTCTAGTTTGAAACCTTCTAAGGCGCTTCTTGACGTCGGTGTCGATCTTTCGAGCTATCTTAAGGAGGTTATGTTTGTTGGGTTTTCGGGGTCGACTGAAGGGAGTACTGAGCTTCATTTGATTGAGAATTGGACTTTTAATACTTCTGGGTTCGTTTCTGCTAGGCCTAGATTTAACCCTCATAATGTTTCTGATAGCTCTGTGATTGTTTCTCCTAATATTTCTTTATCTGATTCTGGCAACGGTCGTCACAGTAGGCTCGGATTAGGTCTTGGGATCGCCGGACCGGCTTTCTTTTGTGCTGTGATCGCTGTTTTTGGTTTCTTTTCACTTATGAAATGGAGGAGGATTAGGACTCAGAAAAGCATCAAGGCAGAGCTTTTGACAGGTCCTAGAGAGTTTAGTTACAAAGAACTAAAGACAGCCACAAAAGGATTTCATTCAAGTAGGATCATTGGCAACGGGGCTTTTGGGACTGTCTACAAAGCTTTTTGCATCTCATCCGGAAACATTTCTGCGGTTAAAAGATCGAAGCATTCCCACGAAGGGAAGACCGAGTTCCTAGCCGAGTTGTCGATCATAGCTCGGTTGAGGCACAAGAATTTGGTTCAGCTCCAAGGTTGGTGTGTTGAGAAAGGTGAACTGCTTCTTGTTTACGACTTTATGCCGAACGGGAGCCTCGATAAGCTGCTTTACCAGGAATCTAGTGAAGCTAGCTTGTTAAACTGGTCTCACAGGTACAATATTGCTGTTGGATTGGCGTCTGTGCTGACATATCTACATCAGGAATGTGAGCAGCAAGTCATCCACAGAGATATAAAGACTGGTAACGTACTACTCGATGGGAACTTCAATGCGAGATTGGGCGACTTTGGATTGGCAAAGCTCATGGATCATGACAAGAGCCCGGTTTCAACTCTAACGGCCGGAACAATGGGATATCTTGCACCTGAGTATCTTCAATATGGGAAAGCAACTGAGAAAACCGACGTGTTCAGCTACGGTGTGGTTATCCTTGAAGTAGCGTGTGGGAGGAGGCCGATTGAAAGAGAACCAGGTACTCAAAAGATGGTCAACCTGGTAGATTGGGTTTGGGGATTGCATTCTCAAGGCAAGATCATTGAAGCAGCTGATAGCAGGTTGAATGGGGAGTTCAAGGAAGAAGAAATGAAGAAGCTGTTACTTGTTGGATTAAGCTGTGCAAACCCAGACAGCTCGACAAGACCTTCAATGAGGAAGGTCCTACAGATTCTCAACAATGAGGCAGAGCCAGCGTTGGTGCCTAAAATGAAGCCTAGTCTTACATTTTCTTGTGGCTTTTCACTGACCGTGGATGACATTATACTAGAGGAAGAAGGTGGAGGAGAGTGGGAAACTTCAAGGCCAACCATTGTCCAAATAGACTGAAAAGTAATAACTTTTTTGTATTTTTTCTTGCGCCTGATTGTTAAATTCTTTTATTGGTTTATCACATAAGTGTTGCCAACATGTAGTTTTCAAGTATCTAGAAACTGAAGGGGAGTTCAATACAATCTATTTGAACTCTATATTGGTGGTTTCTGCTTAACTATCCCACTATTACAAATTAGGCTTAACTATCCCACTATTACAAATTAGGCTTTCATTTTTCATAAATATGCAATGTACAATCCCAATTTGCAAAAAGAAAAAAGAAACCCGACACATTTTGAGTTTACATTGAAGAAGATCGTAAACTGTGGTAGTTAGTGCTGCTTAGATCATTTGCTTCCACCTCCGTTCCCTGTATTTCAGTAGTTTCAACAGCTTGGTGCATCTGGCTCCTTTTTGCCTCAGATTTTATCGATGTCGTCTTTCGGTTAATCCCAACTGCCTCTGCCTGATCAGAAAACGAGTGTTTGGACATGGGAGAGCTGCAAATTTTCTTGTATGCTTCGTAGCCTGCAGCATGAGTAGTCCTAACATCGAAAAGCTCAGTGAGAGGATGCAAAACTGATATTGGATCATCATGCTTCTCCAGCTTCTCCTTTAAGTCGAGAAATTCGGAAACCATTTCTGGCTTTGTAAACTGCACAAACACAGCACTTTCATCTAAATGGTTGACACTAGAGACATTGGTCTGGCCGAAGGCTTTAGAGATGCAAGCTTTGATCTTTCTTGCAGTAAGGTTGGTGGGAAATCCCCAGATTAGAACAATGTTCTGAAAAGATACTTTCACTCGATGCTTTCTAGTCATGAAAGACTCAGTCACTTGGTTACCAGTGCTTAGATCAATAATATCTCCTCTGGCCCAACTCAAATACAGATGATTGATGTGCTTTCGCAATATCTCATTGTCAAGCAAATTTTCGGAAGTTGAACGATCTACAAAATCAATTCCCATAAGATCACATGCTTGTGCAAATACACATCCTGTCATAAAAGCATCGTACCCAGCTTCATGTGTATCTCCGGAGTTCCATTTGGAGGATCTGCATAGAGATTGTAAGAGAAACACACAAATGCAATGAGATTTCAATAAATTTTAATCAGTGCTTAACTTCAGTTTCTAAATAATCCCAGAATGTCACAAAATGGACCTATGTTCTTCCAAGATAGTATATTATATGTTTGAAAATGATTTTAAAATTATTCAAATAACTTTTTTTACGCTCAAAACCACTATGAATCACGCTTTTGATCACTCCAAATGAACTTGATATTCAATTTTACGCTTTTAAATGCAAGTTCTATTTCATCAAAAGTGGTTTTGAATCATTCAAAACATGTTTCATAATTGTGAATTTAACCTTTTTAGAATCATTCCTAAACCTGCACGATCAGAAATTCAGAATTCATGTTGACA
This sequence comes from Cucumis hystrix, assembly GCA_025688845.1. Taxonomy (NCBI): domain Eukaryota; kingdom Viridiplantae; phylum Streptophyta; class Magnoliopsida; order Cucurbitales; family Cucurbitaceae; genus Cucumis; species Cucumis hystrix. Next base: position 22,751,863 of record CM046888.1, read on the forward strand.
AGTTAGGATTTCACCCATGAGTTTCGGCGGCATTCAATATAGAAAATACTAGTCATCCACATTTGCCAGGAAAAACCTACCTTAGATCATCTACTTGAACCTCCACTTGCACACCAGAGTTCAAGGCACTAACCCTCTGAGAGCTGAAGGCAATATGCGGGCATAATAAGCCAAAGGCGGAGGATAGAGATGTGTTGGACTTATTCATCCGTCGTAGAAGAATGTTATTGCCATTTAAGAGAATTTTGGTATCCATGATGTATGGAAAGTGTTTTCCAAAAGAAGAGACAAATTCTTCAGTGGTTGAAGGAAGAGAGCCTATAAATTTTCTGTGTATGTGAAGCATATCTGGTCCAAAAACAGATGTGTCAGCTGACAAGGGAATTGTTCATTAGCTATTGCCTATGAAACCTAAGAATGAATGTCGTCTTACCAAGGAAACAATTATGACCAACAATTAGCTTCTTTTCCGATGAAAGAAGATCAATAACATGACGAAACCCTATTGCAGATTGTATCTTCATTTCATTTACTTCCTTCTGGTCACGGTTTACCTCTTGCTGCAATAATTGTGACAATTCATGATATTAGGGTAACAAACAAGGTTATCGACCTCACATATTGTTTTCCACTACTGACAGAATATGTAACGTATGGATTTCCACAACAATCTTTCAGAAAGCATACCCAGTTCGAGCACTTATTTTATGCACTAAAACACCAAAGAAGCATGGATTTAAATATAAACTAAAAAGTTAGAAAGTAAAGTAACCAAGTCAAGAGAGTTGTTTTCATTTCAACTCCCTTGTTTGTTAGTTTCAAGTCCAAATTCTGTGATGGCATAAAAGGGAAGGGTCTAACCATGAGCAGCTCTTTATCGTCTCTAGAATCCACAAACACGACTAACTGTTGTAGATCTGCATTACCATCATTCACGACAACAAAACAAAGATCCTCAAAATGCTGCTTAATTACCTGCATATATGTTCACCTCCACATGATCATCACTCAAAGAAATAACATCAAGTTATCTCAATGAAAGAGCATCCAATGATTAATATTCAGACAGTTAAATTAACTAGCATGCTGCCAAACATAGATACAATTGCTGACTAAGTGCAAAACATCGTAATAGAAAGAAAAAAATATGTCAGAGACAGATAGTTTCTCCAAATAACAATCAAAAGAAACAAGTACAGAGCAATATGACCATCTTTGAGAATAATAAAATCACATTTCTCTCTACTCTAGTTTTTATAATATTTCAATCTCCATTTTAATTAACCACAGAAACTTATGCATTAAAGTTTAAAATTTATGTAAAATATGTAAGGCTTATTTATCGTGACATGAAAGATATATTGGTAGAACAACTTTATCAATATCTGAAAGTTTCAACCTCCCTTGATTGGGGGAAAAACAATGTTATCTTACCAGCTGAATCAATTTTATCTGATTAGAGGTGAAATCACTCAAAGTAAGAGCAGGTCGCATCTTGAAGAAAATGGTTTGAAATTGTCGTTTGTGATCATTTGAGCCTTCTTGGCCTTGAAACTCCATGTTTCTTTCAGATAGTAATCTATCCCGCCATTCATGCAATCTGTTTTTCATTCTTTCCTTGAATAAGACATCAGCAATGCCGACCCTCTTCTTATCCCTAACATTAGTCACATTAGAAGATGCATCCAACATTTCATCCCCATATGCAAAATTCAAACGTTTACGTGCTGCATCTTCATGTGCTCTGGACAAATAAGATATTCCTGTGATTAATTGCAATTCAAGTTCTCAAAATCCGAGACGAACGAAAGAGTCGAGCAATGAAACGACTAAAAGTTTACGATTATGCTTGGAAATCAGACTGAACAATCGTATAAAATGACGTGAAAACACATGAAAACAAAATTACCTTCATATATACAAGCGTTGAAATCAAATTGGTATTTAGCTAAGAATTCCATGGAGGTTGTCTGGCAGAGGAACTCGGACGAAGGGCCATCGATTTCAATTTCATGGCGTGGGAAAATAAAAAAGTTGTGCCTGCAGCTCAAACAGCGAGACAATGTCAAGTTCCTAGAAGAAACCATTTCCCCCATCACTGTAAGCTGGTACAGGAGGATTCTTCACACAAAATTTCACAGTAATTAAACGAAAACAAAATGAAACAACGAAGAAAAGCAATTACGGGTGAGCGACGAATGACTTTTTGGCGGAGTCCCAGCGGAACGGGCAGATGCCGAATTGAAGAACGGCGAACTTCTCAGCAGAGTCCTTGACGTTGAGGTAACGAACATCAAAGCGATCGAACTCCAACAAGTCGCGCCAAGGGGCGCTGGTGATGCCGGTCATTTCGAGGTCGATGGCAACGAAGTCCGCAGCTCGGACATGGCTTCGAAGTTCCGATAGCGCAGCTTCGAAGTTCGACTTGGTCACGTTCTTGAGGGGAAAACTGGAGCTTGAGGCGGTGGACGGAGCAGTAACCGCGGCAGAGGAGTAGTTTGTAGTTCTGATGAAGCAAAAAAGCCGCCGTTGAAGAGCCCAAAGAGGGTGAGATGGATTCATCGCTGAGTCTACCGGGGGATTTGCATCACTGAGGTTTAAGGGTAACGAGACAACGATGACATATGGCCAAAGCCGACTTGTCGTGTTAGCCTCCTGGCTACTCTTGTAAAACGACGTGTCGAACTTCCCTTCTCCTAAACTATTGAAAATTTTCATATATACCCTCAAATTAAAAATAAAAAAATAAAAAAATAATTTTCTTAATCTAATTTTTACACCAAATTTTTTAGTCTCGTAATGATAACAAAACAAAATAAGTTAAAGCCATAGTTTGAATTTACATCGATTTCGATATTTTTACATTTACATGGAGTTGATATTGATAGAGAGAGGAAATCAATATTTTCATTTACTCTTAGAAATATGCACAAAATAAAAAAGAAATAAACATCGAAACAACTTGTTGAATAAGAAATTTTAAGACCAATCACAAATTGCCACATCATTTAAATTAATGATGAAAAGTGCAAATATTTAAATTTGGGACTAATTAAAATTGACATGTGCTCCAATTAAAGAATTGAAAACATAAATTGGCCAATTCTAATAATGCCACATGTTTTCATCTTAACCGTTGGATTAAGTTAATCATTTTGGTTCAATTAAATATTATTTACTTGGACTAAGTTCAATTAAGCTAAGAAAAAATATGTTTAATTGAGTCCAAAGACTAAATATAACCTAAATCCACGTGGTTGAGCCCATTGGTCTATTCAATGGACCAACCAGGCTCAAGCCCATAAAGCGCACCAATGAACTCTATAAATAGAAGAGGTTCCTCATTTGAAGCGGTTGGAAATTTTTTACTCTAGAAGGTCTAGAGAGAATTCTCCAAAGAGCTAGAAGACTCCCTAACTCCTGAAGTCGACCATCCTCGAAGATTGAAGCTCCTTTGAAGATACAAACTCCTTTGAAGATACAAACTTTCTTCCAAGACTCCAACTTCAAGAACATCACGTGCTCTGCTTCCTCAAATCAAGCGTAGACATTCAACCAACTTAAAGAACATCGCGTGCTCCGCTTCCCTAAATCAAACGTAGACGTTCAACAAACTTCAAGAACATCACGTGCTCCGCTTCTTCCAAATCAAGCATAAGCATTCAGTCGAGAGAGAATCAGAGGATCAAATTCTAGAGATCAAACCGCATCGCAACAAAATCAACAAACATACAACATCAACTCAAGTTCAACTCGCCACGAATCAAATTTCTCCGGAAATTTCGTGCGAACAAATTGGCACGCCCTGTGGGACCATCTCTACCTCTCATCTCTCTCTCGTCATCTAGATCTACAAGCAAACCGATGGCTTCAAAGAAAGCGACATCCAAATCTTTAGTTGCAAGCGATACTTACACGAGACCTGTCACCCGTAGTCATTCTAAGGGGATCATCCAAGAGCAAGATCAAGGTTCCACCATCGCGCAGAGCATCCTGAAGCAGTTCATGGAATCTCCTAAAGCTGGGATTATCATCAAAGAAAATCCTTTATATGATGATTCTGATTCTGCCTCTAGCAGATCAAAGAAATAAGCACACCCTGATGTGATGTCTGTCATGATGGCTGATGTAACGGTCGAGGCTGCCATGGGGGAGATGGAGAGAAAAATTAATCTCCTGATGAAGGTTGTTGATGAACGAGACCACGAAATTGCAGCTTTAAAAGAGCAGATGCAGACTCGCGAAACCGCTGAATCAAGTCAAACTCATGTTCTTAAAGCTGGTGACAAAGGGAAGAACGTGGTGCAAGAAAATCAACCACAACAACAATCAACTTCTGTGGCTTCTCTCTCAGTTCAACAATTACAAGATATGATCACAAACTCCATCAGAGCTCAGTATGGAGGCCCATCTCAGACTTCTTTAATGTACTCTAAGCCGTACACCAAAAGAATCGATAACTTGAGAATGCCGCTTGGATACCAGCCTCCAAAATTCCAGCAGTTTGATGGAAAAGGCAATCCAAAACAGAACGTTGCTCACTTCGTTGAAACATGTGAGAATGCAGGATCAAAAGGAGATCAACTAGTCAGACAGTTTGTTCGAAGCTTGAAAGGAAATGTTTTTGGATGGTATACTGATATGGAGCCAAAAAGCATTGACAGTTGGGAACAATTGGAAAAGGAGTTTCTCAACCGCTTCTACAGTACCAGGCGCACTGTAAGCATGATGGAGCTTACAAATACGAAACAAAGAAAGGGAGAACCAGTCATCGACTACATCAATCGATGGAGAGCTCTAAGTCTTGACTGTAAAGATAGGCTCATCGAACTATCGGCTGTAGAAATGTGCACCCAAGGCATGCACTAAGGACTCCTCTACATTTTGCAGGGAATAAAGCCCCGCACATTTGAAGAACTAGCAACTCGAGCTCATGATATGGAGTTGAGCATCGATAGCAGAGGAACTAAATATTTTCCTGTTCCTGAAGTAAAGAAAGACAAGAAAGAGATGAAGGGTGCTGAAAAGATAGTGAAGAGCACCGTGAAAGAATCTATGGTCGTAAACACAACCCCGCTGAAGTTCACCAAAGGAAAGGAAGCGAGAGTTGAAAGAAGGATGATGGAAAGCTTCCAAAGGATTCCCGTCATAAAAATGAGGTACGAAGAAGAGCTGCACACTTCATTTATTACAAGGGAACCTTATATCGCCGTTCTCTTGAAGGACTCTTCCTCGATGTCTTGGAAAGGAAGATTCCGTAAAAGCTCTAAAGGAAGTACATGCAGGTGTTTGTGGAGCGCATCAATCGGGACCAAAGCTTCAATTCCAGCTAAGAAGAATGGGCTACTACTGGCCTAAGAAGATCCAAGACTCAATAGACTATGTAAAGAAGTGTGAAGCTTGTCAATACCATGCAAACTTCATACACCAACCTTCAGAACCTCTTCATCCAACTGTGGCTTCTTGGTCGTTCGCGGCTTGGGGACTCGATCTGGTGGCCCCATTACACCAAAATCATCAGCAAGACATTCTTTTATCCTGGCGACAACAGACTATTTTTCAAGGTAGGCTGAGGCCATTTCCTTGAGAGAATCCAAGAAGGAGAACGTGGCAGATTTTATTCAAACACACATCATCTATCGATATGGTATTCCGCACCGAATCGTGACGGATAATGGAAGGCAATTCTCCAATAGCATGATAGACAAGTTATGTGAAAAATTCAAATTGAAGCAATATAAGTCATCTATGTACAACGCAGCTGCGAATGGACTACCAGAAGCATTCAACAAAACGTGCAATCTCTTGAAGAAAATTGTCTCCAAGTCAAAGAGGGATTGGCAAGAAAGGATCGGTGAGACATTATGGGCTTATCGGACTACTCATCGCACTCCTACAGGGGTTACACCATATTCGCTTGTTTACGGTGTGGAGGTTGTCCTTCCTCTTGAAAGGGAAAATCCATCGCTAAGAATGGCAGTACAAGAGGGATTGACTACCGAAGATAATGTGAAGTTACGTCTTCAAGAGTTAGAAGCACTTGATGAAAAGCGATTAGAGGCTCAGCAAGCATTGGAATGTTGTCAAGCGAGAATGTCCAAAGCTTTTGATAAGCACGCTAAACCTCGCTCCTTTCAAGTCGGTGATCTAGTACTTGCAGTAAGAAGAGACTGATCATCACAACAAGGCATATAGGAAATAAGTTCACACCTAAATGGGATGGACCCTAAATTGTTAAAGAAGTTTATACAAAGATCGTTGATCGAGACGGACTACGAATTGGCCCAATCAATGGTAAATTTCTTAAAAAAATTATGCTTAATTTTGTTATGTAAAAAAAAATCAAAATAAAAAAAGTTGAACTACGTTATGACTTGATCCCTATATTATAAAGGGTCGTGGGCAGCTTAAAGAAAACCTTAAGCCCAATCCAGCAAAAAAAAAATCAAAATAAAAAAAGTTGAACTACGTTATGACTTGATCCCTATATTATAAAGGGTACGTAGGCAGCTTAAAGGAAACTTTAAGTTCAGTCCAGTAAAAAAAAAAAAAAAAAAAAAAGACAAATTACATTTAATATAAAAAAAATGATGAGGAGTGGAACAATGAAAGAATAAAATTTTTATTATAAACTTCTAGCAAAAAAAAAAATAGTATAAATAAATAAATAAGAGGAGGCAAAGAATCATGAGGTCCATTTAAAGTTCTTCAGCTCCTCTAGTTTGCTTTCTAAAGATTCACGAAGTGTTGATAGCATATTAGCATCAATATCTCCAACGATCGGGGCACATTCGAGTTTGTCAATTTCCTCACAAGTCTTTGAAATCTCACGTTGCTTCTACTTCAGCTCCAGGTCGTTCTTGAAAATTATGCCAGAAAGTTTAGCAGACTCGGTCCGCACCACCTTTAGTTTTGCTTCTAGTTTAGCCTCCTTGGCAGACAGTCGTGTAAGGCGACGTTTGACAGTGTTGGTCTCTGCCAATATACGATTCTCATCAACTCGCAGAGTCTTCACAAAACATTTTGCCTCCGTTAACTGAGCATCCTTAGTTGATTGGAGTAAAAATGAGGAATGTATTTGATTATGGTTCTCGACACCTTAGAAGTAACCATCCACAAGCTCCCTCAAAACGATAAGGTTGTTGCTGCCGCTAGTCACAATCGCATCAAAGAACTTACGCATTTCTGGTTCAAGACTACTCAGTCGTTCAAAAGGGGTACAAATGATCTTCTGTCGTAGGTTTTCCCACAAGGTTATGGCAGTCTGTCGTCGGAGGTCAGAAATTAAGCTGTCAGCACAAAAATGAGAAATCTCAGAAGCTGCAATAGGCTTCGTTCCTTCCACTTGTTGAGGGGGCCCCTTGATCACAAGAGGACGAGCAGACCCAATATTTTCACCTATAGGTGTCTTAGAGTTCTCACTATAAGTAAGTACAACGTTACAGTCTTCTAGATTCACCATAGACTCTAGGGTACCTTTGATGTGTAGGTCACGATCACCTAAAAAGGACTGCAAAATAATGTTAACAACAAGAAATAAGAGTAGGAGTAAGGGAGAGAAAATACAATAAATAAATAAATAAATAAAAAGGGAGTCGAAAAGAAACCATGGGGGAGGAGACATCAAAGAATTGTGCAGCATCGGGGACCTTAATAGGAGACTCTTCACCAATTGGCTGTTTGTTGGGCTACTTGGGTCTCTTCCAATGGCGATCATCATTGCTGCTTTGACTGTCCTCAATACGTTTAGAAGGACGTTTGGCAGCTATCAATAAGCGGTTGTCCTTACCCACATTGTCAATACCACCTTTAATAGAAAGTTTAAATCGTGTAGAAGGAGACAAATTATCCACCAAGCATTTTGTCCCTTCCTCAATTTTCTCCACAAGTCGTTCATCAGTTTCATTGGAGCATATCTTTCGACTTCCACTACCAAAATTTATCTCAATTTTTTTGGTGGTTTTGGATTTGATCTGAGGGAGAGTAGGACGATCTATCAAATGTTGTACTCCTTCTTGAAGGTAATCACCATGTTTCGCAAGCCACCAGACCTTATAATGAGAAATAATATGTGTGTCCGGGTTAAGGGCAGACGCAGAAAGATATACTTGGGACAATGTGTTCTCGTGAATGCAAACCATCCAACAATATCGTACGTTGGCAAAATCGGCTTCCGAAATTTTTTTGCCTTAGTCATATGGCACGTCTTGATAAAACCCAAATTGTCTACTAAAGCGATAAGGACTATAAGGTTCAATAACTGAGGAGGATCCACATTGCGAGGATAGAAAACAAGAGCGAATGCTTATAAAAAATGAAGCATTCCAACTAATTAACTCTCCATCATCCGTTAAGAGTTCGTCTTTATTCTTTGTCGGAAGATATGCATGCCATGACACATACTTTCCCTTGTGGATATGTGTTCTAGCCTCAAGATTAGTATAATATTTGGCCCCACCTTCACCAGAAAATTCAACTATGCGAGGACCCCTAAGACTCCTAGGGGCTTTATAATGAGTGTTGAAGTAAAGAGAAAGCTACCCATGGACATAGTGAAGGGGAAAACAGGCATTGGAATAACCAAGTGATGAAGTAGAATCATGAACCTGACGTAGGCCACTATAAATATTAGCTAAAACAGGGATGGCAAGGCTAAATGTGTAGCCTTCCGCCATGAGGCTAGCAACCTTAAAGACCTCCGGACGAAAGGAAAGTTGCTTGTCAGGGAACACAAACACACATAGCCAACAAGAGAGAAATGCCAGTAGATAGGTTTTGTCCCTATGATCATCAGTGACGCTTAAGTCAAGGAACACATTGAGTTCAGCTTCAGACCAGTCAAGACGTTTGATGGGAATTCCATCTGGATTATGAGTTGAGCGAGGGCGAGAAGTTTTTTTTGGCTTTCGAGGTGGCGACTTCGAATACTTTACCTCAGATCGTGTAACCCAGAAAGTGATCCATTCACTTACAGGGATTTGAGAGTGATCCATGCGTTGAGAGACAATGTGGTATAGGCAGCAAATAAATGCTCACAACTTCTTGGACATGTGCCAGGTGATCCTATTAAGTCTTGGTGGCAAGGAATGCTTTCTTCATAAAATCTACCTTTAATCGGGAGTCCTCCTAACATCTACAAGTCCCATAAGGAGATGGACATCTCACCAGCTGAGGTGTGAAGAGTGTTTGTTGAAGGACACCATGCCTCATAGAAAGCCTGAACGATGTCACTATTGCAATTATATGTATACAAGGAAGCCATCACAGCATTAAATAGCGAAGCTCGCTTGAGTACCGCCGTATTTCTAGCAACGGCGAGCTCTAACCATTCCCAATAATGAGAAAGATAATAAAATTCTCCATTGATCTTGAGCACATTGCCCCAACGAATTTTTGGGTCGTTTATAATTCGACGACCCAACGTTGATTTTGGATCCTCATTTGGAGGCTTGTTGTGAATCAAGGACTCCAGAAACCAAGATTTTAAAGATGAATTTGGGTTTATAAACTGTTCCTTAGACCATTTAGGCAAAAAGATAAAATTGTCCTTGGGTATTTGGGAATCCGTAATATTCTCAAATGTCCCTTCTCTCACAGGAAGAATGACCCCACTCTCTAAAGATTGGTTTTCGTCCTTTAGGATAATTAAACACCTTTTGGTCGAGTCAGAATACTCAGTGAAGTGCACCATGGTGAAAAATAGAGTTCCTGCAAAAAGAAAACAAGAAAGAAGGTTTTTAATAATTAAGAAAAAAGAAAGAAGAAGAAGAAGAAGAAGAAAAACAAAAAAGAAAGAAGGAGAAGGAGAAGAAAGAAGAAGAAGAAGCAGAAAGAAGAAGAAGAAGAAGAAGAAAGAAGAAGAAGAAGAAGAAAGAAGAAGAAGAAGAAGAAGAAGAAGAAAGAAGAAGAAGAAGAAGAAGAAGAAGAAAAACAAAAAAAGAAAGAAGAAGAAGAAAAAAAAAGAGAACGAAGAAGCTCAATTGCTGACGGCGAAGTAGAACGAAGAAGTCCGATCGCTTCTACTGGGGCGGTAGATCTGACGGCAAAAGCCCGATCGTCCCTAGAAGAAGCTCCACGACAAAGAAGTCCGACAATGAAGAAGTCCGATCGCTCCTACTAGGGC